>CM068839.1:49711784-50256784 GCA_028554795.2 Sinohyriopsis cumingii | reverse complement strand
CTGCTAATGTTTGGTTAGTTCCAAATTAAAATTTTGCATAGCTTACATCCAGTCTTCTCTGAAAATTATGCTATCTTTACTACTCCGAGATCAATGGTATTGTTGATATTTTGTAGTGTCTAATTTAAGTTTTGGACTTTATTGCCATCGGTGGTGTACATAAGTCCAAGAAACATAAACATAATTCATTCTTCACTTTCATTAAAGGTATTGAATGATGTCAGACTGTTGTAGGAAGTTTAATGTGTGATGTTAAACAACAACGTTGTATCAGCATTCCACAACAAATATGTCGCGACAATCTTGTATGACAATATTACCAAAACCAGATTCGATAGGTTGGAAGTGATGAATGGATTAAAACTGCAAAGCTAAATTGTAATTATGTCAGGCACATACATTCGAGGAAAGGATGGGAGGAACGTTTCATAAGGGAGGTGCAACAGACTATAATTTGTATTTTACAAAATGTTAGATAAATATATGACATACTCAGATTTAATTGAGATATTATATATAATATTTCGGAAGCAAGTGCCATCACGATGATAAGTTTGCGTCACAGAGACCTAATTTGAAATATATTTAACGCAAAATGTGATCCTTATTTCAAGAGATTTTTTTCTCTCACATCCTCATATTTATCTGCTCTTGTACAACATATGTTCAATTTGCAACCGCAGACCTCTCCACTGTGCCATTATTCCATAGATGCATTCATTAACAAACTGAGATTGTACTAGGCACCCTTTTTGCTCTTCTGATTCTTTCCATATCACACCATCATGTATTCAAATTACCTATGGATATTAACACCTCATAACCAGGCTAGTCTACTCTTATCCTAGGGTCCCCAGACTTTTTCCACCATTATCTTTTAAATGATTTGCGGGTTTACGCCATTCATGCAGTCTTATCACATTCTGCCGTAATCAAATAGATTCCTTCGATATTGTGTTAGTATCAAAATTATCCGCTGCCAAGTAAAGCAAACCACTGTCTTAAACACTTTGTATAAATGATGTGTTATCAAGCATACTCACTGGAAATATAGATCTATACGGGTATTTTAAGGTCAATACCCATTTGTTTTATCTGAGTCTAAGCTCAAATAGAATGCAGAATAC
Source organism: Sinohyriopsis cumingii (assembly GCA_028554795.2). NCBI lineage: Eukaryota > Metazoa > Mollusca > Bivalvia > Unionida > Unionidae > Sinohyriopsis > Sinohyriopsis cumingii. The sequence continues at coordinate 50,255,657 of CM068839.1, read as the reverse complement.
ATTGTACATGAATACTTACACGCAAGCTTCCAGGCAACTTTGCAGAATGTGATGATGTGTACACAAACTAACAAATGGTTCAATGCAAAGTATGTGAGCAACGATTGAGTATATGTTTTCAAAATAAAGTCAAGATTGGCCTGGTCACTTTTTCTTGTGATTCGTTCGCGAAAATTTTACTTTCGCTAAGAATTATAAAAAATTTCAGCAATACATCTGAGTGAGTTCTGAATGACCATCTGCGCTGCAAGAATAAAGCAAACTTATCAGCTTGAAAATGAGATTGTTTTTGATACGAATATGGGAGAATGAACACTATATGATCAATGCTCTTTTTGCTCGAAATGATCTTTGCTGGCAGAGAGGTTGTTGTACCTTATCTGAAAGCCAAATCTGCGATGAGCTACCTGAACCAATATGTATGGCAGAACATTTTGTTGCTTCTATCCCTCTGCGACGGCTGTTGGGTGTTTTGACATACCCCAGGTACTTATTTACTTTGGTATAACCCATATATAGGACCCTGATTATAGGTGTGCTTGTGATGGCGTTTCCACGAACAGTTAAGCCATCTTTTATATCAGGGTACTTCAACACATGCAACCATGAAAATACGTAGTACCACTCCTCAAAACGACCTCAAAAGTAGGCCATTTTGAGTGAAAATTAGTTCCAGTGAGCTATTGTCTCTAGTTTATTGACGATGTTATTCAGTTTTATTTTGTTGTATAAAATCATCAAATTGTGTAAGTAGGCGCATCGCCATAAATTCATTCCCGATTTGGGCTCAACGTTGCCAACGTTAACATATGCAAGAGACCCTTACCAAAATCTATTTAAGCATACATCTTCAACATTTCCAGTCACAAACGTGTAAACGTCTGAAAGTATGATGGAAGCAATGTTTCAAAGCATGCCAAAAGCAATGTCTCAACGTATGATGGCAGCAACGTTTCAAAGCATGTCGAAAGCAATGTCTCAAAGTATGATGGAAACAATGTTCCAAAGCATGTCGAAAGCAATGTCTCGAAGTATGATGGAAGCAAAATGTTTCAAAGCATGTCGAAAGCAAAATCTCAAAGTATGATGGAATCAATGTTTCAAAACATGTTGAAAGCAATGTCTCAAAGTATGATGGAATCAATGTTTCACAATTTGATGTAATCATTGTTTCAAAGAATGATGGAAACATTGTTCCAAAATATGATGGAAGCATTGTCGCAAAGTATGATGAAAGCATTTTTAGTAGATGAAACGAAATTATCACATCAAAGGTCAAAACAAATATGCAGGAGGACACAATCACATCAAATCGTGTGTGTACCACCATTCATATCATAGCAATAACAGACTATTTGCCGTTTACCGTAAATATGAATAATTTGATAACTCTTCTTTAACAGTTGCTCGTCGCAAAATAACTCATTTGAACCGACAGAATCTCATCACAGAAGCTTTTCAAACTTTAAAGATTGTTTCCGATTGTAAAATATATATGCTGTTACAAAATATAGAAAGCACTCGATATAGAATTTGTAAGATTTGTTTTTAAAGATGTGCACACAGCATGTTGTCATAATGTAGTCCCATATTAAATAGATGTTTGTTTTGTGTGCATGAGTATCATTTATCAGGGGAGACCTTGCTTCTTTATAGAATGTAAATATTACCCCATAGTGTCTCTCTGGGTCGGTTCATGAACTGTATAGTCGTTTTACACAGGCTTTTTTGCATGCCTGACTACTTCGCGTAACACCGTGTAACATAGCTCAGATCCTCGGGTAAACGGCATAAATCGTATTGCATGCACACATGAGCCCATATTTCGTCACGACCAAGCACACATCACAAAACATTGATGTCACTCAATTGGTGTTATATGTACTCGTGTGTAGCTTGTGTCTTTGCGTGTTCATTTAAATATCCGGACACTCACTGTTGGTCGCCCCTCCCCCACGCTGATATCTTTCTCTCAACAGAAAATGTTATCGAGACCTACATTATGTCACGACCGAGGATCATATACAGTTATCGTGATTAATATATGATGGATAGCTTGAGCGCGCGACAAAACATGTATAAACTGAATCATATCCATGACCGGTGAACACAAGTCTGGTGAAAGTTTTGCAGAGTATGTGTATCGACTTCATTAAACACAGGTAACATATTGCAGTTATCTAAGATCATTTTAGGTAGTTGTGTCTATTGCTGAGTAACATTAATAATTTCCGAGTTTTTTACCTGCCTCGAGACAATATCCGAGGTGGATTTGATTGTGTATCTAGCATCACATCATCTTATACTACAAAATTATTGATGCCTTAATCTAGGTAATCTACAGTTGGAGCATATCAATATCTTTGATAAAGTCCATAATATATTATACCGTCCTCTTCCAACAATTTCATTAAAATCTGTGTGCACGTGGTAGCATAAATCATAATTTAAAGCAAACGAAATTCTATATATTTGTTATGAATTCAGAAACAATTAATTACGATATTAATGCTTCTTTAGTTCAAATATATCTAATGCTAGGGATGTGGCTGTTTGACTAAGCAATAATCCAATTTCATAATGCATATCAGTAAAAGTGACACTCATTGGAATGAGCTTATTGAAATATTAGTTTTCGTGATCGCAAAATGAGTTTAATAGTTATATATGTACTAAAAAACACAGATACACAAGTCTTCTACGCATATATAGCATGCGACATGTCACAGGTGACTTTAATTTTAGCAGTGACCTTACCACAGACACTATAACCATCTTGACGTCAGTAGAACCAAGACAAGAGAAAAGGTCCTTCATCTATGTCATGAATTTAATCTCATTGATATTTGGACGGATTTAACATGGAAATATACAGCAAAAATTACAAAACGAACCTTTACTAGAACTTAGATTAGATTTATTATTACGATAATATATTTCATTGAGATCTGGGTCCATCATATCATTGTATGATGATTATTACTTCTGAATTCCACTAACGGTTAACATATTTTGATTTATTTCCAGCTACTAGGAAACACATATCTTATGTCCCATTTCTCTCGCCACGAGGACTTGTAGAAGAAAAAATGGCTAGCATTTATTTGCAACGATGGAGACTAATTCAATCTACTATTGTTTGAAGATGAATATTTTGTTTATGAGGAACATCATGGTATATATCACTGGATAGGCCGATTCCAGATTAAAGTCATTTAAATAGGTCATAATGGTTATATTTGGCCCCGAGTTCGCAGCGATCTCATTTAAATCTATAACATCATAGATCAGATAAAGTGTTATAAGAAGTATAAATACATATCATTGTTTAAATTGAGTAATCTTATCTGTTCATGAGAAGTTTAACTGATTCGATGCATGCGCCTCTGCGACCTCAGCCATACTATCACAATCGAATTGCAGTTTTATTTTTGGGTACAGCGTTTTAAATGTTTTGATGCGTCTTTTCCTTGATATTTATTCTATAGTTTGTGGAAAAACAAATTAATCACGTACACAAAACGGGTGGAACAACAAAACGTTGTATTCTGCAAGTCTCTCAAAACATAGGTAAGAAAATATACATATTTACACATCCATCGGGACTATTTTATTGTCAAGGGTTGCACGGCTTTGAAACAAACGCATGTATTTCATACATTGGCTTGAAATATTATTTCATTGTACACAATAACATGCTCTAGTGTGCTTCTCTGTGTAAATCGCTTCCAAAACCACATCCAATAAGAAAAACAAAAAATACGAACGGCCCTGTGTTCTGGATAATGTATCATAAGTATGTAGTTTAACTTGAGCAAACTATTATATGTATCCAATTGTTTTAGCATCGAATGGTTGAAAAACAATGCATTTAATACAACGATTTCATGAAATACTTTATCTAATTGATGGTAACGTGAAATCATTTTTCTCAATAGCTCTGTTCGTCTTGTGGTCAGTATAAAGCTCATTCGTCAAACAAGTGCGATAGTTACCACCCCCAGTTGCTCTGTCTGTCTGTCTGTCTGTCTGCCTCTCTCCGTCTATCAATCTCATTCTTTCTCTCTCTCTCTTCCTTTCTCTCTATATGTAATTATGTCGTAAAATCGTGATTTCATTGGGTAGTTTCAGGAATATGAGTTTAGTATTTTAAGATAGTAATATTATTTTAAGACAGTAATATTTCTTTGTTTTAGGCATTCGAGTCGCAATTTATCTTGCATGGTGTGAAGTACTAATATTAGGCTCGAACATGATTGCTAATAAATCATAGAAATATGAAACAAGAGAAAGCCATGCATGTGTGAAATTAATATTCCATCATGCGTGTCATTAGGTGTTTGGAGGAAACTTATTTCTAGTATTTGCGCAGTTTAGATTTTTTCATTTTACAAAGACTATTGTTTTGACATCCTTAAAAATAAGGGAAACAATCAAATGTTTGTTTCATTTGCTCAGTAGGGAGACCTCTTTTGTATGCGATTTGGATATATTTGTTATATTGTTTTATTTGTTTCATTTGTATAAAAGCAAACCAACAAAAGACTTACTATTAGATACAGCAACTGGAATGAAAATGAATACTTTAGGTCGTTTGAAAAGTCCATGAAAGTGTACTTCGCGCATCTTAACGTTTATTGAATGAAAGATATATATATATATATATATATATATATATATATATATATATATATATATATATATATATATATTTGCGGATACTTTTGATAGTAGGTCATAATTTTAGGCGGGATATGGTAAGTTTTTCGTTATATATATTTTTGGGGAAGCTTATCAACCGTGTACGTTGGAAACTGTCAGGCACAATCATAGCATCAGTAATATTCTGCTTGGTTCCCGCACGGCGTTTACATTAATGTTATGTTGTAAAGATCAATGTTTACTGGGGATTATCTACGAGACTGCTCATTGTACACGAATGTAAGAAGTATTGATAGATACAGCACCGCAATGCCATGTATAGAACTAGAATTTTTGTGCCCTTGAAGCGGAAATACGTTATATCATTTAGTATTTGTAAAAATGTATTTGATATTATTCGGTCTGTGGAATTTGTATGATCATCGAAAGATGGGTTTGCTTGGATAGCCGCGACCGCGCAAAGCTCTGGACTGGAAATGCCTTCATGAGTGGCATCGTGACTGAAAGTTCATGAAGAAGTTTCGTAACTATTATAATAGCATGAGTTTATATATGTGAGCAGTATTTTAACCTTCCGTATAGTATTGTTTAGATAGCAGTTTTGGTATCTGTCTTACTGATCAAAGGTCATACATTTAGCCACTCCATTTCACGCACTTGTGCTCAGTTGTGAAACCTACCACCAGGCACCCGTGCAAGAGGATATTCATATGGGGAAGAAGGCTGTGACCCACCTCAGTAATGAAAAAGCGCCAGTATAACACTGCTTGTATTCACGTCCTTGAGATTGTGACATTACAAAATACGCATACAAATTCACATTTACATCCACGATCACATTCACGTGCACGTCCACGTAGATATAAACGTTCTCGACCACGACCACGGTCAAAGTTATATCCATCTACTAATGTGGGTATGTGAGAAAGCTTATCAGTAGCTTCTCGTGGATCGGTGGTTCTTTCGGGGCTTTTCTGGGTTCTTCCTCCACCATTAATACTGACCGCCATGTATAGCCTATCGTGTGCTGAAAAATGGCGTTAAACCCTTCAATAACAACAACAACGTCTATGTTCATGCATACGATTGTGTATTATGATCATGATTCGCGTGGTAGACAAACAGACTATTATTTTATTATACACACAACATGTGAATGCACGTAAAGTTTTTAGTCAGACTTATATTATTTATTGTGGATACACAAGGCGTTTCTGTTTAACCAAAAAGTGTTAAAGTCCGGCTTTGTGTGTTTTGTTCTCTTAGTCTGTGCGAGTGTATTTAGCTGTTTAGAACTTTCGAGATGCCAGACTCCAAACATTATGAGTACCTTGAAGCGTTACCTCATTATGTTACTGGTTGGTAATGTTGCGAAGGTTCTTTATATTCCCTACTAGGTCCAGCTTGACCTCTTGTGGTCACAGTTCAGTATTCCCCCCCCAACATACGTGGTGTTTGTTGCACGAGTTTCCTACCATTATTCCCTCAAGACGATTTGCATGCAGTCGCAGCCGTGATGTGTATGGAATTAGTTTTCGCTCTTTCTTACACAAATTATATCTGATTGTATTCTAAAATGATTGGGTTTGCATCAATTGTTTAAGTTTTTTATCCTGCTTGCGTGAGTGCTTCCACATTATACCTTTCTATCATAATTTATATACGTCCATTTTGGATCTTATCCTTCCATATTTAGCTCTGGATTTTTATTTCCATGTTTTGATATGATAAAAGCATATACTATATTCTTATTAGTGCTGGTGTAATGTCATTACCTTCATAGACGGTAACCTCAAATCCTGCGTCGAAATTTAGCGTGCATTTCCTATTATTGTCAAAAAAATCACAAAATCTTCCTAGTTTCATCGTCTCTGTTCCAGTCCATCTCTATTATTCTCATTTATACCCCTCTATGTGTTGATTTTGCTAGCTTAACCATTTTCTAGTTGTACTTGCTGCACTTAGTTATAAGGCTTAAGAGTATTCACTAAGAAATAAATTTGTATTATTATTACTATATCATTTCTTCCACTTCTTGGCATACTGCGAAAGCCGCAAGGAATCTTTTTATCTCTGAATTGTGGACTTGTGGGCTGCTTGCTTTGTTCACACCATATCATATAAACATGTATATACTTCCTCCTCGAGAATGAGTGTCAGTTCAGTTCGAATGTGTTATCGCTTGCGTAAGCGAAGACTAGCTAACACGTGGAGTGTTCAGCAGGCTGAGGGACCATTACAAGAATGTGCGTAATGAGAAGGTACACTATAACTGTATATTTCCGAAATACCCTGGAAGAAAGACTATCAATTGCAACAGATTTGGTAGCCTTTGATTTAAGGAATAAGGATTTCGTAAATCTAACGTACTCATGTTGTAAAAACACCCGACGCGTTGAGATAATTTGTTCCGTTCTATCAGCATGTAAAAGTTAGTCAAGACATCTGGCTCGAGGATGTGGGATACGAATACGGAGCGGTACGGGGACATTTGCCTGATGTGAAGCATCTCCGTAGTTCTATCACATATTGCTCTCGATGTGCATTTGATTATGCTACGCAACAGTGAAAATCATGATGTGTTTAAAATCACAGATTCGTGGATTCGTGATTGTCCACTTGCATTGTTGTGTCGAACTTAACTTTGGTAACACAGTTTCCTGTACAAGTTAATGATATCGGTAAGACCGAATGGTTTCAGCCTGCAATCGCCATCAATGTAATATTTTAAAACAGGCATGTAATCTATTCAACAATCGGCATATCCATGCAGACAGTTTAATATTGATTAATTAGTGTTACACGGTCCAGATATGCGGTACCATTGTGTTTGGATCAACATGGTTTAATGATAACAAGCACGAGGGGAAAATAGTGTCAATTTAGACGTTGCATAAATGTATGTAGAACACAACACCTGACCTTCGATGTGATATAATAAGTTAAAAGCTGCATCGTAATATCAAGCCAGTACCCTAAAAAAGCATTATGCAATTTACAGCAGTTGAAGGAAAAATGAAGGTGGTATCTATCATCGATCCTAAATTTGAATGTCTTAACATTCACGTGGTCGATTTGCTTTCCAATCCGATGTTTAATCAATTGCGATGTCGCGTGAATATATTTCTGCCTACACTTAAGACTGAACCTCAAATTCCTAGCTACGTTGGATTGCCAGTGCTAGACGGATCTAAACCACGAGGCGTATTAATGCATGATGAACCGCGATACGGTGACAATATCAAGATGGTGTCCACAGCTCGGGTTTGGTTGTAGATGCATACGGGGATATGGGTAAGGCATCTCTGTTAAACGAATGTGATACCAGCGAGTATCCAAAAGCTCAACCGTTGCTTAGTAGCATGCAAATGTTGGTAAAAAGTTTAAAAACGAAAGCGCGGAAAAAGTATATCGAATAAATACATCGTACTGCTACGAGAGTTCGTATAGATGACCAATATCATTCGGCTGAGGCATCATCGCGAGGGTGTGTACTGTTACAATATATCAATTGGTCACCCATGGAAACCAGGAGATGGATTTTACGTGATGATTTTATAACATACTTGCACCACGCTATGTTAACCGTGTGACTGACGCACTAGCACATTGAAATATACATTGGCGGTAGTTCTTTGTCCGCGGAAACATTATTTTAATTCAGCTTGCACAAATTGTCTACATTATCCTATGGTTGGACCGCATATACTAAATGGTAGCGCGTTTGCTGTTTTGGAGAATCAGTGCAGTGCATGATTGTAAACACATCAGCGTACCATGCCAGATCAGTAGTACGATGTTCCTTGAAACCGTCGGGTTATTATGGGGCATAAAGACACCAAATACAATTATTTCATTGTGGGTCTAACGGTCATTTTTTGTGAAATCATTTCTTAAGTAACTGTGAAGCTCTTTCCGCAAAATTTTTCAGTGGGTTTTAAACAATTCACACGTGCGATTTCATCATTATGTTATGCCAAGTCTGATAGAAGCACATGTAATCGGAAACTTCAGCAACAATCTTGTTTGTACTGATGTTCAAATAATCGTTCCTCATTTATAGAGTTAATCGCTTTACGGTGGCTTGGCCCCAATCAATGTCAACATGTCCTACACGTACCATCACTGTTGCTCTGTTAATAATGCATCCAGTGTCCCAATCGTTTCAGTACTCATCATCGTAATATACATCATTGATATATGTAATAAATGTAATAAGTTCATGCAGCAACGCTCTAAACGTCTTCCTTTAAATTATATCATTACAATACACGTAGCTAGTATAGACATCAGCGCGAGTAAATAAATGTAAGCGTGTCAGCAACGATTGCTGCATCTTAAGACGTCAATGGCTCCGTTTCCGTATCTGATAACAACATATTCGATGGTTAGCACCCCATTATATTTGCACAAATGAACTTATTTGGTCATGTGAAAGATACAACTGATCACCCTGATGATTTTCGGTAGCGGATTTAGGCCCCATCCATCTATCAGAAAGCTTTCCTGGCACGCGTATGCAAATTGTGACACAGTGGATACTGCGGCAAGCATTTTATATCAATTTCATGTGTACCTTTTACAATGCTGTATCAGTTTTAATCAGAGGGTTTACCTTTATAACAAACAGGAGGTCTTTAGTATATTTTTGATAATGTCCGCTCCGAAGCTAAGTTTATGTGTTGATTATTTCAATGTGCTGTATCTCAAATGAGTGGACTGTGTTCACAATTTGCAATCAAATCTTCATACTCCACAGACGCGTATAAATCGTGAAGAGGATCCCCATGAGAACGTTGTCTCGCACGGATCTCATCTGATGCTTTGTTGCAATAATTTGCACGAAATTTAACGGACACGTGTATCTAAAAGGAATGGATAAATATACAACAAATAGGGATAAATGACGCAATACGTCATTGCTGCATGCATATTCTGACCTCCTTTTGCAGTTCAAACCCAGTGCCTCTCTGCTCCCCATGGATTGAACAACAAGCTCATCGCCGGAGTGACACCTCCGCAAATGAAGGTTAGAACAGCTCCTCTACCTACCTCTCTCTCTCTGTCTCAGAGTGAGTATCAATAAAGACAATCCATCAAGCAACAAAAACGTCCATCATAAAAACAGGCATGACCATCAAATCACATAAAAAGATAGATAAAAGGTACATGGGAGAGATGACATTTGAATGAATCAGTCACACATATTTCTTTGCTGTCCGAGAGCACAACCCAGACTTAATAAATTACTTTTATTTTCAACTTTAGTTAGTGGATCATAAGGATTGTATATGTATATATTAGTTCCTAGGGGTTGTAGCGGGATGATCCGGGTTGTGATTATATTACGAAGAGGACACTAAAAGCAATCTCGTGAATGATGGTTTATTGTAATGTGATTGAAAAAAATATTAACTCTGACGCTGAGCTCGTGCCTATGATACCCACCGATGCGCACCGATTAAAATAACTAACATAAAGAAACTGCTGTCTTCCCTTATTGGAACGAATCATAACATGTTTATACAAGCATGTGATCAACAAATATTAATGAATATAAACATAAATGCTTGATATAGGGTTGTATCACCATGAATGATCAACGTTTAAAAATTGACGAAAAGAATCTGCTACATCTACCACCAAATGTATCAAATTAGGAAATCATGCATACATATATATATATTGTATAATGTAGAAATAATCTCAACCCTGTCTGAGATGCTGACACTTGGGTCTATAGCTACAGAGACACATTAATAGTATAACCTAAGTTATTTTCAATTTAAGTAAAACCAACTCCCAACCCCATCTGCAAGGACATAGCCCACATAAATATTTTGTGAACATCTACAACCACCCCACTGACAGCAATTATCGCCCAAGGTGTTAAGGTCTCTCTAATGTTATAGTAGTCTAGAAGTTGCGCAACGGTCAAAGTATTGGAAATAACACCGGAGACTGGTTACAAATCTAGAACCATTGTGCTCATCCACAGATGATCGCGAGTCATACTCGAAGGTTTCAGTCTTTATCTGGAAGGTTTTCTTGGCGGTTTCGTGAGATGGATGACAAGAGAGACAGGATAACAACATTACCACATTTTCTTATCTTGGCTTCATCTGATCACCACGATAGTGACTTCCTATATTAAATGTTGTAGTGTGTCCTTGAGAAAGGCACTAAGAAGACACACTGCCAATTCTGAGTTCAGAGACCGTAAGAGCGTGTGAATTTTTGCAGGAGTTTTTTTTAAATTGATCAGGCAATAAGAATGTAGTGCAATAATATATAGATAGTGTATAAAGATATATACTCTTTCACTTATCTCTATCCCTCTACATTAGGTGACCTATAGTTTTTTTTCTGCCAAAACAAAACCATGGGATGTTTTCTTTCGTCTCGCGCTTGAAACATATAAAGCCGTGCGGTATCCCGAATTGCCATCCAATGTTGGCTTGCCTTCAAAATTAGCTAAGCTGAACGAAGCCCACGTCAATTGACATCGTGTTAGGTAAAACCTGAAGAAATAGAAAATGCCAGGATGTTTGCGGCGGCGCAAGAAATGATAGAAGTGGTCTTTAGAGAAGATATTATAAAGGAGCAAGAAGAGTGGACAGAGAAGTACAAACCTCAGAAGCAGCATCAACAGCAACAACAACAACAGCGGCAGGAGCCAGAAAGATGCTTTATGGACTGTTGAGTGGACTCTAAAGCGTTTCCTGTCTGAAAACCTGTTGCAAGACGGGGACGTATCCACATGCGTTATGAGAGACTGCCAAAACTCTTAACAAGCAAAACAGCCCTATTCATAGCTACCCCCAAAAATCTAGAAAGGACATACTGCTATTTTGAAAAATTGATGCATTTGTTTGTTGGTCTGTGAGCATGAGTATCAGTCAAACGTGTACCTATAGACATTTTGTTTATCTGGCTTGTAGGAAAATGTATATGTGTTTGTTTGTTTGTGGGTGTGTTTATTTTATTCCTTGAAAAATATTATTCTCCCCGTATAAACAAAATAATTGTTATGTGTGAAAGTCGATTAGTGTCACTAAACACGCTAATTCTTGTATCTGATGTCATAGTAGGCGATATTGTGTTTCTAAAAATAACTGTACTTTCCCAAATTGTGTTGATATAAAGGATAGTGGTTTTTTTAGTACTTTTGTGTTGTTTTTAATTCATATTTATTATAGGTTAGTATTCAGATGACTGAACGTTTTGGTATGTGATATGGGCAGGTGGTGTGAGTGGAAATTTTCCTTTACGTCCGTGTTTGAGGTTTATAAGGTGTCGCATTCATCAACAGTGCTATTCAATGTTGACTAAAAATGACAATCAGTCAAAAAGTGGTAAATGAGGAAATGTTGGTTCGGCTGAATAATGGATGAAGACAGGGAAACAAAAGGAAAAGAAACAAGATGAGGAGAAATAAGATGGGAAGAAGAAAAGTGTAATGAACAACATGAGAAGGTAGTGGAGAGAAAGAAAGAAGGAGAGGAATTATAAAAAGTTAAATGGCTCTCTTCAGGACCTCTCGATTGGTTTAGTCGGTTGTATAGTTGTTGGTGTGACGTTAGAGTAACGCGTATTCAGGTCAACCCCTTGCCACGCTGTTCCGCCCGACTGAGATCATTCACTTTCGACATTGTAAAATTCATATTGTCCCTATACAGCCCACTCCTTTTATATATGTTGTCCCTATGGTACAAACACACTGTCTGTAATGATAATTCTCATCTTCCCTATAAATCATGTCCTTATAGTTAAAACACCCAAATTTTACATTGAAGTCCCATTGTCCATATGGTATCCACATTCACTACTTACATATATGATCATTTGCTAATATTTTGGGCGTATATAGTTTTCTGATTTCAGTACAATGTTCAAAAAAAATGTAGATAATGAAATGAATATAATATATTTTCTGAGATGCACTTTTCATATATCAATTCAGGTATATCCAAATTTTGCTACCTTAGGCTGACATAGAATTCCTTATTCGGAACTTTACAACATACATTTCAGCCGCTGTTTTCAAACCTCCATTCTATATATAGATTCTTATTAGATATAATGTGTTAGTTGCGTAATATCCATTCTGAAAAGTGTATATTTAGAAATGATTCATCGTTTTGTATCATTTGCATTACAGGCAAACATAACAAAATTGTGATGATAACGATAACGCTCAGAATAACACCCGCTATAAAAGATCAGTTTGCGAACATATCTCAATTCCAAAACCATATCAAGGAAAATTTTAACGACATTTTTCATTATCTCGTGTACTTAATTTAAGTGAAAATTCGTACGGAAGTTAGAGGAAATACATGCATATATTGTATTATATTCAAAGTCAGTAGATAAAAAACCTAACTTGTTTCACTTTGAGAAAAAAAGATACAACATCAAACTTTCAATTATCGCACTTCAGTTTATTTCGGTCAATGTTTTTGTAGTATATTCGCATCGATGTTTAATAGTTTTATATCACATTTCTAATTTCTAACTAGAAAAAGAGCTGTCTACGTCGTCTTGTTCATTTATTTTGTTATCATCATTTTTGCACAAGGACAACTTAAGATTAATATATGAATAGTGTTCACCATTTAAATCAACTTGTTTTAGATATTATTTTTATTATTAATACTATTAGTAGTAATATTAGTAGCAGAGCAGTAGCAGTAGCAGCAGCAGTAGGTTATGAACTAAGTACACATATTGCTAAACGTCAAATACTTACTAACGAGGTCAATTATTTATTTATCGTATCCACGGCTCTTGGTCTATTCCAGAAGTAAAGCGGTCAGCTGCAAAGTACAAAATTCCTTATTGCAATAGAACATACGAACTTGTATAAAATATCAAAAACGCAGATCACACATATCAAAGCAGAGACGTAAAACACATTCAGAAACCATATATATTGTATTTAACGTTGATCGTATGCGGATACAATAATTTACAGAAACAACTATAATAACAACTATAATATATTGCGCAATACATAAAAAATAATAAATTTAAATTAAATGAATAAAGAGATATTATTAAATAAAACAGATTATATATATACATATATATATATATATATATATATATATATATATATATATATATATATATATATATATATATATATATATATATATATATATATATACATACAGATATATATATATATATATATATATATATAATCAACACATTCTACGTATTGAATACTATTCTGACTTTGAATCTAATTGAATTATCCGTGTATTACTAGATTTGTGTGTTATTATTTCAATAATAGGGGTCGGACTTTTCATATGTTCTTTGGCACATTAAGTGTTATTATTGCAAACCATTCTAGTATAGATAATTGTATTTGTAGGCAATTGTGCCCGTAACAAAATCATGTTCGAAAGATTATCGCATGTCTGAGAACAGACAAGGCATCAGTGTCAGGTAGTTCTCACATTATATGGGCTTCATTAATACATCTTGCAAACAAAGCATTAAACATGTCTGAATTATCTTCAATTTATTTTAAACAAGTCAATTGCTGATAATGAATATTAGATATAATGAAATTACTCTACGAAGCTCAGTATGAGCATTAAACAAGGATCAACTCAGAAAAGTATGATCGATACAAAAGCATATCAGACATAAATTAAGCAAAGCTAATCAAACAACGAAACACAAAAAATAGCAGCTTTCTTTGAACACGGTATACATAATGCAGAGGTTCGAACCCATTAGCAAGTATCTGGATCGACTGTCAAGGAACAGAAGACCACTAGCTATTTTAGGAATCAAAATTAAGGCTTTCATTCATGCAATAATGCTCAACGTTGTCTGAAAACATATGTCCAGTATATGTTATACCTCTTGCGCATAAACGTTGCCTTCCAGTGCACTCGACTGAATTACTTATGAACTTATTCAAGTAGTCTTAAAAAGTGATTTTGTTGGAGTTAAAGACAAAGTAAAATCTGCCACCTAACTATTGGATACAATGAAATATGAAGTATATAATCAACCATTGCATATCATACAGCTTTTTATTTTGTTATGTGTCCTATAATCAGAGTCAAAAAGATGTGTTTTCAAAAGACGCAGCATCCTAACATAAACTGTGCTTTGAATGGAATTTACGCGGATGACTGCACAGGTAAGAAGAGAAGCTTGTAAACCAGTGTTGTGTATAACATGCTGGATATCATCCACTACAACCAGGAAAATGAACATAAATATACCGCATAGAAACAATAACATATGAAGCATAGCATGTATTGTAAGTAGAATATAGACCTAATCATTTTAGCGACGTACCACATATTCCAACATAATGCACTCGTGATGCAAATCGCTTTATAATATGGTTGCAAAATTCACATTTAAGCGTTAAAAACGTTAGCGCTTTGATTACATTTGCAGCAATAATTAGAAATTTCAAATTCCCTTCTTATTTATCTGGTGTATTAAATCAATAACGAGTACAGCTATTATTAGCAATACTATTGGAGAATAATGGCGGTGAGTTATATAGTACAATAAATGTTCATAACCTTACTCCCACAACTAAAACAGAGATGCTATATCAATACAATGTACACCATGCAAGATAGCTGACTCCTTAATGGCCATACTAATGTGATCCAGAACTGCAGCAACAAAACTTATCTAAATCAGGCATATAAACTATACGTAGAATATCGAATTGTATCATCAGTATATTCTATGCTAAAACCTACACAATATCGCAATATGAAGATGAGTGTACCATTCACATTTATTAATATTACTTTATTTTGCAATGTGTGTCATATCTTTAATAAAACCTGACATTGTCACTATTCTATGTACATTGTGGTATGTAGGTTTCTCTCATTTATTCAATAACCACATATACCGGTTGGTATCATGTACGGTGTTTACAATATAAATGTACAAACGTCTACCGTTTACTTACGCAAGCATACGGATAACAGCCATTGACCTTACGATGTACATTAGGCTCACACACTCTGCTAAAAGAACATCTTTAAAATTGTACCTGCTGCCGAGGTGGGTATTTTTCAAATTAAAAACGTCTTCGCTAAAGGAATATTAAATGGGTTAAAATTATAAAGGTACGGAATGGTTTAACAAGTCTTACCTAAACTGTAGGTGTGGAAGGTAAAACAATGCAGGCGACAGGAGGAAGTATGTGATCCATAATGTGCCTGTGGCAGACTATAGCTTGTATCAAGTCTGAAGTTCAGAAATGATATGTTTAGTGAATTTAGCAATTCGATTCTTCTAGTATACCATCGCATAACACACGTCATATTTCTGAAGGAACACCATTATAGGAAGGGATAAACATTTCTCAGTAAGGCTAAAGAATGTATGAAGTGTGCATAGAGAACATATTACATCATAGCAGTAACTTTGATAAGCATATTTACATAATTTGACTTGAATTATGTATTATTTCTATTCATAATATTATACTGAAGTCACTAAAGGCGGCCTGCAGCAACGCTAAAGAATGACTGAATTTTGCATAGAGAAGATATGCCATCATAGCAGTAATTTTGATATGCATTTGTATACCTTTTCTTTTCAATTATGTTTTATTCTATATAAAATATATACTGAAGTCATTGAAAGTGGCAATCATGGAGTATGCTAATATTTCCTCCCTGATGCCAAACTCGAAACACGCTCACATTGCGGTATCATTCCTGATCAAATTATCTGTCTCCTCAGTATTGATGTCCCTAGGGCTATAAACAGACACGTAACCATATATATACACACATAAGTATCATAAGAATACAAATTATATGATATGGCGAATACTAGTCCTTTCAAGTGCACTTTATCCAGCAAGGGAGCACGAGTGTCAGGGATTGATTAAGATAATTGCAATATACTGACAACGAAGAATGCAAAACTAGTATAAAGCTAGCCTGCGCGCTTTCGAATTCGTAATGAGTCTTTTTCAACATAAAACATAGACAAATCAAACGAAAAAACCCACAGAAACACCGTTGTGTTTGCAAAACTGTATAAAAGTTTTTTTTACAATCGTCTCAAGTGCACTTTATCCAGCAACTGACCATGTGTGAGGGATTGATTAAAATAATTGAAATATACTGAGAACGAAGAGTGCAAAACTAGTATAAAGCTAGCCTGCGCGCTTTCGAATTGGTAATGAGTCTTTTCAACATAAGACATAGACAAATCAAACGAAAAAACCCACATAAGCAACTCTGTGTTTGCAAAACTGTACATGAACTTTTTACAGAAATTGAACTTATAAATTTATTATGTTTCGACTAGTTTATTTTAAACTTGTTGAGGATGAAGGAAAATATTTGATATTGACCTAGAAGTCGGTGAGCCATAACGACAGTTGATAAATTTTTTAATTTATATAAAGGAAAATGTATCGGCAGAAAATAGAAAATTGTTTTTGTGCATGACTGACTTTTTATAATGTTTTTGGCTTGAACAACTTGGTTTTAATGTTCTAAGGCGTCGTATCGAGTACGACTCCTTTTCTTTCTTCGTTTCAGAACTCCAGTTGGGGTTGTGATCAAATGCAAGAAGTGTTGTACGACTGAAATTGTGGTCACTAGATATAAATTGTTCTGTGACTTGGCTTCTGCACAGTTTTGTCATCTGATCAGATTTTTGAAGGTTGATCCTTATGTGTAGTTTTTCATTTTCTCTGACATACAGAAGTCTACAGATCTTATATGTGATGAGACACATTATATTCTCTGTTTCGCATGTTTGGCTTGGTCCATGTATGTGCAGCTTTTGTCTAGTCACTCTGCTAGAACATATTTTGGTCTATATCATTTGTTGACAGGTTTTGCATCTTTTATCGTCACATTGGCCATATTGACTAGGGTTAGTGATTGACGTTATCTTCGCCCTGAATAGTAAGTACTTGAGGATTTGGGTATCCTTTAGGCTACTAAAGATTTGTTCGGGAGGATCTACTTTAGTGCATCATACGATTCCAGTATTTACCGACGATTTTACCTACTTTGGGGTTGTCTGGATGGCAGGCCAGGATCAATGGTATTGTATAAGTCTTCCCCTTCTCTCCATATTTTAGTAAGTCATTGTGATTTGCTTGTTTAGCCATTTGGGTTGACTCCGGGATCAGGGCATTGTCATAGCCTCGGTAAATCATATGATTAGATAACTCTTCAGACCTTTTTTGCAATGTTTCATCGTCGGAAGAAATTATGCATCTAATCATCTGTCTGGCGTGTCCAGAAACTCAGTAACGTGCATGATAAAGTTAGGTATTCACAATAAAAATCACACTAATGCTTCCAAATATCCTCTTGTCAGATCCAGTGATAATAAACTGCGATTTGTTGCATGTGTACTTATGCTGCTATATATTAATAACTTCGATGCAACGTAACCCGGTTTCTTTGAGTATGTCTATAAAAATCATGAATTTCGGAAAGAATAACAAAAAACAAATTTGAGTTATCTAACTTGAACGCTAATGTTAATTAGCCTTAATTAAATATTACATTAAATCTACCAGACATCCTCTCGTCAGATCCAAGATTGCAATATGCTGGATGTCTTCGCATAATACTATATATTTGTAATTTATATATACTTTTATTTCTGACAAAAGTAATCCGGAAACAATTTGCAATAAATTTTAACTAATAATTGGAGCGAAATCCCTGTACGAAATGAAAGAGACAATGCCCAAACCAAAAACTATATAGCATTATCTTTGCGGTGTATGCATGGTTTAAATAGTATAACGATCGATGCTTACAAGCAAGACGAGGAGTGTTGTAAACCGCATACCCGGCTTTAAAACACGGTATGGTCAGACTTCCAGCTTACCTGTAAATTGCCCTTATATCAAGATGGACAGAATATTGAGATTTCGGTGCATGTTTCAACGGAACATAAATGTACGCATGAAAATAAAAATCATCGACACAGATGTCAAGGCATCAAGGAATAGTCCGTTTTCCCATTTGCATGACATGTATGCATGTGTATGTGCAATATCCATCAAATGGACTACAGCCAAGCACTGTTGTTTAAAAATTAATTGTGTCAGTAACTGAAATGCATAGAATGAAGTGTAAATGAAAAATGGCTAGAATATTCAGTTGCCCTATTCTAACCCCCAATGCCGGGTTTAATTGTGAGTGGTATAGCTTTGAGGCAGCTCAGCTGTAATATGTTTACTCGGCGGCACCTACCTTGATTGTCTCACAAACAAATGGTGAACGGAAAATGATCTCCGTTGAAAGCAGCTTAGTAGGCAAGACACTTTTTGATTGTTAGAAACACAAACATATAAAGCAGACGTAGTGACCTTTGTATATTTATTTATTATGGTTTTATCTGAGTTGAATTGGGAGGCAGATGAAAAACAAGTAAACCTTACGTGCAATATCCCATAAATAATATGCGGTTCCTTTGAGTATGTGTCGGCGGTTACCTTCGAAATAATTAGCCTATGTCTACAAAATACATTTGTTTTGTCAAGCAATAAAGAAACCAATTTGGAGTTATCTAACTAGTTGGTAATTTGAATTATTCAAAATTAAAAATTAAAATAATTTTACCAAATATCCTTTCCTCAGATCCAGTTTTGTTGGATGTGTACTTATAGTGCTATGTATTACTTACTTCTATATACTTTTCTGTCCGGTATCAATGTGTATTAAATTCTGACTAATAACTGGGGCGATATCCGATTATGTTTGCTATGAGAATATGACCACATCAACGAATCTATAGCATCATCTTTGCTATGTATGGATGGTTCAAATGGTATGAGGAACGATGCTTACAAGAACGGCGAGGGGTGTTCTAACCCGCAGAGCCGGGTTTGAAACACCGTAGGGTAGGAATTTAAGCTAAAACGTAAAATGTTGAACACCAATATGAACAGAAACATGCTCGTTTAATACATAATATATAGGATTAGCTGTAAGTTAAAAAAAACCCCAACAAATATTCCGTAATGAAAGACCATCTACATATGCCACAAAGCATCGATCAAAAATCTAATTTCGCATTTGCATGACCTGTATGCAAGTTTATGTGCTTGTTTGATTACTAAAACATACAAACATGGATAGATTGATACACTGATATATATATATATATATATATATATATATATATATATATATATATATATATATATATATATATACACACAAATATAGATATATACACATATAGATGTATAGATATATAGATAAATAGATATAGAGATAGATAGATATACAGATATATACATAGATAGATAGATAAAGAGAGAGAGAGATATAGATAGATCGATAGATAGATAGATAAATAGATAAATAGATAGATAGATAAAGAGATGGATCGATATATAGATAAATAGATATATAGATAGATAGATAGATAGGTCGATAAATAGATATATAGATATACAGATAGATAGATAGACAGATATATAGATAGATAGATAGTTAGAAAGATAGATAGATAGATAGATAGATAAATAGATAGATAGATAGAAAGGCTTCTGCATTCCCCCCAGCTACTTATTCCATCAAACGTGAACACATTCAGATCTTTTCCCCGACTCCATTCTTGACAAGGGGTAAAAGCTATGGTAAATCCTTCAAGTAAATAACAGCTAAGGACTGTATTTGCATTGAAATGAATGATGCCAATAATTAAGCTGCTTAGAGGCCGATGCAAATGTACAATGGCTAGAGGATATAGTTGCCCTATACTAACCCGGATGAAAGGCTTAATTCTGAGCTGTATAGCTTTGAGGCACCACCTATCTTGGTTGTCTGACAAATAAACGGTGAACCTAGCGTGTTCAACATTGAAATCAGTTTAGTAGGCAAGACCAGTTTTTATATTCATATAAATACACACGTAAAGCAGACGTATTGACCTTTCCATGTTATTTTGTTATGGTGTTTAAATGAGTTGAATGGAGACGCAAATGAAAAGCAGTATAATGGTAATTAGGATATCCTAAAACTGCCACACTTTTCCTTTGAGTATGTGCCTGTAGAAATCTTCGAAATAACTGGATTATGTCCAGAAAATACATGGGTTTTGGAAACCAATTAAAAACGCAAATTCGTGTTTTCTAACTAGCATGACAATGTTTAAAGATTGCAGCATAGCATGAAACAAACTCACTATTTCGAAAAATTGTACAATATACTTAAATCACGGTGGGGTATCTTTGTTCACATAAAACAAAACCAGAAAACACTTATTGAATAAATAAAAGGATTCATACTATTCCGGGACAATGCATATATCGCAAACAATAATTACAGATTACGTTAATGTTACCAAATATCCTCTCGTCAGATCCAATGAACGTACATTGAATAATTTTCGATGTGTACTAATAATGCTGTATAATAATAACTTCTGTATTTTTGTTTCTGACATACGAACCCGGAATCAATACGTACTAAATTTTAATTAATAACTGGGTCGAATTCCTGGTACGCTTGCTGTAAGATAATACCAACGCTAACAAATGTATAGCATCATCATAACCTGTAAAATTCACTTAGAAATAAAAATCCTGACAAAATCAACATATATCCCTCTATTAATAAAAACCCTGATATCAAGCCCATGAACATAAATAATAAGTCAGCTGTTCGTTAGTTTTCGACATACCTTGGAATACAAAGTTTGTGCAAAGTCAACGAGGTCAAGGAGAATCATTCAATATTACATTACATTATCATGTGATGAAATAAAATTAAATTAAACTAGCAAACAAGATGGATGATCCAGATATGGACAACTGATTAAAAACGGGCTTGGGTTGGAAGCTGCCAGTTAAAATATGATTGATCAAATACATCTGAATGATATTGCTACAGGTGGTGAAACTTTGATTTACTCTTAATGAACACGACTGAAGAGAAAACCTATAAAGATTGAATCATTTCAAAAGAACAGGGACCACAAATTGCAATAAGTGATTTTTCTGTCAAGAGAGATGTATGCATATTGTATTTCCATCCAAAAGGCCCGTTCCTACATATACCCTCCTGGTGTTACTTAATGTTACTATGACTTGAGATTGGTATGCCTCCAAAGCGTTTCCAATGTTATGGATCATAACCCGTCTAGTCGTCAGTGTACCTGCGACCTGTGAAAGAATCTTGGTCGTGATAATGCATCGTCCATAGGCCGAAAACATGTGGTAGTGCATAGAGAATATATTAAGGGCACACATTACAGGTGAAATGATAAATTCAAATTAAGTACGAGTGTATACGAATAAGAGATGCTGGAGGTTATCGACAGTTACATCACCTTTAAGAAGTTTGAGAGAGTGCATTGCATTCGCTCCACCTGTGCACTTGACAAGCTGCTGGCGACCACATGCTTGCTCCTCACGGACATAGCGTATTTACCTTGTTTATTAAGGATGTCGGACTTGATGATTCAGAACCCATGCGATGCTTCCAAAATCACATCGACAAGTTCATCGAGAGCCATAAAAGTGGAAGAAATAATCTTGGCTGGAAACATGACGTACACACTTATGCTAGCCACGTTGTCCCCATGGGCTATACTTACGGCACCTGTCAAATGTAAAAATGGAACTTCAACAACATGTAAAAAGAGCCGTATTGTCTTCTTCCTTTGTGAAAACTTCAGCTTGCACAGACGGCCAATCATCTCTGAAGTGGAAAAAATGGATTGCTGATGCTTTAGTGTCTTGTAGCCAAATGTCTGCTTGAAAGATTAATACGAGAGCGGCTTTGAAATAGAAAACATTCTACTGAAAATATAGCAGATACGTTTTGTGACCTAGTACGAGAATACAGCCGCGCAAGCAACGAATGTAATTTATTGGCAATCAATTAAAGTAGCCTCATATTGTTAAATCCTCCATCTATGTTGTTTCACCTTTCAAATGGTTAGCGTTTTTTTGTAAATTTTGACCATCATTCACAGGACAGACACATCTTGGCATGACATTGGACAGTGTAATTATGCTCGTTTCCTAATGGTTGTTAGTGTGTATCTTGTCACGAAGGGAGATAAATATGTAAATGTGCTTGAAAGACTAAATACCAGTCCAGAGAGAGAGAGAGAGAGAGAGAGAGAGAGAGAGAGAGAAAGAGAGAGAGCGAGATATAGAGAGAGGTTGCCTATGAAATTGAAAATATATACATGGTATGTACTTTCGTATAAATTGAAAATATTAAAGTATGAAAATAGTGCATTATTAAAAGAATAAAAATGAAGTGGCTCTTTCTAAGGTCACGAATATTTTGACTGCCGGTTAACATGTTTCTAACAGCACCGATCAACCATAATCCACAAATCGAATACTTGTATATATATATATATATATATATATATATATATATATATATATATATATATATATATATATATATATATATATATATATATATATATATACGTGGATCTTTTGTCACACAAGGTGCTGAATCCTGTTTACACCAATGTAACACTAACCAAATATTATCTTGTTTCCTGTCGGTCATGAAACGTGCATGAACTGTTCGCTAAATTCATGCAAACTTTGAAAGTTGTCAACCTTCTGCAATAAATGATGATTTAACCTACATTAAACGAACCGATTTAACGTCTATAGACCAAGTTAAACAAATACAAACACGAAACGAAGCGCAGGCACACTTGATGTACCACGGGGACGAGTCTGTCTGACTGTCTCTCTTTGTCTCTTTGTTGCTGTCTGCCTCTCTCTCCATCTCTTTCTCTCACTCTCTCCCTATATATATATATATATATATATATATATATATATATATATATATATATATTAGTATGTACCCGATGTAAAACAACTGAACATATGTTCCTATAAATTGACCACATAGTTGGAGTTCTAATTGAATAACTGGGTGTTTTAAGCACAGGATGTAATAAATGCGTGGTTATGATGTATTATATCGGGTCCAGCTCATCATCCCTAAACAATATATTAACTAAAGTCTAGTCACAACATACTGATATGCTTGAATCAGTTACACACATTATCCGATAAGTATTTCGATAATATGAGTACTCATTATTATTTGCTTGGAAAGCTCTGACATGTTCTTGATATTCAGAAGATGGTGTTTCGCTTCAAGTTTAAGATTACGGTCTTGTTTAATGTTGTATCTTTCTCCAAAGGACGCAATGATTGTTGTGTTAATCACGCCATACCAAGCTCTCATTACCACAGTCCATAATAATAAACAAAATAGTATATAACTGACATAGCAACATGTGATTATGGTATAAACTGAAATAATTACGGCATAATCGGGATATCCGACCCTAATTACTATATTCAACATCAGACGGTACTGTCAAATATATATCAAAACATTCAAAGCAAACATGAAACCAAATAAGCCTAGTTGGTGTTCCATCTGGGCATTCGACGGTAAGTGACTGTATGATATTGAAGCACATAGCAACACGTTGGCATAATCATTGTGTATCAGTATACCCAGCACCTGCCACATTCATGAGAGTGTATGTTACTTTCTCAATATTTGAGTAGCAATTGTGGCTTATGCTCAGTTGTCCCCCTTGACTGTATCTCAATCAGGGATGCAAACGTGAGCCAGTCTTTACGGGGTGATTGCAAACATCAATAGCAGACATATAATCGCGAGGGTGACAGCGACTACTTCACTCAAATCCATTGTCTATGTGTAGACGTGGGCAGATTGAATCTTACATTCTTTAGTACAATATTAAATTTCTACAGGTTTACTTCTGGAAGATATTTCTTCCTCTACATATTTACACGGTATTTTTCACATAGCCATTAGTTTCAAGACCATGCATCAGGTAACTGAAGTTTTATATTGATCACAGACAGAATATTGAGAAGTAACAATGTGTCACCAAATAATTATAATGATCAGGTCATATAAAGAATGTTTTCACAATTGAACACGACGACGACCGCACGAATGTAACTTAATATAATGTGTTCTTGAATTGCAATTGAACACTAATCCACTCTTGACAATCTTGTACAGGCGACTCTGTACCAGTGGGACTAACAGTCCTTGTATGGTGTGTTTTGGAAGTGTGCATGTACTTTTAGTACATTTGTGCTCTTGGCTGTACACCAATAAATAACTTTCACAGAAACTTAAGATGCTTTGCACAGGTGTATTGACATATACAGGTTTCGGTGCTAATTAACATGACACGTTCATACGAAGTTAGATATATCAATACAAAGTCTTCGGATTGGAACATTAATAAACTGTCACTTTTGTGAAACACCCAACATGCACACGCTTACAAAAGCACACATTCTATGTCGCCGTCCCTTTCTGTACATCTATTTTATTGTCAAATATTCAAATGTCAGCATAATATTTTAGCATGCTTGCTGTGAAGTCTGTATAATATTAAATGTGGTATTATCCAAAACAAGAAGCTCACCTTTAAACTTCAATTCAGCAGTCTCAAAATATAATGTCATGGCCTCTGTTAAATATATTTGATTCATGGCTCACTTGACCATTCAAACATATGCCCACTGACACGTAGCCTAGGCTAATCGGCATTACATCGTTAGACATTTGACCGATTCGCCCTCCCTGCAAGTTGTTGTTACCCAGCCGGTATATAAACCTGGTCAATACGCGAATAATATCAACGGAACGTATCGTGCTTCTGAAAACAAACCGCATACAGGTAAGTATAGCAAATATTCCATAGCAGTAAAGTCACGTATTCCTTAGTAAAGGCGAGACTCTGAGTGATTGCGGATTTGTATACAGGTGTATGGGACAAGTTTGTGCTATTCTTTTATGAGAATTCACTCTCCACAAACGCATTGTTATTGTTATTCTTCTTCTGATTATTATTATTATTATTATTATTATTATTATTATTATCATTATTATTATTGTTATTAATTTCAGTAGTAGTAGTAGTAGTGGTATCAGTGGTATAACTATTTATGAATATATCAAATGGTCTGTTCTGGAATTTCTTTGAAAACTATTTATTAGTGTAATATCAATTGCAAAAATGCACCCAATCAACGGCACAACTTTAAAGCAAAGCATGAATGTGTTAGCCCCAGTGGTGAAGGGGCGTCTTAAAATGTTCGTCAATTGCGGATAAATGTTCAATAGTATTTCAAGAACATAATAGTTTATGTGAGTTTGATGTTTATCTTTCTCCATTCATCTACGCCAATTTTGATAATATTATGGAGAATGTATTATTTGCTCATTTGCATTGTTTGCGATTCATTGTTGCATGATCTCATTATTGTGTCTCTGACGGACATACGGATTATATCACACGTGATCCGTATTCTTTAAGATAATGGTTATGTAAAATAAACCATGTAGCATGTAAGGTCTTTGATGTAGGAAATATCTTGCATAAGTAAATAACTTGAACTTTAATCTTATATTGCAGGGTATAATTTGTATCTTCCCACTTCCACCTCTTAACCTGACAATGGCTTTGAGAGATGCAGTCGCTGTCGCCATCGCACTCAGATGTTTGATATTGATTGTGGCAACTCAGTCCGTAAAGGCTGGCTCCTGTTTAGATGCATCAAATAACATAGAGTTGTGCGGGATAAGTGAACGTAAGTCATGGTGTTTTCTCAAATTATTATTGAATGAAACTACCACAATAATACGTGGACAGTTTATTGGATTGTCTGCTCAATTTAATTACATCGGATGGGACACTGGAAACAATGCAATATTTTATAAATAAAGGTAACGATTGTGTTTTCGATACAGGACGATTACTGTGCTACTAAACAAACCAATTAATTGCATATTGATTTAATTATAGAGAAGGTGTTACCACATCCTTTAGGAAACCTGAATATCAAAATCCGAAGGGGTATTGTGTACCAAATAAAGCATTCGTTTATGTCCACATACCATTGTACACTTTACAAAATGCTGCCATATTTAGCAAAATAATATAAAAGAAAAGAAGGAACAAAAATGTAGAACTTTGTAACAAGAATAGGATTGCTATGTCAATACATTATCATTTTATTTTGTTTGAACGTTGACACGGTTTTGAGATTTTGTTATTATATTGTTAATTAAACTGTAAACATACATTTCGTAATAACATTTTTCTTGTTATAGCAAAATTGATTAAATATTCAAATATTCATTTTAATCACTAAGTCAAAAAGTAAGTTTCGCTTGCATCCAATGTCTCTCACAAATGGGTCGGTTTCAGTGACCATTGAATATATCCCCAGGGAGGTGTAGAGATAAAAGACTGATCGATTTGAAGTTACAATTATGAATGACCATCATCTCTTAATTATCCAGAACTGGGATGCCTCCGTGTGTCAATCACTATCCTCTTATTGACCAGACTCCCTTTATGGCTTAATTACCTACACGTATTAAATCTATCTTTCTAACATATGTGAAAAGAACAAATAATCCTGAAAATAATGAATATCTTTGAAATCCTATGTCCCTCATACATATGTTAAGTAGAAGATGTATTCATGCTGAATTTGCAGAAGCCGGTATCTTATATAACGTCGTAGACCAGAAGCACACACCTTTCGACATTATCATAATATTATTCTTCCTGCACGTATTATAAACCCTACGCCTCATCAATATTATTCGTACGAATTTAAGTTTCGAGTTTTGAGTTTGATTTAAATTGTTGCACTTATGCAATTGTATGCATATGTGACCTCGTGCATACGTATCCAACCAACTTGAACTTCATGGTTCACCTTGAATAATGATAACAATACAATACAACACCCAGTTTTATAAGTTGCATATGCTCGCTTGTACTTAATTCCGATACCTCTTTGTCTTAGATAGTAATCTTTATTCATGGCGTTCGCCGTATTATATTTTCTAGGCTCGAAAAAGAAAAGGGAAAAATAAACACGGTAATACAAAAGTCATTAATGAATGCAGCATTATATCATTTGCGTATTGAATGCTGACAATAATTACTTAAATCGGTTAAGTAGAGTAAGACCCATCGATTATTATCCACAGAACACAAAATTAAGGATTTATTTAAAATATTATATAGCTGCGTTAGGTTACAACCTTTGACTCTATTTATATGAACAAACACAGTTTTCACACACTCCCATCCGAGAGATAATAGCTGGTTTAGTTTAATTCGTGCCTTGTTAGGTAGCGGCATATACAATCCTGCGTCTTTATTATCCCAATATCGCATTGAATGTACCTGTGTGCACGCTAACTGTATACATTAAATAATATTTTGACCTTTTCGTTAAACTGTTATCAATGTTACGAAAACAACCAGCCATCGATCAAATTAGACTTAATTAATTACTCCTCCGCAATTTCTCAAATGTCCTAAAACTGACAATCTCATTCGTGTTCGTCAGTTTTTGAATTTGCATATTCCTGAGCACACTTAATATTTGAACGTATTATTTTACATATTCATTTTCCTAAAGACTTGGTTATCTTTAATTCTTACATTTTTTTTTGTCTAATACGTGTCTCCTAACAAGACACTTATAATGTATCGTATATATTAATTGCAATGAACGGGAAGAATGCACATGCCTGAGACGCAACCTGTCATGGGAAGTGACGTACGTATTTGCTGTTTTGCATGACCTGTCAAGCAGGTGCTTACTATTATCGGCACTGGGAAATATTTCTCATGGGCTCATTTTTTTAATATGCAAAACAAGTTGCAATGTGTGTGTATAAATATACATATACAACTTAAATATGCTTTAAAGCTATCATATTTGTGGGGATATTCAAGGTAATTAAAGTCTATAATTAATACAGCCTTAGAAATCATGATATTGAAACTAACGCAATATATTAATTTTGCCATTCGGAATTTATTTTGAATCTTCATAATTGCAATATGAAACGGCAATATTTGAAATTTTTAACATCTTTGTTTTCCCTCTCACATTGCCAGTGGTAAAACTGACCGTGCTGAAAAGATCGGTGTTGACATCGGGCAAACACTACGTTTCCGTCAGAATTGATGAAGTGTTTAAGGTTAGATGACCACACATTTGTCTAATTATTTTCCTAGATTCGATAGACTGGTTTATCAAAGAAGCACGCTGCATCGAAATATATTGGACCTTACTATCACCCATGTAAAGCAACCTTTTATGCTTGAGAAATGTCTATCAAACAGTTTATAAATATATATTTGTGTGTATATGTGTGTGTTTATAATTTCCGTCCACAAAAAAAAAAATATGTTCTTTATAAACAGCACAAATTGTAAGGAAAACCTCGACGAAACAACTTATTTCTTAGGAATACATATTCTAACAAATTATAAGATATATCTAACATGTTTGTCCTAGTAATTTCCATTCATTTGATATACATGAATTTTTACCACCGAACTGTATTTAAATCTAAGGAGATACTATGTTTACCTATTTTGCAATTTAGAGTCTTTTGTTTGTATCAATCATGTTGCTCAACAAACACGCAGGTATACATAAAACGAGCGGCATGTAAACACTATTATCGTACACTAAACACCCAGAAGAGATGTATGTATTTTGTAATAAATAGTCTCATCAAACCTAAAAATCGTTGCACACATACTTTGCATTGAACCATTTGTTAGTTTGTGTACACATCATCACATTCTGCAAAGTTGCCTGGAAGCTTGCGTATACATATTCATGAACAATGTATTCTGCATTCTACTTGAGCTTAGACTCAGATAAAACAAATGGGTATTGACCTTAAAATACCCGTATAGATCTATATTTCCAGTGAGAATGCTTGA
Source organism: Sinohyriopsis cumingii (assembly GCA_028554795.2). Taxonomy (NCBI): domain Eukaryota; kingdom Metazoa; phylum Mollusca; class Bivalvia; order Unionida; family Unionidae; genus Sinohyriopsis; species Sinohyriopsis cumingii. Next base: position 50,226,173 of record CM068839.1, on the reverse strand, counting down.
TAACACATCATTTATACAAAGTGTTTAAGACTGTGGTTTGCTTTACTTGGCAGCGGATAATTTTGATACTAACACAATATCGAAGGAATCTATTTGATTACGGCAGAACGTGATAAGACTGCATGAATGGCGTAAACCCGAAAATCATTTAAAAGATAATGGTGGAAAAAGTCTGGGGATCCTAGGATAAGAGTAGACTAGCCTGGTTATGAGGTATTAATATTCATAAATAATGTAAATGCATGATGGTGTGATATGAAAATAATCATAAGAACAAAAAGGGTGCCTAGTACAATCTCAGTTTCTTAATAAATGCATCTATGGAATAATGACACAGTGGAGAGGTCTGCGCTTGCAAATTGAACATATGTCGTATAAGAGCAGATAAATATGAGGATGTGAGAGCAAAAAACCTCTTGAAATAAGGATCACATTTTGCGTTAAATATATTTCAAATTAGGTCTCTGTGACGCAAACTTATCATCGTGATGGTACTTGCTTGCGAAAGATTATAGATAATATCTCAATTAAATCTGAGTATGTCATATATTTATCTAACATTTTGTAAAATACAAGCTATAGTCTGTTACACGTCCCTTATGAAACGTTCCTCCCATCCTTTCCTCGAATGTATGTGCCTGACATAATTACAATTTAGCTTTGCAGTTTTAATCCATTCATCACTTCCAACCTATCGAATCTGGTTTTGGTAATATTGTCATACAAGATTGTCGCAACGTATTTGTTGTGGAATGCTGCTACAACGTCGTTGTTTAACATCACACATTAAACTTCCTTCAACAGTCTGACATCATTCAATACCTTTAATGAAAGTGAAGAATGAATTATGTTTATGTTTCTTAGACCTATGTACCACACCGAAGGCAATAAAGTCCAAAACTTAAATTAGACACTACAGAATGTCAACATTACCATTCATCTCGGAGTAGTAAAGATAGCATCATTTTCAAAGAAGACTGGACGTAAGCTATGCAAAATTTTAATTTGGAACTAACCAAACGTTAGCAGTAATTTGAACTTACTAGAAGGAACTGATTTAGGATGCCAACGCACACCAGTGCATAAATCATACCAATGTTGCTCAAGTTTGAAAGGTGGTGATGCTTGCACATTAAATTAGAATTATTCAAATGCAAATACACAATCTGCACTGCATAGACATTTGCATTGACTTATTAGATAAACTGAATACGTATCTAAAACGGCTAAATGTTAAATGTGATTAATTATGGCATTGCTCTTCATTTCCTCAATTCTGCAATTTCATATATTTTCATTATTGCATGAAAAAATATATGCCGTGGATGTAGAAGGTCACAGATTCGAACCCCGACCAAGTCATATTAAAGAGCTCTAAAAATGTTATTAGCAGCTACCTTGCTTGACTCTCAGAACTGAGAAATTTGTATTAGGACTGGCCGAACTGATCTTAGGAAAATGTGACTGAGTGGGACATAATCCAACATGTCCATGGTATGATGCCCCAGCGTTAGATATCACTGTTAACTGACACACTGAAGTCATCATATCAGTATGACTGACAAAAGGATAAAAACTAAGTTAAAAATATCAAGCACACAAACATGCATACACCTGTCTAAACATACACTTCCATAAATTCAGGATAGAATGTATGTAATCGTATTATGCTTGATGTGTTTTAACATAACTTATCTAAGAGTGATAAATCTTATGTTCATGCGCAATTAATAAAGAGTTCACTCGAAGCATTTCACGAAGTAATCTGCTCTCCATCCTCAATATTTTTCTTTACAACCACCCCCACCCCCAACCCTCAGTATATCGGATAATTTATTTACTACGAGTCATATAAGGGCAGTAGTAATTTTGTTTTCAATTTATAGTTGAATAGATAGGTAGGTCACAGTTGCTTTGTGTGGAATGGCACTGCCACGTGGCTTCTTGTTCACGTAAACATGAATGCGTCAACAGATATTATGAAAAAATCAGCAAAGAATGAAATTCTCTGATAATTGCAAAACTAATTTCTGCAACTAAAAACGCGAATTATAGATTACTAAATAAATGTACATACACTGTCGGTTGAAAATGTCAGATAATGCATCGTCTCAACCGGCTAACATACATCGCAATGTACATAGTTATTATGCTGATGCTGGCACATGTAACATAACATATCTATATTGTAAACAACGTGGATGTTATAAAATACAATATGTAAAATTAAAATAAGGGGACGCTATTACATTGTTAAAAGTACATGAATTATAAAATTATGATTTAGGTAAAATATATTCTTTGTCATAAAAAAATCAATTATATACCACACTTGCAATCTAACACACTTTGTCTAAAAATATTTAAAACTTTGCACCTCATGCTCTATCATTTTGGAAATAGGAGCATACAATTGACGAAAATTATATAAATATATATCATCTGCTAATGCAATGTATTTCTTATTTTGATAATGATACATGTATGATTTGGAAAAGTTGTATGGATGATTTGCCTCCCATTATAAGTATTGGTATTGCACTCATGTTTCCAAATAGTAGACGTTTGCGGTGATAGGTTCCGTTTAATATTTGCATGATATAAAAAATTACATAATTCGCATCTACATCCTCACTGTGCCATGTTCAAATTTTCAAAGACAGTAGGTGGGTTACGATTCATAAGGAAGCTGTCACAAACTATAGTGCAACATATCGGAATATTATCGGATGTACGAAGCATTATAGAGTACTTGGTGTTTTATTGCAACACACACATACACACACACACACACACATACACACACACACACAGATTTTTTTGTCTACAATCGGCAACATACCATTTCTAACACTTGCATACCATTTTTTAAAATTCAAACGACTGCATTAGAATGGAATAATATGCGCATTCTATATGTTAACATTGAATCTTCCATATATCAGGCACTTCAGAAGGTTTTCTTTTCAGTCTGAGTTGGGCCTGACTGCTGGAACACAAGAATTCTTGCTGATTCCAGACGGTCATAAGTGTGCTCCAAGTCTCATCCCTGATATCCAATACTTGCTAATGGGTACGAGCCTCTGAATTAGATGTTCTCAAATTTAAAAGAAAATATGTTTTGGGTTCCTTTCTCCATTTATTATTGAATTGTCTAAATATTTCGCTTGCTATGTTTTAGTCTATATCCGTCCTTAGTTTCCTTTTAAACTCCTGATTCATTGTATAGTTTGAAACGTATATTATTGGTAATCTTTATTGGCAGAATTACTATGGTAATGGCACAATCAAGAAAAGCAACTTTTGTCAATGCCTTGCTTATTTGATATCTTAATGTAATCCGTATTGTGCGACATATAGATAATGCACTATCACTGATATATTTTATATTTCGAATATGATTTTATAATAGGCAAGATATACATTGTATGGTTAAGAATGTAACTGCATATAAAGAATATCTTAAATTATCAACACTTAATGTAAAGTAATAGCAACGTCAATATTAAAAGGCCCAGCATATGCATATAACAATTAACTAATTTTTTGCTGGTTATAGGCGCATATTGTTATATGTGTAATATATTCACAAACTAAGAATTAACCATTTCATGAATTAATATAATCATATAATCCTGATCAAAAAGGGATATTCTTTTAAAAAATATTCTAATATGACTTGGGCTATATTGCAGCTAAAAATATTGGATATTCATTTGGCGAGATCCAACTGTGCATGCGAGAACCCACACAAGATTATTGCATGTAAGTATTATGCGGCCTACATGGATGTGTTCAATATATAACTAATTGCTTTTATAACTACTACTGCTACTGCTGCTGCTAATAATAATACAAATAATAATATTAATATTACTTCTCAACATGTTTTCGTTGTAACTTGCAAAAGAATTATAGTTTAAATCCATAATAAAACAGTAAAAAGGAAAACGAAGGAATATTATATTCAATCTAATCATTGTAATCTCGTCCATTTCTCTAAACTGTTTACTTATCTAATATTAAAATATATATATCCAATTCTGAACGTTTTTAGCACATATTAAAACCGAATATAATAGTTCCTTGGAACGAATCATATGTCATCCACTGAAATGGAGAGTGTAGAGAGCAAGGTTAGATACGTATATACCTATTCATGTTTCATTAGATAATGGCTTTGTTTGTACTTCATCTCAAACGCGTCTGGAACTACATTTACCACGTTGATTCCAGATTGAACATTTCATTGATTCAACTTTGAATCTCTAATGTTAAGCAAAATTTTGGGAATTGCACATCAATTGTACGAATTTGTGTTACACTTGTCTAGAGAAAATTAGTGAATGTGGTTACATATATTTCATCCTTTAAGAGTGATACATACGTACATATCTGATAATATGTAATTCGGTTCATGCTTGCTGGAAGTAACTCGTATTGAAAATGTTTGAGTGTTAAATTAATTTCCATTGTTGTTACTTGTCTTGGTGATAATGCTTGTATTAAACTATCCGGAACTGAATAGGTATATTACAAATATATAATTATCAGAGTAATTACATTTTGATTGAATTGCCAGATAACTCTTAATGATATGGTTTTGCTCATTTTATATAAACCCAGTCTTCCATAATTTCCCTACTAAATGTCACAAATGAATACATTTGGCTAATCGACTTCATGATAGGACATTTTGATTGCAGATAGTTATATAGGCAGTACATAAGGATGGTTCATTGATATTACGTTACAGGCTGTAGTAGTATACATTATTTCCATTTTCTTTTTGATAATATATCATGGTCCCTGAGCCATCCAGTACAGATATTATCTTTAGAAACATTGCGATCGAGAAGTACGTCATCCGTATCGATATTATTGGTAGCGGCATCGGTAATGCTAATATTAATGATTACAATGAGAATCATCGATTTGATCGCATTGCCACATTTTGCCAAAATAAATTGTCACTCCCAAACGTGACGAAGTATCAAGAAACTTTTTATTAAATTTAGGACACGCATATAATTAGGTGCATTAATATTATTTGACAACCATTAGATGAAACGAATATACCGCTGATATATGAGGACTTCTCCCAGAGATCTATTCATTGTACGTGAAGAGGATAATTCCCATCTAGAGCATGACCATAACAGAGCATATATAATATATTGATCCAGTTTAGCATTTGATGGATTAACTTTAATTGAATTTTTCATTTGGAAGAGAGTTAAAATTTAAATGAATTTTTCGTAGCTGCGTCAGGCTATCAGATCAAAACGCACTTACGTCTTATTTCCTGAGCAATTTTTATCAACAATATTTATATATATATATATATATATATATATATATATATATATATATATATATATATATAGATATATAGATATAGATATATAGATATATATATATAGATATATAGATATATATATATATATATATATATATATATATATATATATATGTATATATAAATGCGTGTGTTTGTGTGTGTGTGGTATATATTTATAATTATTATACTTATTGAATGACTGTGTAGTTTTAGGAGAGTGAATTACTACGTCGTCATGCCAGTTTGACTTCTACACACGTGTGCATATAACACCGATTGTGTAACATCATTTTTTGTGATGTGTGTTTAGTCGTGGAGAAATAAGGACTCGTATGTGCAGGCAAGGCGATGAGTATTGTCTACCCGTGGACCTGGGTTACAATATCAGTAGAGTACGATTAAAAAAAGATTTAACCTGTATGATTGTAGTATCTGTATTATAATAGTAAGTCTGCCTACTATTAACAATCATTCTATATATAGAATACATGGAGAGTATTTTAAGTTATATATATATATATATATATATATATATATATATATATATATATATATATATATATATATATATATATATATATATATACATATGTGTGTGTGTATTTGTGTATATAGTTAGGTTTATTAATATCAATTACATCAGGACACCACCTCTACTTTCCCAATAGTTCGATTGTTTTGATTATTTGACTGATTACATGATTATATCTTTAAATGATTTGTCCATTCTTTCTTTGTTTCATTTCAGTTACGTATCGATACCGTTTGTCATGAAAGAATGAAGCACATTGTAACTTGACAGTATTATTAAAAACACAATTTTAAACATCAATAATCATGTTCTTGTGTTGTCTTTGGGCATATGTACTGGCATGGAATTATAACAAAGACGAAAACCAAGCAATATATCATATATTAAAACAATAGTATATATGTTCAAAATAAAGTCAAGAAGGGCCTGATAATTTTTTCTTGCGATTCGTTCGCGTAAATGTTACTATCGCTTAGAATTATAAAAAATTTGACCAATATACCTGAGTGAGTTCTGAATGACCATCTGTGCTGCAAGAATAAAGCAAACTTATCAGCTTGAAAATGATATTGTTCTTGATACGAATATGGGAGAATGAACACTATATGATCAATGCGCTTTTTGCTCGAAATGGTCTTTGCTGGCAGAAAGGTTGTTGTTCCTTATCTGAAAGCCAAATCTCCGATGAGCTACCTGAACCAATATGCATAGAAGAACATTTTGTTGCTTCTATCCCTCTTCGACGGCTGTTAGGTGTCTTGACATACCCCAGGTACTTATTTACTCTGGTATAACCCATATGTAGGACCCTGATTATAGGTGTGCTTGTGACGGCGTTTCCACGAACAGTTATGTCATCTTTTATATCAGGGTACTTAAACACATGCAACCATGGAAATACGTATTACCGCTCCTCAAAACGACCTCAAAAGTAGACCATTCTGAGCGAAACTTATCCCAGTGAGCTATTGTCTCTAGTTTATTGATGGTGTTATTCAGTTTTATATATATCTCAATTTTGAAGATATAAATTTTGTTGTCCAAATTCATCAAATTGTGTAAGCAGGCGCATCGCCATAAATTCATTTCAAATTTGTGTTCAACGTTAACATATGCATGAGACTCTTACCAAAATCTATTTAAGCATATATCTTGAACATTTCCAGTCACAAACGTGTAAATGTTTGGAACTCAATGCAACATAGTAGCATATGATATTAATACATAAAATCAGTTTGATCTACTTTTAAGGAATGTCAGGCTTTTTAAATTGATAGCATTTGTTACTAGCTACATGATTTAACGAATTAACGAAGTAATTGTATTTTCATGGCAGCCAACAAAAGTCAAGGGATCTGTATATCTATCTATATTCCTATATCTGGATATCGCTCTCTCTGCCTCTCTGTCTCTCGCTATGTGTGCGTATATATATATATATATATATATATATATATATATAATAACAATAATAATAATAATAATACGTTGTAATAATTCTAGATTTTGACCATCTTTCGTCATATAGCCATATCTTATTTATGCTTGTGTTTAAATCTTATAAATGGAATTCGTTCTGGATATATTATACAGTGTTTTGTGTTCTTTGACTTATGAACATAGTTCATGCGTTCTTGTGTATGTTTATAAGTTGCGAGCTTTCATCCGTCTTTGCATACTCGTTGATATTACTTGTTTTGTTTAGTTACCGTTAGAAATGATAAAGATCCGTATATCGGTTGTTTAATTCGGTGCGTATCATTCTGTTGAATTAATCTGATGAGCAGGGTGTCCGATTATGCATTATTTAATTACATTTCAAATAAATATTCCATTCATGAAGTTCAAGTGTAACTTTTCTAGCTAATCCAATCTCAATTCTGCTACGAATTATTAGTTTATGATTAATCACAGTTGGAAAAGAAAATATTTGGACTTATTTTAAAAATACTAAGCACTCCACAGTAAAAGCGAACAAGATGGTTGGGAAGAGATTTATAATTAAAATGTGTAGACTGCATTCTAAAGAAAATGTCCACACAGTTGTATTTAACATTGGCTCTGTAGCTGCCGAAGAGATCTGCAATGTACACTCAGCAAAAGATTGCTGTAAAAGTCGCAATGTTGCCTCCAAATATGGAAGTTTCAAAGTAAATGTTGACATGAACATTTCTGCTAATCATTATGAAAACTATATTTGGACAAATTGTTATGGAAACAAAAGTTTCCATTTAAATCTGAAATTTAATGGAGGTTTTGTAGACATTGTTTCAAAGTATGACGAAAGCATCGTCGAAAAGTATGATGAAAGCATTGTCTCAAAGGATTTCGAAATAATTGTCTCAAAGTATGAAGTAAGCAATGTTTCAAAGCATCTTGAAAGCAATATCTCAATGTGTGATGGAAGCATTGTTTCAAAGCATGTCGAAAGCAATGTCTCAACGTATGATGGAAGCAATGTTTCAATGCTTGTCGAAAGCAATGTCTCAGCGTATGATGGAAGCAATGTTTCAAAGCATGCAGAAAGCAATGTCTCGAAGCATGATGGAAGCAAAATGTTTCAAAGCATGTCGAAAACAATGTCTCAGAGAATGATGGAATCAATGTTTCAAAGCATGTCGAAAGCAATGTCTCGAAGTATGATGGAAGAAAAATGTTTCAAAGCATGTCGAAAGCAATATCTCAAAGTATGATGAAGCAATGTTCCAAAGCATGTCGAAAGGAATGTCTCAAACCATGATGGAATCAATGTTTCAAAGCATGTCGAAAGCAATGTCTCGAATTATGATGGAAGCAAAATGTTTCAAAGCATGTCGAAAGCAATGTCTCAAAGTACGATGCAATCAATGTTTCAAAACGTGTTGAAAGCAATGTCTCAAAGTATGATGGAATCAATGTTTCACAGTTTGAAGTAATCATTGTTTCAAAGAATGATGGAAACATTGTTCCAAAATATGATGGAAGCATTGTCGCAGAGTATGATGAAATAATTTTTTGTAGATGAAACGAAATGATCACATGAAAGGTCAAAACAAATATGCAGGAGGACACAATCACATCAAATCGTGTGTGTACTACCATTCATATCACAGCAATAACAGACTATTTGCCGTTTACCGTAAATATGAATAATTTGATAACTCTTCTCTAATAGTTGCTCATCGCAAAATAACTTATTTGAACCGACAGAATCTCATAACAGAAGCTTTTCAAACTTTAAAGATTGTTTCCGATTGTAAAATATATAAATATAGAAAGCATTCGATATAGAATTTGTAAGATTTGTTTTCAAAGATGTGCACACAGCATGTTGTCATAATGTAGTCCCATATTAAATAGATGTTTGCTTTGTGTGCATGAGTATCATTTATCAGGGGAGACTTTGCTTCTTTATACAATGTCAATATTACCCCATAGTGTCTCTGTGGGTCCGTTCGTGAACTGTATAGTCGTTTTACACAGGCTTGTTTGCAGGCCTGACTACTTCGCGTAGCACCGTGTAATATAGCTCAGATCCTCGGGTAAACGGCATACATCGTCTTGCATGCACACATGAGCCCATATTTCGTCACGACCAAGCACACATAACAAAACATTGATGTCACTCAATCGGTGTTATATGTACTCGTGTGTAGCTTGTGTCTTTGCGTGTTCGTTTAAATATCAGGACACCCACGGTTGGTCCCCCCCCCCATGCTGCTGTCTTTCTCTCAACAGAAAATGTTATCGAGACCTACATTATATCACGACCGAGGATCACATACAGTTATCGTGATTAATCCATGATGGATCGCTTGAGCGCGCGACAAAAATTTCTAAACTGAACCATACCCATGTCCGGTGAACACCAAGTCTGGTGAATGTTTTGAAGAGTATGTGTATCGACTTCATTAAACAAAGGTAACATATTGCAGTTATCTAAGATCATTTTAGGTACTTGTGTCTATTGCTGAGTAACATAAATAATTTCCGTGCTTTTTTACCTGCCTCGAGACAATATCCGAGGTGGACTTGATTTTGTATCTAGCATCACATCATCGTATGCTACAAAATTATTGATGCATTAATCTAGGTAATCTACAGTTGGAGCATCATTAATATCTTTAATAAAGTCCATAATATAATATACCGTCCTCTTCCAACAATTTCATTAAAATATGTATGCACGTTGTAGCATAAATTAACATTTAAAGATGGTGTAACTAAATACAAATTATCCCAATTGATCCACCTCAGTATTAGATTAAGCAACACTTGCTTCTCAAGAGACCCATATAGACATATGATAATTGCTCTGATAAGATATGGTAGCGCTGGATAATGCTTGACTGGCTCTTGATTTCGTGTCGCTGAGAAATCATCGATATCCATGTTTTACAAATATATTAAATACTATGAATTTATATTGTGTTCGATCCAGAGCCCCTACCTCCCACCATTTGATTAACGAAAATAACGACGACGAATAAAATACGTGCACTTTAAAGCATGCGTATCAAATGTAGGGTAGACCAGAATTTGAAGACCATATTCAACTGCTTCTCAACGTGGATTCGTACGTCAGCACTTACAAGTAATACCTGAAGATACACAATTACCACCGCCTTCACTTTCATATAAGCAGTGCAGAAACTGACAGGTAAACTAAATATTGACCATTAAATACGGTCATCAACGATACAATATTTGAATCGGAAATAGTTATACCTTGCCATGAATGAATCGTTATAGCATATCCTTTCATCCGTGGACTTTTCTCCATCGTTAAGGCACTCTAAACAGCACTCACATGAACCAAACAAATGTAATTTAGTACAACGTTGTCTTTGTCGTTAATTCGTTCCGATTTCAAGATCGATATTTTGCCGTCGCGTATCTGTTGGTGATAACATAATGTTACAGGTAGAGACCAAATGATATCTTTATGTAACATAAACAATTGCTGCTGAAGTGTTTGACGAACTATGTTTATACTTGCGACTATCAAGTCATGTGGTCTCCACTTATTAGCATTATTTTACATTGAATTTTATCTGGATGTAGTCTGAATTTTTTATATATTCTTTTAACGAATCAGCAAGCGTACTGTAATCACATTACATTTTTTATCATGACGTTATAACCATTAATAATTCACGCACATATATCTTGTCCAGAAAGATGAAACTATCAATGGTTGTAATATTTATATTCAGTTATAATGTAAAAAAATGTAAAATAAAAGGACACGTTGTAGCTTCTATTTCTTTGATGTTGGCTTTGCTTCGTGCTGGTCTCTTTTTATATACAATCGTGTTTACCACGTCAAAGTGAACTTTAACATTTATCTCGTACTGATCTACAATGATTCCTCATCTCATTTAGCAGAATGTTTCCTCAGAGCCGGCATTGGTCCAGTATATCGTTAACCAAACGTTTCGTTAAGTATCAAAATGGTAGGTATCAGATATATATAATACAATGAAATTGAACAGTGGATTCTAGGAAGCGACGATATGTTTTTTAAAGCTAACGAAATTTTATATATTTGTTATGAATTCAGAAGCAATTAATTACAATATTAATGCTTCTTTAGTTCAACTATATCTAATACTAGGGATGTGGCTATTTGACTAAGCAATAATCCAGTTTCATAATACATATCAGTAAAAGTGACACTCATTGGAATGAGCTTTCTGAAATATTAGTTTTCGTGATCACAAAATGAATTTAATAGTTATATATGTACTAAAAAAGCACAGATACACCAGTCTACTACGCATATATAACATGCGGCATGCGACTTTAATTTTAGCAGTGACCTTACTACAGACACTATTACCATCTTGACGTCAGTAATCCCAAGACAGAGAAAAGGTCCTTGATCTATGTCATGAATTTAATCTCATTGATATTTGGACGGATTTAACATGGTAATCTACTGCAATAATTACAAAACGACCCTTTACGACAAGTTAGGTTAGATTTATTAATAAAATAATATCTTTAATTGAGTCCTGGGTCAATCAAATCATTGTATGATGATTATTACTTCTGAATTCCACTAACGGTTAACATATTCTGATTTATTTCCAGCTACTTGGAAACAAGTATGTTATATCCCATTTTTCTCGACACAATTGTATATGAATGTCCACTTTACACGAGGACCTGTACCAGATAAAATGGCTAACATGTATTTGTAACGAAGGAGACTAATTCAATCTGCTATTGTTTGAAGATGAATATTTTGTTTATGAGGAACATCATGGTATGTGGCATTGGATGGGCTGATTCCAGACTAAAGTTCTTTAATAGTTCATAATGTTTATATTTGGCCCGAGTTCGTAACGATCTCATTTGAATCTATAACATCATAGACAGGATAAAGTGCTATAAGAATTATAAATACATATCATTGTTTAAATTGAGAAATCTGTTCATGAGAAGTTTAGCTGATTTGATGCATGTGCCTTTGCGACCTCAGCCATACCATCACAATCGAATTGCAGCTTACTTTTTCGGTACAGAGTTTTAAATGTTTTAACCGCCTTTTCCTTGATATTTAGTCTATAGTTTGTGGAAAAACAAATTAATCACGTTCACAAACGGGTGGAACAACAAAACGTTGTATTCTGCAAGTCTCTCAAAACATAGGTAAGAAAATATACATATTTACACATATATCGGGACTATTGTGTTGTCAAGGGTTGCACTGTTTAGAAACAAACGTATGTATTTCATACATTGGCTTGAAATATTATTTCATTGTACAAAATAACATACTCTAGTGTGCTTCTCTATGTAAATCGCTTCCATAACCACATCCAATAAGAAAAAGAAGTAAAAAAAAAAAAACACGAACGGCCTTGTGTTCTGGATAATGTATCATAAGTGTGTAGTTTAACTTGAGCAAACTATTATATGTATCCAATTGTTTTAGCATTAAATAGTTGAAAAACAATATATTTGATACAGTGATTTCATGAAATACTTTATCTAATTGATGGTAACGTGGAATAATTATTTTCAATAACTCTGTTCGTCTTGTGGTCAGTATAAAGCTCATTCGACAAAGTAGTGCAATATTTACCACCCCCAGTTGCTCTGTCTGTCTGTTTCTCTCTCTCCGTCTATCAATCTCTCTCTTCCTTTCTCTCTCTCTCTTTCTTCCTCTCTGTATTTTCAATTATTTCGTAAAATCTATATTTCATTGGGTAGTTTCAGGGATATGAGTTTAGTATTTTAAGATAGCAATATTATTTTAAGACAGTAATATTTCCTTGTTTTAGGCATTCGAGTCGTGATTTATCTTGGATGATGTGAAGTACTAAGATTAGGCTCGAACATGATTGCTAATAAATCATAGAAATATGAACCAAGAGAAAGCCATGCATGTGTGAAATTAATATTCCATCATGTGTGTCATGACGTGTTAGGAGGAAACTTATTTGTAGTATTTGCGCAGTTTAGATTTTTTCATTTTACAAAGACTGTTGTTTTGACATCCTTAAAAATAAGGGAAACAATCAAATGTTTGTTTCATTTGCTCAGTAGAGAGACCTCTTCAGTTTGCGATTTGGATATATTTGTTACTTTGTTTTATTTGTTTGATTTGTATAAAAGCAAACCAACTAAAGACAGACTATTAAATACAGCAACTTAGAGAAAAATTAATACATTACGTAGTTTAAAAAGTCCATGAAAGTGTACTTCGCGCATCTTAACATGTATTGAATGAAAGATATATATATTTATTTGCGGATGCGTTTAATAGTAGGATATAATTTTAGGCGGAAAATGGTAAGTTTTTGGTTATATATATTTTTGGGGAAGCTTACCAACCGTGTACGTTGGAAACTGTCAGGCACAATCATAGCATCAATAATATTCTGCTAGGTTCCCACACGGCGTATACATTAGTATTATGTTGTAAAGATCAATGTTTATTGGGGATTATCTACGAGACTGCTCATAGTACACGAATGTAACAAGTATTGATAGATACACCACCGCAATGCCATATATAAAACTAGATTGTTTGTGCCCTTGAAGCGTAAACACGTTATATCATTTAGTATTTGTAAAAATGTATTTGATATTATTCGGTCTGTGGAATTTGTATGTTCATCGAAAGAGTAACCGAATGGTTTTGGTTGGATAGCCGCGAAGCGCAAAGCTCTGGATTGGAAATACCTTCATGAATGGCATCATGACTGAAAGTTCATGAAGAAGTTTCGTAACTATTATAATAGCATGAGTCTATACATGTGAGCAGTACTTTAACCTTCCATACAGTATTGTTTAGATAGCAGTTTTGGTATGTATCTTACTGATCTAAGGTCATGCCCTTTAGCCACTACATTTCACGCACTTGTGCCCAGTTGTGAAACCTACCACCAGGGACACGTGCAAGAGAATATTCATATGGGGAAGAAGACTGTGACCCACATCAGTAATAATAAAGAGCTAGCATAACACTGCTTGTATTCACGTCCTTGAGATTGTGGCATCACAAAATACGCATACAAATTTACATTTACATCCACGGTCAGAATCAAGTGCACGTTCACGTTCTCGACCACGACCACGGTCAAAGTTATATCCATCTACTAATGTGGGTATGTGGGAAAGCTTGCCAGTAGCTTCTCGTGGATCGGTGGTTCTTTCCGGGGTTTTCCTGGGTTCTTCCTCCACCATTAATACTGGCCGCCATGTATAGCCTATCGTGTGTTCAAAAATGGCGTTAAACCTCTCAGCAACAACAACGTCCATGAATATGCGCGCGATTGTGTATTATGATCATGATTCGCGTGGTAGACAAACAGGCTATTATTTTGTTATACACACAACATGTGAATGCACCTAAAGTTTTTAGTCAGGCTTATATTTTTTATTTTGGATATACAAGGCATTTCTGTTCAACCAAAACGTGTTAAAGTCTGGCTTTGTGTGTTTTGCATCTCTTAGTCTGTGCGATTGTATTTAGCTGTTTAGAACTTTCGAGATGCCCCCCTCCAAACATTATGAGCATCTTTCAGCGTTACCTCATTATGTTACTAGTTGGTAATGATGCGAAGGTTCTTTATATTTCCCTACTAGGTCCAGCTTGGCATCTTGGGGTCACAGTTCAGTATTCCCCTAAAACATACATGGTGTTTGTTGCGCGAGTTTCCTACCCTTATTCCCTCAAGACGATTTGCATGCGGTCGCAGCGTGATGTGTATGGTATTAGTTTTCGCTCGTTCTTTCACAAGTTATATCTGATTGTACTCTAAAATGATTGGGCTTGCATCAATTGTTTTAGTTTTTTATCCTGCTTTCGTGCTACCTGCGTGAGTGCTTCCACACTTCACCTTTCTATTATAATTTATATTCGTCCATTTTGGATCTTATCCTTCCATATTTAGCTCTGGAATTTTATTTCCATATTTGTATAGCATAAAAGCACATACTATATTCTTATTAGCGCTGGTGTAATGTCACTACCTTCATAGACGGTAACCACACATTCTGCGACAAAATTTAGCGTGTAATAGCATTTCCTATTATTGTCAAATAAACACAAAATCTTCCTAGTTTCTTCGTCTCTGTTCCAGTCCATCTCCATTATTCTCATTTATACCCCTCTATGTGTTGATTTTGCTAACTTTACCATTTTCTAGTTGTACTTCCTGCACTTGGTTATCAGGCTTAAGAGTGTTCACTAAGAAATACATTTGAATTATTATTACTATATAATTTGTACCACTTCTTGGCATGCTGCGAAAGCCGCAAGGAATCTTTTCACCTCGAAATTGTGGACTTGTGGGCTGCTTGCTTAGTTCACACCATATCATATAAACATTTATATACTTCCTCCTCGAGAATGAGTGTCAGATCATTTTGAACGTGTTATCGCTTGCGCAAGCGAAGACTAACTAACACGTGGAGTATTGAGCAGGCTGAGGGACCATTACAAGAATGCGCGTAATGAGAAGGTACACTAGAACTGTATATTTCCGAAATACCCTGGAAGAAAGACAATCAGTTGCAACAGATTTGGTAGCCTTTGACTTGAAGAATAAGGATTTCGTAAATCTAACGTACTTATATTATAGAAACACCCGACGCTTTGAGATAATTTATTCCGTTCTATCAGCATGTAAAAGTTAGTCAAGACATCTGGCTCGAGGATGTGGGATATGAATTCGGAGCGGTGTGGGGAGATTTGCATGATGTGAAACATTTCCGTAGTTCGATCTCATATTGCTCTAGATGTGCATTTGATTATCCTACCCAACAGTGAAAATCATGATGTGCTTAAAATCACAGATTCGTGGATTCGTGATTGTCCACTTGCATTGTTGTGTCGAACTTAACTTTGGTAACACAGAGTTTCCTGTACAAGTTACTGATATCGGTAAAACCGAATGGCTTCAACCTGATATCGCCATCAATGTAATATTTTAAAATAAGGCCTGTAATCTATTCAACAATCGGCATATCCATGCAGACAGATTAGTATTGCTTAATTATTGTTACACGGTCCAGATATGCGCTTCTATTGTGTTTGGATCAATATGGTTTAATGATAGTAAGCACGAGGAAAAATAGTGTCAATTTAGACGTTGCATAAATGTATGTAGAACACAGCACCTGACCTTCGATGTGATATAATCAGTTAAAAGCTGCAGCGTAATATCAAGCCAGTACCCTGTAAAAACATTATGCAATTTACAGCAGGTGAACGAAAAATGAAGGCGGTGTATATCATCGATCCTAAATTTGAATGTCTTGACATTCATATGGTCGATTTGCTTTCCCAACCGATGTTTAATCAATTGCGATGCAATTAGTTGAACAAGTTTCAAGCGTAATTTACAACACAGATTTAAGATACGACGCGGAACCCGTGTCATCAGTGCTGTGTCACGCAAGGACTCGGTTGATGTATTTTTTAAATCGTGTGTGTTTGTGTGTTTGTGTGTGTGTGTTTGTTTTATTTCTTGAAGAAAATTATTCTCCCCGTATAAACAAACTAATTGTTATGTGTGAAAGTCGATTAGTGACACTAAACACGCTAATTGTCGTATCTGATTTCATTATAGGCGATATTGTGTTTCTAAAAACAACTTTACTTTCCCAAATTGTGTTGATATAAAGTGTTGTGTTTTTTTAGTACTTTTGTGTTGTTTTGAATTCAAACTTATTATAGGTTTGCATTCATATGACTCTGAAAGTTTTGGTATGTGATATGGGTAGTTGGTGTGAGTGGATATTTTCATTCACGTCCGTGTTTGAGGTGTATAGCGTGTCGCATTCATCAACAGTGCTATTCAATTTTGACTAGAAATGGCAATATATCACGTCAAAAAGTGGCATGAGGAAATTTTGGTTCGGTTGAAAACTTTTCGTTCACCTGCTTTAAATTGCATAATGTTTTTACAGGGTACTGGCTTGATATTACGCTGCAGCTTTTAACTGATTATATCACATCGAAGGTCGGGTGCTGTGTTCTACATACATTTATGCAACGTCTAAATTGACACTATTTTTCCTCGTGCTTACTATCATTAAACCATATTGATCCAAACACAATAGAAGCGCATATCTGGACCATGTAACAATAATTAAGCAATACTAATCTGTCTGCATGGATATGCCGATTGTTGAATAGATTACAGGCCTTATTTTAAAATATTACTTATCTCTATCCCTCTACATTAGGTGACCTATAGTGTTTCTGCCAAAACAAAACCATGGTATGTTTTCTATCGTCTCCCCGCTTGAAACATATAAAGCCGTGCGGTATCCCGAATTGCCATCCAATGTTGACTTGCCTTCAAAATTAGCTAAGCTGAAAGTAGCCCACGTCAATTGACGTCGTGTTAGGTAGAACCTGAATAAATAGAAAATGTCAGGATGCTTACGGCGGTGCAAGAAATGATAGAAGAGGTCTTTAGAGAATATATTATAAAGGAGCAAGAAGAGTGGACAGAGAAGTAAAAACCTCAGAAGCAGCAGCAACAGCAACAACAACAACACCGGTAGGATCCAGAAGGATGCTTTATGGACAGTAGAGTGGACTCCAAAGAGTTTCCTGTCTGAAAACCTGGTGCAAGACGGGGACTTACCACATGCGTTATCAGAGACTGCCAAAACTCTAAACAAGCAAAACAGCCCTTTTCATAGCTACCCCCAAAATCTAGAAAAGGCATACTACTATTTTAAAAAATTGATGTATTTGTTTGTTGGTCTGTGAGTATGATTGTAAGTCAAAAGTGTGTCAATAAAAAATTCGTTTATCTGGCTGTAGGAAAGTTTGTGATTTCATTGTAGGCGATATTGTGTTTCTAAAAATAACTTTACTTTCCCAAATTGTGTTGATATAAAGTGTTGTGTTTTTATAGTACTTTTGTGTTGTTTTGAATTCAAATTTATTATAGGTTTGCATTCATATGCCTGTGAAAGTTTTGGTATGTGATATGGGTAGTTGGTGTGAGTGGATATTTTCATTCACGTCCGTGTTTGAGGTGTATAGCGTGTCGCATTCATCAACAGTGCTATTCAACGTTGACTAGAAATGGCAATATATCACGTCAAAAAGTGGTAAATGAGGAAATTTTGGTTCGGTTGAATAATGAACGAAGACAAGGAAACAAAAGGAAAAGAAACAAGATGAGGAGAAATACGATGGGAGTAAGAAAGGTGTAATGAACAACACGAGAAGATAGTGGAGAGAAAGAAAGAAGGAGAGGAATTATAAAAAGTTAAATGGCTCTCTTCAGGGCCTCTCGATTGGTTTAGTAGGTTGTATAGTTGTTTGTGTGACGTTAGAGTAACACGGATTCGGGTTAACCCTTTGCCATTCTGTTCCGCCCGACTGAGATCATTCATGTTCGACATTGTACAATTCATATTGTCCCTATACAGACCACTCCTTTTATATATGTTGTCCCTATAGTAGAAACACACTGTCTGTAATGATAATTCTCATCTTCCCTATAAATCATGTCCTTATAGTGAAAACACCCAAATTTAACGTTGAAGTCCCATTGTCCATATGGTATCCACATTCACTACTTACATATATGATCATTCGCAAATATTTTGTGTGTATATAGTTTTCTGATTTCAGTACAATGTTCACTTAAATGTAGATAATGAAATTAATATAATATATCTTCTGAGATGCACTTTTCATATTTCAATTTAGGTATATCCAAATTTTGCTACCTTAGGCTGACCTAGAATTCCTTATTCGGAACTTTACAAAATATACTTCATATCTTTTATGGCATACTATGCAATCCCTGACACACGTGCTCCCTTGCTGGATAAAGTGCACTTGAAACAAGAATAAAATTAATATCAGAGAAGTAAAATGTTTCGGTGAATAAATACAATAAACAGAATACCACGTTGCTAAATAATACAGTTTTAGCTTCGTTATTTTCTTTAGCCAGTCAGCTAAAGAGAATGAATAAGATAACCATCAAAACAACATAACTGCAAATTTCTCAGTGACAACTTTACGTTTTTCTTGTAAAGGACAAAGAATGATCGTTTAAGCGTATTCAATGATTCTTAGTTATTTTTCATAATAATTTCAGCCGCTGTTTTCAAACCTCCATTTTATATGTAGATTCTTATTAGATATAATGTGTTAGTTGCGTAATATCCATTCTGAAAAGTGTATAATTAGAAATGATTCATCGTTTTTTATCATTTACATTACAGGCAAACATAATAAAATTGTGATGATAACGATATCGCACAGAATACCACCCGCACTAAAAGATCAGTTTGCGTGCGTATTTCGATTCAAAAACCATATCAAGGAACATTTTAACCACATTTTTCAGTATCCCGTGTACTTAATTTAAGTGAAAATCCGTACGGAAGTTAGAGCAAATACATGCATATATTGCATTATATTCAAAGTCAGTAGATGAAAAACCTGACTTGTTTTACTTTGAGAAAAAAAAGATACAACTTCAAAATTTAAATTATCGCACTTCAGTTTATTTTGGTCAATGTTTTTCTATTATATTTGCATCGCTGCTTAATAGTTTTATATCACATTTCTAATTTCTAACTAGAAAAAGAGCTGTCTACGTCGTCTTGTGCATTTGTTTTGTTATCATCATTTTTGCACAGGACAACTTAAGATTAATATGTGAATAGTATTCACCCTTTAAATCAACTTCGTATTAATATTATTTTTATTATTAATAGTATTAGTAGTAGCATTAGTAGTATATGGCAGCAGCAGTAGCAGCAACACTAGGTTATGAACTAAGTACACATATTGTTCAACGTCTAATACTTACTAACGAGGTCAATTATTTATTTATCGTATACACGGCTCTTGGTCTATTGCAGAAGTAAAGCTGTCAGCGGCAAAGTACAGAATTCCTTATTGGAATAGAACATCCGAACTTGTATAAAATATCATAAACGCAGATCACACATATCAAAGCAGAGACGTAAAACACATTCAGAAACCGTTTATGTTGTATTTAACCTTGATCATAACCGGATAAAATAATTTAAAGAAACAACTATAATAACAACTATAATATATTGCGAAATACATAACAAAAATAATAAATTTATAATAAATAAATAAAGAGATATTATTAAATGCAACAGATTATATATATATATATATATATATATATATATATATATATATATATATATATATATATATATATATAT
The DNA here is from genome assembly GCA_028554795.2 of Sinohyriopsis cumingii. NCBI lineage: Eukaryota > Metazoa > Mollusca > Bivalvia > Unionida > Unionidae > Sinohyriopsis > Sinohyriopsis cumingii. The sequence goes on along the minus strand of CM068839.1, from coordinate 50,205,615 downwards.
ATATATATACAGATATATATAATAACACATTCTACGTATTGTATACTATTCTGACTTTGAATCTAATTGAATTATCCGTGTATTACTAGATTTCTGTGCTATTATTTCAATAATAGGGGTCGGACTTTTCATATGTTCTTTGGCACATTAAGTGTTATTATTGAAAACCATTCTAGTGTATATAATTGTATTTGTAGTCAATTGTGCCCGTAACAAAATCATGTTCGAAAGATAATCGCATGTCTGAGAACAGACAAGGCATCAGTGTCATGTAGTTCTTACATTATATGGACTTCATTAATGCATCTAGCAAACAAAGCATTAAACATGTCTGAAGTATCTTCAATTTATTGTAAACAAGTCAATTGCTGATAATGAATATTAGATATAATTAAATTAGTCTACGAAGCTCGGTATGAGCATTCAACAAGGATCAGCTCAGAAAAGTATGATCGATACAAAAGCATATCAGACATAAATTAAGCAAAACTAATCAAATATCGAAACACAAAAATAGCAACTTTCTTTCAACACGGAATACATAATGCAGAGGTTCGCACCCATTAGCAAGTATCTGGATCGAGTGTCAAGGTACAGAAGACCACTACTTATTTTAGGAATCAAAATTAAGGCTTTCATTCATGCAGTAATGCTCAAGTTTGTCTGAAAACATACGTCCAGTATATTTTATACTTCTAGCGCATAAACGTTGCCTTGCACTGCACTCGATTGAATTACTGATTGAACTTATTCAAGTAGTTTTAAAAAGTGATTTTCTTGGAGTTAAAGACAACGTAAAATCTGCCACCTAACTATTGGATACAATGAAATATGAAGTACATAATCATGGATTGCATATCATACATATTTTTATTTTGTTATGTGTCCTATAACCAGAGTCAGAAAGATATGTTTTAAAAGACGCAGCATCCTAACATAAACTGTGTTTTGAATATAATTTACGCGGATGACTGCACATGTAAGAAGAGAAGCTGGTAAACCAGTATTGTATACAACATGCTGGATATCATCCACTACAACCAGGAAAATGAACATAAATATACCGCATAGAGACAAAAACATATGAAGCATACCGTGTATTGCAAGTAGAATATAGACCTAATCATTTTAGCGACGTACCACATATTCCAACATAATGCACTCGTGATGCAAATGGCTTTATAATATGGTAGCAAAATTCACACTTAAGCATTTAAAACGTTAACCCTTTGACTACATTTACAGCAATAATTAGAAATTTCAAATTCCCTTCTTATTTCCCTGGTGTATTAAATCAATAACGAGTGCAGCTATTATTAGCAATGCTATTGGAGAATAATGGCGGTGAGTTATATAGTACAATAAATGGTGATAACCTTACTCGCACAAGTAAAACAGGGATGATATATCGATACATTCTCCGCCATGCAAGATAGCTAACTCCTTAATGCTCATACTAATGTGATCCAGAACTGCAGCAACAAAATTTATATAAATCAGGCATATAAACTATACGTAGAATAACGAATTGCATCATCAGTATATTATATGCTGAAACCTACATAATATCGCAATATGAAGATGAGTGTACCATTCACATTTATTAATATTACTTTATTTTGCAATGTGTGTCATATCTTTAATAAAACATGACATAGTCACTATTCCATTTACATTGTGGCATGTAGTTTTCTCTCATTTATTCAATAACCACATATAGAGTTGGTATCATGTACGGTGTTTACAATATAAATGTACAAACGTTTACCGTTTACTAACGCAAGCATACGGATAACAGCCATTGACCTTACGATGTACATTAGGCTCACACACTCTGCTAAAAGAACATATTTAAAATTGTACCTGCTGCCGAAGTGTGTATTTTTTAAATTAAAAACGTCTTCGCTGAAGGAATATTAAATGGGTTAAAATTATAAAGGAACGGTATGGTTAAACAAGTCTTACCTAAACTGTAGGTGTGGAAGGTAAAATAATGCAGGCGACATGGGGAAGCATATGATCCATAATGTGCCTGCGGCAGACTATAGTTTGTATCAAGTCTGAAGTTCAGAAATGATGATATGTTTAGTGAATTTAGCAATTCGATTCTTCTAGTATACGATCGCATATCACACGTCATATTTCTGAAGTAACGGCATTATAGGAAGAGACACACATTTTACTGTAAGGCTAAAGAATGTCTGAAGTGTGCATAGAGAATATATGACATCATAGCAGTAACTTTGATAAGCATATTTATATAATTTGTCTTGAATTATGTATTATTTCTATATATAATCTTATACTGAAGTCACTAAAGGCGGCCTGCAGCAACGCTAAAGAATGACGGATTTTTGCATAGAGAATATATGCCATCATAGCAGGAACCTTGATATGCATTTGTATATCTTTTCTTTTGAATTTGTTTTATTTCTATATAAAATATATACTGACGTCATTGAAAGTGGCAATCATGGAGTATGCTTACTATTTCCTCCCTGATGCCAAACTCGAAAAACGCTCACATCGCTGTGTCATTCCCGATTAAATTATCTGTCTCCTCAGTACTGATGTCCCTCGGACCATAAGCAGTCGTCTAACCTTATATATATATATATATATATATATATATATATATATATATATATATATATATATACGAATACAAATTGTATGATATGGCGAATACTATTCCTTTGAAGTGCACTTTATCCAGCAATGCAGCACGAGTATCAGTGATTGATTAAAATAATTGCAATATACTGACAACGACGAGTGCAAAACTAGTATAAAGCTAGCCTGCGCGCTTTCGACTTCGTAATGAGTCTTTTTCAACACATATCATACACAAAACAAACGAGAAAACCACATAAACAACGCTGTGTTTGCAAAACTGTACATAACCGTTTTACAGAAATTGTAAATGTATTATGTTTCGACCACTTTATTTTAGAGTTGTTGAGGATGAAGGAAAATATTTGATATTGACCTAGAAGTCGATGAGCCATAACGACAGTTGTTATCTTTTTAAATTTATATCAAGGAAAATGCATCGGCAGAAAATAGAATATTGTTTTTGTGCATGACTGACTTTTTCTAATGTTTTTGGCTTGAACAACTTGGTTTTAATGTTGTACGGAGTCGTATCGAGTAAGACTCCTTTTCCTTCTTTGTTTCAGAACTCCAGTTGGGGTTGTGATCAAATGCAAGTAGTGTTGTACGACAGAAAGAGTCGCCACTGGATATAAATTGTCCTGCGACTGGGCGTCTGTACAGTTGTGTCATCTGATCAGATTTTTGAAGGTTGATCCTTATGTGTAGTTTTTCATTTTCTCTGACATACTGAAGTCTACAGATCTTACATGAGATGAGACACATTATATTATCTGTTTCGCATGTTTGGTTTGGACCATGTATGTTCAGCTTTTGTCTAGTCGCTGTGCTACAACATATTTTGGTCTATATTATATGTTAACAGGTTTTGCACCTTTCATCGTCACATGGGCCATATTGACTAGGGTTAGTGAATGGCGTTATCGTCGCCCTGACTAGTAAGTACTTGAGGATTTGGGTATCCTTTAGGCTACTAAAGATTTGTTCGGGAGGATCTACTTTAGTGCATCATACGATTCCAGTGTTTACCGACGACTTTACCTACTTTGGGGTTGTCTGGATGACAGGCCAGGATCAATGGCATTGTATAAGTCTTCCCCTTCTCTCCATATTTTAGTAAGTTATTTGGATTTGCTTGTTTAGCCATTTGGGTTGCCTCCGGGATCAGGGCATTATCATGGCCTCGGTAAATCATATGTTTTGATAACTCTTCAGACCTTTTTTGCAATGTTTCATCGTCGGAAGAAATGATGCGTATCATCAGTGCCTGGCTATACTAGATGTTCCTAATGCAGTGTTTGATGACAGTTGGTTGGGAGGAGATGCTGCAATTTATCGGTTGGTTCCAAGTAGATGTCTATATGGAGTTTGTTTTCTACCAGTATCTCTGTTGGGTCCAGGGAAACATGGTGAAGTTGGAGACTTGTGTCGTGAATTTTACTGGAGGATGGAAGCTGTTTGCCTTTGATACGAAATCATTCATACTTTCTCTTCCATGTTGTCACTTCATTTCTATATCATCGATAACGCGTACACACATGTATGATATATGTTCCACTAATGCTTACAGCTGACCCTCCAGTTTTAACACATAAAAAAATATTAGCATACGAAGGGGACATTTTTGTACCGATTGCGGTTACATTCATTTGGAGGTAGGTTTCTTCATTTAATTAAAATGTATTGCATTTTTGGACACTCTTCTGGAGTTGGAGTAGGAAGTGAGTGGGTAGATTGTCTACAATTCTTGTTTCCCATGCTTCTCTACATGCCTGTATCCCTTCGTTGTGCGGTATGTTAGTATATAAGGAGGTGACCTCTAAGGAAACAAGCATTATATCTAGAAAGTAAGGGTACACTTGCTTTGCTTAAAATGAGATCATCTGTCTGTCGTATCCAGAAACTCAGTAACGTTCATGATAAAGTTAGGTATTCATCATAAAAATCACACTAATGCTTCCAAATATCCTCTCGTCAGATCCAATGATAATAAATTGCGATTTGTTGGATGTGTACTTGTACTGCTATATATTAATACCTTCGATATAATGTAACCCGGTTTCTTTGAGTATGTCCACAAAAATCATGGATTTCGGAAAGAATAACAAAAAACAAATTTGAGTTATCTAACTTGAATGCTAATGTTAATTAGCCTTAATTAAATATTACATTAAATCTACCAGACATCCTCTCGTCAGATCCAAGATTGCAATCTGTTGGATGTCTTCGTATAATACTATATATTTGTAATTTATATATACTTTTATTTCTGACAAAAGTAATCGGAATAACTGGAGCGAAATCCCTGTACGAAATGAAAGAGACAATGCCCAAACCAAAATCTATATAGCATTATCTTTGCGGTGTATGCATGGTATAAATAGTATAACGATCAATGCTTACTAGCAAGACGAGGGGTGTTGTAAACCTCATACCCGGGTTTAAAACTCGGTATGGTCAGACTTCCAGCTAACCTGTAAAATGCTCTTATATCAAGATGAACAGAATATTGAGATTTCGGTGCTTGTTTTAACGAAACATAAATGTACGCATGAAAACAAAAATCATCGACACTAATGTCAAAGCATCAAGGAATAGTTCGTTTTCCCATGCGCATGACCTGTATGCATGTGTATGTGCCTGCGTAAGTACACGCACTCAGATAGATAGCTAGAGAGATATATTTATTTCAACAAAAGTTGCACAACACATTCAGATATCTGCTCAGACACCGCTCTTGACACGTGGTAATAGTTATGTAATCTCCATCTAATGGACTACAGCCAAGCACTGTTGTTTTAAAAATGAATTGTGTCAGTAACTAAAATGCTTAGAATCAAGTGTAAATGAATAAAGGCTAGAATATTCAGTTGCCCTGCTCTGACCCCAATGCCGGGATTAAATGTGAGTGGTATAGCTTTGAGGCACCTCAGCTGCAATATATTTACTCGGCGGCACCTCCCTTGATTGTCCGACATACAAATGGTGAACGGAAAATAATCTCAATTGAAAGCAGCTTAGTAGGCAAGACAATTTTTGATTGTTAGAAACACAAACATATAAAGCAGATGTATTGACCTTTGTATATTTATTTATTGTGCTTTTATCTGAGTTGAATTGGGAGGCAGATGAAAAACAATTAAACGTTACGTGGAATATCCTATAAATAATATGCGGTTCCTTTGAGCATGTGTCGGCGGAAACATTCGAAATAATTAGACTATGTCTACAAAATGCATTTGTTTTGGCAAGCAATAAAGAAACCAATTTCGAGTTATCTAACTAGTTGGTAATTTGAATTATTCAAAATTAAAAATTAAAATAATTTTACCAAATATCCTCTCCTCAGATCCAGTTTTGTTGGATGTGTACTTATAATGCTATGTATTACTTACTTCTATATACTTTTCTGTCCGGTATCAATGTGTATTAAATTCTGACTAATAACTGGGGCGATATCCGATTATGTTTGCTATGAGAATATGACCACATCAACGAATCTATAGCATCGTCTTTGCTATGTATGGATGGTTCAAATGGTATGAGGAACGATGCTTACAAGCAAGGCGAGAGGTGTTCTAACCCGCAGAGCCGGGTTTGAAACACCGTAGGGTAGGAATTTAAGGTAAAACGTAAAATGTTGAACACCAATATGAACAGAAAGATGCACGTTTAATACATAATATATAGGATTAGCTGTAAGTTTTAAGAAAAACAAATATTCCGTGATGAAAGGTCATCAACATATACCTCAAAACATCATATATATATATATATATATATATATGATAGATAGATCGATAGATAGCTATATGCATATAGATAAATAGATAGATAGATAGAGAGATAGATAGATAGATAGATAGATATACAGATATATACATAGATAGATAGATAGAGAGAGAGAGAGAGAGAGAGAGATTGAGAGAGAGATTGATATCGCAACCAATACTTACAGATTACGTTAATGTTACCAAATATCCTCTCGTCAGATCGAATGAACGTACATTGAATTATTTTCGATATGTACTAATAATGCTGAATAATAATAACTTCTATATTTTTGTTTCTGACATAGGAACCCGGAATCAATATGTACTAAAATTTAATTAATAACTGGGTCGAATTCCTGGTACGCTTGCTGTAAGATAATACCAACACCAAGGAATATATAGCATCATCATAACCTGTCAAACTCATTTAGAAATAAAAATCCTGACAAAATCAACATATATCCTTCTCTTAATAAAAACCCTGATATTAAACACATGAACATATGAAATAATAATTAAGCTATTCGCTAGTTGTCGACATAACTTGGAATACAAAGTTTGTACAAAGTCAATGAGGTCAAGGAGAATCTTTCAATATTACATTACATTATCATGTGATGAAATAAAATTAAATTAAACTAGCAAACAAGATGGATCATCCAGTTATGAACAACTGATTAAAAACGGGCTTGGGTTGAAAGCTGCCAATTAAAATATGATTGATCAGATGCATTTGAATGATATTGCTACAAGCGGTGAAACTTTGATTTACTCTTAATGAACACGACTAAAGAGAAAACCTATAAAGATTTAAGCATTTCAAAAGAGCAACGACTACAAATTGCAATAAGTCAAGACAGATGTATGCATATTGTATTTCCATCCAAAAGGCCCGTTCATACATATATCCTGCTGGTGTTACTTAATGTTAATATGACTTGAGATTAGTATGTTATGGATCAGTACCCGTCTAGTCGTCAGTGTACCTGCAAACTGTGTAAGCATCTTCTTCGTGATAATGCATCGCCCATACGCCGAAAACATGTGGTAGTGCATAGAAAATATATTAAGGGCACACATTACAGGGGAAATGATGGATTCAAATTAAGTACGAGTGTATACGAATAAGAGATGCTGGAGGTTATCGACAGTTACATCACCTTTAAGAAGTTTGAGAGAGTGCATTGCATTCGCTCCACCTATGCACTTGACAAGCTGCTGGCGACCACATGCTTACTCCTCACGGACATCGCGTATTTACCTTGCTTATTAAGGATGTCGGACTTTATGATTCAGAACCCATGCGATGCTTCCAAAATCACATCGACAAGTTCATCGAGAGCCACAAAAGTGGAAGAAATAATCTTGGCTGGAAACATGACGTACACACTTATGCTAGCCACGTTGTCTACATGGGCTATACTTACGGCACCTGTCAAATGTAAAAATGGAACTTCAACAACATGTAAAAAGAGCAGTATTGTCTTCTTCCTTTGTGAAAACTTCAGCTTGCACAGACGGCCAATCACCTCTGAATTGGAAAAAAATGGATTGCTGATGCTTAGTGTCTTGTAGCCAAATGTCTGCTTGAAAGATTAATACGAGAGCGGCTTTGAAATAGATAAAATTCTACTGAAAATATAGCAGATACGTTTTGTGACCTAGTACGAGAATACATCCCCGCAAGCAACGAATGTAATTTATTGGCAATCAATTAAAGCAGCATCATAGTTTTTAATCCTCCATCTATGTTGTTTCGCCTTTCAAATGGTTAGCCTTTTTGTAAATTTTAACCATCATTCACAGGACAGACACATCTTGGCATGCCATTGGACAATTCAATTATGCTCGTTTCCTAATGGTTGTTAGTGTGTATCTTGTGACGAAGGGAGATAAATATGTAAATCTGATTGAAAGACCACATACCAGTACAGAGAGAGAGAAAGATAGATAATGAGAGTGAGAGAGAAAGAGAAAGAGAGAGAGAGAGAGAGAGGTTGCCTATGAAATTGGAAATATATAGATGGCATGTAATTTCGTATAAATTAAAAACAATAAAGTATGAAAATAATGCATTATTAAAAGAATAAAAATGAAGTGCTTCTTTCTCAGGTCTCGAATATATCGATTGCCGGTTAACATATTTCTAACATCACCTAACCATGTGCTGATATTTGCTGAAGAAATTAATGGACTCGATTGTATCGTCCAAATAGGTTATTGATCAACCATAATCTCCAAATCTATTAATTGTATATGTATGTGGATCTTTTCTCACACAAAGTGCTGCATCCTGTTTCCCCCAAATGTAACACTAAGCAAATGTTTTCTTGTTTCCTCTCGTTCAAGAATCGATCATGATTTGGTATAAGTTTTAAGAACTAAATTCATGCAGACTTTGAAAGTTGTCTACCTTCTGCAATAGATGACGATTTAACCTACATTAAAGGAACCAATTTAAAGTCAATGGACCAAGTTAAACAAATCCAAACACGAAACGGAGCATTCAACCAAGTCAACCTACCTTCATCCTCAATATTGTTCTTTACAACCACCCCCACCCCCAACCCTCAATATATCGGATAATTTATTTACTACGAGTCATATAAGGGCAGCAGTAATTTTGTTTTCTATTTATAGTTGAATCGATAGGTAGGCCACATTTGTTTTGTGTGGAATGGCACTGCCACATGGCTTCTTGTTCACGTGAGCATGAATGCGTCAACAGATATTATGAAGAAATCAGCAAAGAAAGAAATTCTCTGATAATTGCAAAGCTACTTTCTACAACTAAAAACGCGAATTATAGATTACTAAATAAATGTACATACACTGTCGGTTGAACATGTCAGATAATGCATCGTCTCAACCGGCTAACATACATCGCATTGTACATATTTATTATGCTGATGCTGGCACATGCAACATAACATATCTATATTGTAAACAACGTGGATGTTATAAAATGCAATCTGTAAAATTAAAATAAGGGGACGCTATTACATTGTTAAAGTCCATGAAGGATACAATTATGCTTCAGGTAAAATATAATCTTTATCATAAAAAATAAATCATATAACACACTTGCAATCTAATGCACTTTGTTTAAAAATATTTAAAACTTTGCAACTCATGCTGTATTCTTTTTGGAAATTGGAGCATACAAGTGAAGACAATTATAAATATATAATCTGCTAATGCAATTTATTTCTTATTTTGATAATGATACATGTATGATTTGGGAAAGTTGTATGGATGGTTTGTCTCCCATTACAAGCATTGGTATTGCACTCATTTTTCCAAATAGTGGAAGTTTGCGGTGATAGGTTTCGTTTAATATTTGCATGATATAAAAAATTACATAATTCGCATCTACATCCTCACTGTGCCATGTTCAAATTTTCAAAGACAGTAGGTGGGTTACGATTCATAAGGAAGCTGTCACAAACTATAGTGCAACATAGGGGAATATTATCGGATGTACGAAGCATTATATAGTCCTTTGTGTTTTATTGCAACAAACACACACACACACACACTGATTTTTTTGTTTACAATCGGCAACATACCATTTCTAACACTTGAATACCATTTTTTAAAATACAAACGACTGCATTAGAATGGAATAATATGCTCATTCTATATGTTAACATTGAATCTTCCATATATCAGGCACTTCAGAAGGTTTCCTTTTCAGTCTGATTTAGGCATGACTGCTGGAACACTAGCCTTCTTGCCGATTCAGACGGTCATAAGTGTGCTCCAAGTCTCATCCCTGATATCCAATACGTGCTAATGGGTACGAGCCTCTGAATTAGATGTTCTCAAATTTAAAAGAAAATATGTTTTGGGTTCAATTCTCCATTTATTATTGAATTGTCTAAATATTTAGCATGTTATGTTTTAGTCTATATCCGTCCTTAGTTTCCTTTTAAACTCCTGATTCATTGTATAGTTTGAAACGTATATTATTGGTAATCTTTGTTGGCAGAATTACTATGGTAATGGCATAATCAAGAAAAGCAGCTTTTTTCAATGCCTTGCTTATATGATATCTTAATTTAATCCGTATTGTGCGACGTATATATAATGCACTATCACTGATATATTTTATATTTCGAATATTATTTTGTTATAGGCAAGATATACATTGTATGGTTAAGAATGCAACTGCATATAAAGAATATCATAAATTATCAACAGTTAATGTAAAGTAATAACAACGTCAATATTAAAAGGCCCAGCATATGCATATAACAATTAACTAATATTTTGCTGGTTATAGGCGCATATTGTTATATGTGTAATATATTCACAAACTAGGAATTAACCATTTCATGAATTAATATAATCATATTATCCTGACCAAAAAGGGATATTCTATTAAAAAATATTCTAATATGACTTGGGCTATATTGCAACTAAAGATACTGGGTATTCATTTGGCGAGATCGAAGGGTGCATACGAGAACGCACACAATATTATTGCGTGTAAGTATTCTGCGGCCTACATGGATGTATTCAATATATAACTAATTGCTTTTATAACTACTAATACTACTACTGCTAATAATAACAATACAAATAATATTATTAATATTACTTCTCAACATGTTTTCGTTGTAACTTGTAAAAGAATTATAGTTTAAATCCTAAATAAAACACTAAAAAGGAAAACGAAGGAATATTATATTCAATCTAATCATTCTTATCTCGTCCATTTGCCTAAAATGTTTACTTATCTAATATTCAAATGTATATATCTTATTCTGAACGTTTTTATCACATATTAAAACCGAATATAATAATTCCTTTGAACGAATCATATGTCATCCACTGAAATGGAGAGTGTAGAGAGCAAGGTTAGATACCTATTCATGTTTCATTAGATAAATGTTTACCCAAATTTAGGGAATTGCACATTAACTGTAAGAATTTGTGTTACAATTGTCTAGAGAAAATTAGTGAATGTTGTTACACATATTTCATCCTTTAAGAGTGATACATATGTACATATCAGATAATATGTAATTCGGTTCGTGCTTGCTGGAAGTAACTCGTATTGAAAATGTTTGAGTGTTAAATTAATTCCCATTGTTGTTACTTTTCTTGGTGATAATGATTGTATTAACCTATCCGAAACTGAATAGGTATATTACATATATATAATTATCACAGAAATTAAATTTTGATTGCATAACCACATAACTCTTAATGATCTGGATTTACTCATTCTATATAAACCCAGTCTTCCATAATTTCCCTACTAAATGTCACAAATGAATACATTTGGCTAATCGACTCGATGATAGGACATACTGACTGCAGATAGTTGTGTAGGCAGTATAGAAGGATGGTTCATTGATATTACTTTACAGCATGGTAGCATTATACATTGTTTGCATTTTCTTTTTGATAAAATATCATGGTCCCTGAGCCATCCAGTACAGATATTATCTTTAGAAACATTGCGATCGATAAGTACGTCATCCGTATCACTATTATTGGTAACGGCTTCGGTAATGCTAATATTAATGATTACAATAAAAATCATCGATCTGATCGCATTACTACATTTTGCCAAAATAAATTGTCATTTCCAAACGTGACGAAGTGGCAAGAAACTTTTTATTAAATATAGGACATGCATATAAGTAGGTGCATTAATATTATTTGACAACCATAAGGTGAAACGAATACATCCCTGATATATGAGGACTTCTACCAGAGATCTATTCTATGTACGTGAAAATGATAATTCTCATCTAGAGCATGACCATAACAGTGGAGATATAATATATTGATCTAGTTTAGGGTTTGACGGATCTACTTTTATTGAATTCTTCATTTGGAAGAGAGTTAAAATTTAAATGAATTTATATATTTATATTTATATATATGTGCGTGTGTGTGTTTGTGTGTATGTATGTATGTTTGTGTGTATTTGTGTATATAGTTAGGTTTATTAATATCAATAATATCAGTTCACCACCTCTAGTTTCCCACTGCTGTTCGATTGTTTTCAATATTTGATGGGCAACATGATTATATCTTTACATCATTTGTCCATTCTTTCTTTCTTTCATTTCAGTTACGTGTTCATACCGCTTGTATTGAAAGAATCGAATTCATTGTAACTTGACAGTATTATTAATAACACAATTTTAAACATCAATAATCATGTTGTTGTGTTGTCTTTGGGCATATGTACTAGCATGGAACCATAACAAAGAAGAAAACCAAGCAATATATCATACATTGGAACAACAGTATATGTGTTCAAAATAAAGTCAAGATGGGCCTGCCAATTTTCTCTTGTGATTCGTTCGCGTAAATTTTACTTTCGCTAAGAATTATAAAAAAAAATTGAGCAATACACCTGAGTGAGTTCTGAATGACCATCTGTGCTGCAAGAATAAAGCAAATTTATCAGCTTGAAAATGATATTGTTTTTGATACAAATATGGAGAATGAACACTTTATGATCAATGCGCTTTTTGCTCAAAATGGTCTTTGCTGGCAGAAAGGTTGTTGTTCCTTATCTGAAAGCCAAATGTGCAATGAGCTACCTGAACCATTATGTATGGCAGAACATTTTGTTGCTTCTTTCCCTCTTCGACGGCTGTTGGGTGTTTTGACATACCCGAGGTACTTATTTACTTTGGTATAACCCATATGTAGGACCCTGATTATAGGTGTGACCTGTGACGGCCTTTCCACGAACAGTTATGCCATCTTTTATATCAGGGTACTTCAACACATGCAACCATGAAAATACGTAGTACCACTCCTCAAAACGACCTCAAAAGTAGGCCATTCTGAGTGAGAATTAGTCCCAGTGGGCTATTGTCTCTAGTTTATTGACGATGTTATTCAGTTTTATTTATATCCCATTTTTCAAGATATAAATTTTGTTGTCCAAACTCATCAAGTTGTGTAAGCAGGCGCATCGCCATAAATTCATTCCAAATTTGGGCTCAACGTTGCCAACGCTAACATATGCAAGAGACCCTTTCCAAAATCTATTTAAGCATACATCTTCAACATTTCCAGCCACAAACGTGTAAATGTCTCAAAGTATGATGGAAGCAATGTTTCAAAGCATGCCGAAAGCAATGTCTCAAAGTATGATGGAAGCAATGTTCCAAAGCATGTCGAAAGCAATGTCTCGAAGTATGATGGAAGCAAAATGTTTCAAATCATATCGAAAGCAAAATCTCAAAGTATGATGGAATCAATGTTTCAAAACATGTTGAAAGCAATGTCTCAACGTATGATGGAATCAATGTTTCACAATTTGATGTAATCATTGTTTTAAAGAATGATGGAAACATTGTTCCAAAATATGATGGAAGCATTGTCGCAAAGTATGATGAAAGCATTTTTAGTAGATGAAACGAAATTATCACATCAAAGGTCAAAACAAATATGTAGGAGGACACAATCACATCAAAATAGTGTGTGTACTAGCATTCATATCACAGCAATAACAGACTATTTGCAGTTTACCGTAAATATGAATAATTTGATAACTCTTCTTTAACAATTTCTCATCGCAAAATAAGTTATTTGAACGGAAAGAATCTCATCACAGAAGCTTTTCAAACTTTAAAGATTGTTTCCTATAGTAAATTATATATGTTGTTACAAAATATAGAAAGCATTCGTTACAGAATTTGTAAGATTTGTTTTTAAAGATGTGCACACAGCATGTTGTCATAATGTAGTCCCATATTAAATAGATGTTTGTTTTGTGTGTATGAGTATCATTTATCAGGGGAGACCTTGCATCTTTATACAATGTAAATATTACCCCATAGTGTCTCTGTGGGTCTGTTCATGAACTGTATAGTCGTTTTACACAGGCTTTTTTGAAGGCCTGACTACTTCGCGTAGCACCGTGTAATATAGCTCAGATCCTCGGGGAAACGGCACACATCGTCTTGCGTGCACACATGAACCCATATTTCGTCACGACCAAGTACACATAACAAAACATTGGTGTTATATGTACTCGTGTGTAGCTTGTGTTCGTTTAAATATCTGGACACTCACTGTGGTCGCCCCCACCCCATGCTGCTATCTTTCTCTCAACAGAAAATGTTATCGAGACCTTCATTATATCACGACCGAGGATCATATACAGTTATCGTGATTTATATGTGATGGATCGCTTGAGCGCGCGACAAAACATTTATAAACTGAATCATATCCATGTCCGGTGAACACCAAGTCTGGTGAATGTTTTGCAGAGTATGTGTATCGACTTCATTAAACACAGGTAACATATTGCAGTTATCTAAGATCATTTTAGGTAGTTGTGTCTGTTGCTGAGTAACATAAATAATATCCGAGTTTTTTTACCTGCCTCGAGACGATATCCGAGGTTTATTTGATTGTGTATCTAGCATCACATCATCTTATACTACAAAATTATTGATGCATTAATCTAGGTAATATACAGTTGGAGCATCATCAATATCTTTGATAAAGTCCATAATATATTACACCGTCCTCTTCCAACAATTTCATTAAAATCTGTATGCACGTGGTAGCGTAAATCATAATTTAAAGCTGGTGCCACTAAATACTAATTATCCCAACTGAGCCATCTCTGTATCAGATTAAGCAACACTTGCGTCTCAAGAGACCCATATGGACATATGATAATTGCTCTGATAAAATATGATAGAGCTGGATGATACTTGACTGGCTCTTGATTTCGTGTCGCGGAGAAATCATCGTTGTCCATGTTTTACAAATATATTAAATACTATGAATTTATATTGTGTTCGATCCAGAGACCCTATCCCCACCATTTAATTAATGAAAATAACGACGAGGAATAAAAAAGTGCACTTTAAAGCATGCGTATAAAATGTAGGGTAGACCAGAATTTGAAGACCATATTCAACTGCTTCTCAACGTGGATTCGTACGTCAGCACTTACAAGTAATACCTGAAGATACACAATTACCACCGCCTTCACTTTCATATAAGCAGTGCAGAAACTGACAGGTAAACTAAATATTGACCATTTAAAACGGTCATCAACGATACAATATTTGAATCGGAAATAGTTATACCTTGCCATGAATGAATCGTTATAGCATATCCTTTCATCCGTGAACTTTTGTCCATCGTTAACGAACTCTCAACAGCACTCACATGAACCAAACAAATATAATTCAGTACAACATTTTCTTTGTCGTCAATTCCTCCGAATTTCAACATCGATATTTTGCCGTCGCGTATCTGCTGGGGGACAACATAATGTTACAGGTAGAGACGAAATGAGATCTTTCTGTAACAAAAAGAATTGCTGTTGAAGTGTTTGACGAACTATTTTTATACTTGCGACTATCAAAACACGTGGTATCCACATACTCCTACAATCATTATTTTACACTGAATTTTATCTGGATGCAGTCTGATTTTTCTAATATGCTCTTTTAACGAAACAGCAAGCGTATTTAACCACATTACATTTTTTATCATGACGTTATAACCATTAATAATTAACGCCCATATATCTTGTCCAGTAAGATGAAACTATCAATGGTTTTAATATTCATATTCAGTTATACTAAGTCGACAAAACGTAAATTAAAAGGACACGTTGTATCTTCTATTTCTTTGATGTTGGCTTTGCCTCGTGCTGATCTCTTTTTAATATACAATCTTGCTTACCAGGTCAATGTGAACTTATACATATTTCTCGTACTTATCTACAATGATTCCTCATCTCATTTAGCAGAATGTTTCCTCCGAGCCGGCATTGGTCCAGTATATCGTTAAGCAAACATTTCGTTAGGTATCAAAATGGTAGTATCAAATATGTACAATACAATGAAATAGAACAGTGGATTCTAGGAAGCGACCATATGTTTTCTAAAGCAAACGAAATTCTATATATTTGTTATGAATTCAGAAACAATTAATTACGATATTAATGCTTCTTTAGTTCAAATATATCTAATGCTAGGGATGTGGCTGTTTGACTAAGTAATAATCCAATTTCATGATGCATATCAGTAAAAGTGACACTCATTGGAATGAGCTTATTGAAATAGTAGTTTTCGTGATCGCTAAATGAATTTAATAGTTATATATGTACTAAAAAACACAGATACACAAGTCTTCTACGCATATATAGCATGCGACATGTCACAGGTGACTTTAATTTTAGCAGTGACCTTACTACAGACACTATGACCATCTTGACGTCAGTAGAACCAAGACAAGAGAAAAGGTCCTTCATCTATGTCATGAATTTAATCTCATAGATATTTGGACGAATTTAACATGGATATATACAGCAAAAATTACAAAACGAACCTTTACTAGAACTTAGATTAGATTTATTATCACGATAATATCTTTCATTGAGATCTGGGTCCATCATATCATTGTATGATGATTATTACTTCTGAATTCCACTAACGTTTAACATATTCTGATTTATTTCCAGCTCCTTGGAAACAAATATGTTATATCCCATTTCTCTCGAAACGAGGACTTGTACAAGAAAAAATGGCTAGCATTTATTTGTAACGAAGGAAACTACTTCAATCTACTATTGTTTGAAGATGAATATTTTGTTTATGAGGAACATCATGGTATATGACACTGGATAGGCCGATTCCAGATTAAAGTCCTTTAAATAGGTCATAATGGTTATATTTGGTCCCGTGTTCGTAGCGATCTCACTTAAATCTATAACATCATAGATCAGATAAAGTGTTATAAGAAGTATAAATACATATCATTGTTTAAATTGAGTAATCTTATCTGTTCATGAGAAGTTTAAAAGCATATACTATATTCTTATTAGTGCTGGTGTAATGTCACTACCTTCATAGAAGGTAACGTCAAATCCTGCGTCGAAATTTAGCGTGCATTTCCTATTATTGTCAAAAAATCACAAAATCTTCCTAGTTTCTTCGTCTCTGTTCCAGTCCATCTGCATTATTCTGATTTATACCCCTCTATGTGTTGATTTTGCTAGCTTTACCATTTTCTAGTTGTACTTGCTGCACTTAGTTATAAGGCTTAAGAGTATTCACTAAGAAATAAATTTGTATTATTATTACTATATCATTTCTTCCACTTCTTGGCATACTGCGAAAGCCGCAATGAATCTTTTTATCTCTAAATGGTGGACTTGTGGGCTGCTTGCTTTGTTCACACCATATCATATAAACATGTATATACTTCCTCCTCGAGAATGAGTGTCAGTTCAGTTCGAATGTGTTATCGCTTGCGTAAGCGAAGACTAGCTAACACGTGGAGTGTTCAGCAGGCTGAGGGACCATTACAAGAATGCGCGTAATGAGAAGGTACACTATAACTGTATATTTCCGAAATACCCTGGAAGAAAGACTATCAATTGCAACAGACTTGGTAGCCTTTGATTTGAGGAATAAGGAGTTCGTAAATCTAACGTACTTATGTTGTAGAAACACCCGACGCGTTGAGATAATTTGTTCCGTTCTATCAGCATGTAAAAGTTAGTCAAGACATCTGGCTCGAGGAAGTGGGATACGAATACGGAGCGGTACGGGGACATTTGCCTGATGTGAAGCATCTCCGTAGTTCGATCACATATTGCTCTCGATGTGCATTTGATTATGCTACGCAATAGTGAAAATCATGATGTGTTTAAAATCACAGATTCGTGGATTCGTGATTGTCCACTTGCATTGTTGTGTCGAACTTAACTTTGTAACACAGTTTCCTATACAAGTTAATGATATCGGTAAAACCGAATGGCTTCAGCCTGCAATCGCCATCAATGTAAAATTTTAAAACAGGCCTGTAATCTATTCAACAATCGGCATATCCATGCAGACAGTTTAATATTGATTAATTAGTGTTACACGGTCCAGATATGTGGTACCATTGTGTTTGGATCAACATGGTTTATTGATAGCAAGCACGAGGGGAAAATAGTGTCAATTTAGACGTTGCATAAATGTATGTAGAACACAACACCTGACCTTCGATGTGATATAATCAGTCAAAAGCTGCATCGTAATATCAAGCCAGTACCCTAAAATAGCATTATGCAATTTACAGCATTTGAACGAAAAATGAAGGTGGTATCTATCTTCGATCCTAAATTTGAATGTCTTAACATTCACATGGTCGATCTGCTTTCCAATCCGATGTTTAATCAATTGCGATATCGCGTGAATATATTTCTGCCTACGTCTCTGAATAACTCAAACTATGGTGCGCATTCCAATGCAAATTCATTGGCAATCATAACGATCTGTATTTGAAAACACTTGTTGTTGGTCGCGGATGTATTGGAGACGTGTCGTGACACAGCCATGCGTGCTTTTATTCTTGACCACGTGCATCACTTATCATCATATGAACTGGCTTGGTAAGCTCTTCTGCTAACGACAAATATTCAACTTGTCTTGTTCTCCGATACTGACCAGGATATGTTTATAGAGCGTGAAATCCGTTGGTGAGTTTAACGGCGAGTTATCGCTACGCTAGAACCGAAAGCCCTAACGTTGACGGATATGGCCAGTGGTGCCGAAACAGTTACATCATCTATCTGGCGCCGACAACTTTCAGCAATTGGAAATGATGCAGCCTATTGGCGGTTTTAAGGTGGTTCGACAACTATATGGTACAAGTAAACGTGTACGACAGTGTGAGTGATGTCTCATATATCGTTGAACTTGATCATGAATATCCAGACGATCATCACAGCAGCAATAATCTTTAGATGCTAGCACAAGATGAAATCTTGCTACCGCAGGATTTGTTATCGTCGTATCCACGTGATATTAAAAATGATGCTTTCCTCAAGTACAGGGTCTTTATTAATCCTGCTTCGAACATGAAAAGCAAATAAATTATATATTTTATATTATATTAAACAAGGCATATTTCAGCCGCATTTTGCAGTCACTGTAACTCGGTAGAGAAGATTCTCCATGGTGGATTCGTTGTCTTAAACAGTAAACATTTAAGACTGAACCTCAAATTCCTAGCTACGTTGGATTGCCAGTGCTAGACGGATCTAAACCACGAGGCGTATTAATGCATGATGAACCGCGATACGGTGACAATATCAAAATGGTGTCCACAGCTCCGGTTTGGTTGTAGATGCATACGGGGATATAGGTAAGGCATCTCTGTTAAACGAATGTGATACCAGCGAGTATCCAAAAGCTCAACCGTTGCTTAGTAGCATGCAAATGTTGGTAAAAAGTTTAAAAACGAAAGCGCGGAAAAAGTATATCGAATAAATACATCGTATTGCTACGAGAGTTCGTATAGATGACCAATATCATTCGGCTGAGGCATCATCGCGAGGGTGTGTACTGTTACAATATATCAATTGGTCACCCCTGGAAACCAGGAGGTGGATTTTACGTGATGATTTTATAACATACTTGCGCCACGCTATGTTAACCGTGTGACTGACGCACTAGCACATTGAAATATACATTGGCGGTAGTTCTTTGTCCGCGGAAACATTATCTCAATTCAGCTTACACAAATTGTCTACATTATCATAATGGTTGGACCGCATATACTAAATGGTAGAGCGTTTGCTGTTTTGGAGAATCAGTGCAGTCCATGATTGTAAACACATCAGCGTAAAATGCCAGATCACTAGTACGATGTTCCTTGAAACCGTCGGGTTATTATGGGGCATAAAGACACCAAATATAATTATTTCATTGTGGGTCTAACGGTCATTTTTTGTGAAATCATTTCTTAAGTAACTGTGAAGCCCTTTCAGCTAAATTTTTCAGTGGCTTTTAATCAATTCACACGTGTGATTTCATCATTATGTTATGCCAAGTCTGATAGAAGCACATGTAATCGGAAACTTCAGCAACAGTCTTGTTTGTACTGATGTTCAAATAATCGTTCCTCATTTGTAGAGATAATCGCTCTACAATGGCTTGGCCCCGATCAATGTCAACATGTCCTACACGTACCATCACTGTTGCTCTGTTAACAATGTACCCAGTGTCCCAATCGTTTCAGTACTCATCATCGTAATATACATCATTGATATATGTAATATATGTAATAATAGTTCATGAAGCAACGCTCTAAACGTCTTCCTTTACATCATATCATTACAATATACGTAGCCAGTATAGACATCTGCGCGAGTAAATAAATGTAAGCGTGTCAGCAACGATTGCTGCATCTTAAGACGTTAATGGCTCCGTTTCCCTATCTGATAACAACATATTCGATGGTTATCACCCCATTATATTTGCGCAAATGAACTTATTTGATCATGTAAAAGATACAACTGATCACCCTGATGATTTTCGGTAGCGGATTTAGCACCCATCCATCTATCAGAAAGCTTTCCTGGCACGCGTATGCAAATTGTGACACAGTGCATACTGCGGCAAGCATGTTATATCAATTTCATGTCTACCTTTTGCAATGCTGTATCAGTTTTAATCAGAGGGTTTACTTTTATAACAAACAGGAGGTCTTTAGTATATTTTTGATAATGTCCGCTCCGAAGCTAAGTTTATGTGTTGATTATTTCAATGTGCTGTATCTCACATGAGTGGACTATGTTCACAATTTGCAATCTTAATCTTTATACTCCACAGACGTGTATAAATCGTGAAGAGGATCCCTATGAGAACGTTGTCTCGCACGGATCTCATCAGATTCTTTGTTGCAATAATTTGCACGAAATTTAAGGGACACATGTGTATCTAAAAGGAATGGATAAATATACAGCAAATAGGGATAAATGACGCAATATGTCATTGCTGCATGCATACTCTGACCTCCTATTGCAGTTCAAACCCAGTGCCTCTCTGCTCCCCATGGATTGAACAACAAGCTCATCGCCGGAGTGACACCTCCGCAAATGAAGGTTAGAACAGCTCCTCTACCTACCTCTCTCTCTCTGTCTCAGAGTGAGCATCAATAAAGACATTCCATCAAACTTTCAATTATCGCGCTTCAGTTTATTTCGGTCAATGTTTTTGTAGTATATTCGCATCGATGTTTAATACTTTTATATCACATTTCTAATTTCTAACTAGAAAAAGAGCTGTCTACGTCGTCTTGTGCATTTGTTTTGTTATCATCATTTTTGCACAAGGACAAATTAAGATTAATAGGTGAATAGTGTTCACCCTTTAAATCAACTTGTTATTGATATTATTTTTATTCTTAATAGTATTAGTAGTAGTATTAGTAGCAGAGCAGTAGCAGTAGCAGAAGCAGTAGGTTATGAACTAAGGACACATGTTGCTAAACGTCTAATACTTACTAACGAGGTCAATTATTTATTTATCGTTTCCACGGCTCTTGGTCTATTCCAGAAGTAAAGCCGTCAGCTGCAAAGTACAAAATTCCTTATTGCAATAGTAACATACGAACTTGTATAAAATATCAAAAACGCAGATCACACATATCAAAGCAGAGACGTAAAACACATTCAGAAACCATATATATTGTATTTAACGTTGATCGTATGCGGATAAAATAATTTACAGAAACAACTATAATAACAACTATAATATATTGAGGAATACATAAAAAATAATAAATTTAAAATAAATGAATAAAGAGATATTATTAAATAAAACAGATTATATATATATATATATATATATATATATATATATATATATATATATATATATATATATATAATCAACACATTCTACGTATTGAATACTATTCTGACTTTGAATCTATCTAAATTATCCGTGTATTACTAGATTTGTGTGTTATTATTTCAATAATAGGGGTCGGACTTTTCATATGTTCTTTGGCACATTAAGTGTTATTATTGCAAACCATTCTAGTATAGATAATTGTATTTGTAGGCAATTGTGCCCGTAACAAAATCATGTTCGAAAGATAATCGCATGTCTGAGAACAGACAAGGCATTAGTGTCAGGTAGTTCTCACATTATATGGACTTCAT
The DNA here is from genome assembly GCA_028554795.2 of Sinohyriopsis cumingii. Taxonomy (NCBI): domain Eukaryota; kingdom Metazoa; phylum Mollusca; class Bivalvia; order Unionida; family Unionidae; genus Sinohyriopsis; species Sinohyriopsis cumingii. Next base: position 50,183,277 of record CM068839.1, on the reverse strand, counting down.
TAATACATCTTGCAAACAAAGCATTACACATGTCTGAATTATCTTCAATTTATTTTAAACAAGTCAATTGCTGATAATGAATATTAGATATAATGAAATTAGTCTACGAAGCTCGGTATGAGCATTAAACAAGGATCAACTCAGAAAAGTACGATCGATACAAAAGCATATCAGACATAAATTAAGCAAAGCTAATCAAATATCGAAACACAAAAAATAGCAACTTTCTTTGAACACGGTATACATAATGCAGAAGTTCGCACCCATTAGCAAGTATCTGGATCGAGTGTCAAGGTACAGAAGACCACTACTTATTTTAGGATTCAAAATTAAGGCTTTCATTCATGCAGTAATGCTCAAGTTTGTCTGAAAACATATGTCCAGTATATTGTATACCTCTAGCGCATAAACGTTGCCTTCCAGTGCACTCGACTGAATTACTGATTGAACTTATTCAAGTAGTTTTAAAAAGTGATTTTCTTGGAGTTAAAGACAACGTAAAATCTGCCACCTAACTATTGGATACAATGAAATATGAAGTACATAATCATGGATTGCATATCATACATATTTTTATTTTGTTATGTGTCCTATAACCAGAGTCAAAAAGATGTGTTTTCAAAAGACGCAGCATCCTAACATAAACTGTGCTTTGAGTGGAATTTACGCGGATGACTGCACAGGTAAGAAGAGAAGCTTGTAAACCAGTGTTGTGTATAACATGCTGGGTATCATCCACTACAACCAGGAAAATGAACTTAAATATACCGCATAGAAACAATAACATATGAAGCATAGCGTGTATTGTAAGTAGAATATAGACCTAATGATTTTAGCGACGTACCACATATTCCAACATAATGCACTCGTGATGCAAATGGTTTTATAATATGGTTGCAAAATTCACATTTAAGCGTTAAAAACGTTAGCGCTTTGACTACATTTGCAGCAATAATTAGAAATTTCAAATTCCCTTCTTATTCCTCTGGTGTATTAAATCAATAACGAGTACAGCTATTATTAGCAATGCTATTGGAGAATAATGGCGGTGAGTTATATAGTACAATAAATGTTCATAACCTTACTCCCACAACTAAAACAGAGATGCTATATCAATACAATGTACACCATGCAAGATAGCTAACTCCTTAATGGCCATACAAATGTGATCCAGAACTGCAGCAACAAAACTTATCTAAATCAGGCATATAAACTATAGGTAGATTATCGAATTGTATCATCAGTATATTCTATGCTAAAGCCTACATAATATCGCAATATGAAGATGAGTGTACCATTCACATTTATTAATATTACTTTATTTTGCAATGTGTGTCATATCTTTAATAAAACATGACATTGTCACTATTCTTTTTACATTGTGGTATGTAGTTTTCTCTCATTTATTCAATAACCACATATACCGGTTGGTATCATGTACGGTGTTTACAATATAAATGTACAAACGTTTACCGTTTACTTACGAAAGCATACGGATAACAGCCATTGACCTTACGATGTACATTAGGCTCACACACTCTGCTAAAAGAACATCTTTAAAATTGTACCTGCTGCCGAGGTGTGTATTTTTCAAATTAAAAACGTCTTCGCTAAAGGAATATTAAATGGGTTAAAATTATAAAGGTACGGAATGGTTAAACAAGTCTTACCTAAACTGCAGGTGTGGAAGGTAAAACAATGCAGGCGACAGGAGGAAGTATGTGATCCATAATGTGCCTGCGGCACACTATAGCTTGTATCAAGTCTGAAGTTCAGAAATGATGATATGTTTAGTGAATTTAGCAATTCGATTCTTCTAGTATACCATCGCCTACCACACGTCATATTTCTGAAGGAACGCCATTATAGGAAGGGATAAACATTTCTCAGTAAGGCTAAAGAATGTATGAAGTGTGCATAGAGAAGATATTACATCATAGCAGTAACTTTGATAAGCATATTTACATAATTTGACTTGAATTATGGATTATTTCTATATATAATATTATACTGAAGTCACTAAAGGCGGCCTGCAGCAACGCTAAAGAATGACTGAATTTTGCATAGAGAAGATATGCCATCATAGCAGTAACTTTGATATGCATTTGTATATCTTTTCTTTTCAATTATGTTTTATTCTATAGAAAATATATACTGAAGTCATTGAAAGTGGCAATCATGGAGTATGCTAGTATTTCCTCCCTGATGCCAAACTCGAAACACGCTCACATTGCGGTATCATTCCTGATCAAATTATCTGTCTCCTCAGTATTGATGTCCCTAGGGCTATAAACAGACACGTAACCATATATATATACACACATAAGTATCATAAGAATACAAATTATATGATATGGCGAATACTAGTCCTTTCAAGTGCACTTTATCCAGCAAAGGAGCACGAGTGTCAGGGATTGATTAAGATAATTGCAATATACTGACAACGAAGAGTGCAAAACTAGTATAAAGCTAGCCTGCGCGCTTTCGAATTCGTAATGAGTCTTTTTCAACATAAAACATAGACAAATCAAACGAAAAAACCCACAGAAACACCGTTGTGTTTGCAAAACTGTAAAAAAGTTTGCTTTTTTTTTACCATCGTCTCAAGTGCACTTTATCCAGCAACTGACCATCTGTGAGGGATTGATTAAAATAATTGAAATATACTGACAACGAAAAGTGCAAAACTAGTATAAAGCTAGCCTGCGCGCTTTCGAATTCGTAATGAGTCTTTTCAACATAAGACATAGACAAATCAAACGAAAAAACCCACATAAACAACGCTGTGTTTGCAAAACTGTACATGAACTTTTTACAGAAATTGAATTTATAAATGTATTATGTTTCGACAAGTTTATTTTAAACTTGTTGAGGATGAAGGAAAACATTTGATATTGACCTAGAAGTCGGTGAGCCATAACGACAGTTGATACATTTTTTAATTTATATAAAGGAAAATGTATCGGCAGAAAATAGAAAATTGTTTTTGTGCATGACTGACTTTTTATAGTGTTTTTGGTTTGAACAACATGGTTTTAATGTTCTAAGGCGTCGTATCGAGTATGACTCCTTTTCTTTCTTCGTTTCAGAACTCCAGTTGGGGTTGTGATCAAATGCAAGAAGTGTTGTACGACTGAAATTGTGGCCACTAGATATAAATTGTTATGCGACTTGGCTTCTGCACAGTTTTGTCATCTGATCAGATTTTTGAAGGTTGATCCTTATGTGTAGTTTTTCATTTTCTCTGACATACTGAAGTCTACAGATCTTATATGAGATGAGACACATTATATTCTCTGTTTCACATGTTTGGCTTGGACCATGTATGTTCAGCTTTTGTCTAGTCACTGTGCTAGAACATATTTTGGTCTATATCATTTGTTGACAGGTTTTGCACCTTTTATCGTCACATGGGCCATATTGACTAGGGTTAGTGATTGACCTTATCTTCGCCCTGACTGGTAAGTACTTGAGGATTTGGGTATCCTTTAGGCTACTAAAGATTTGTTCGGGAGGATCTACTTTAGTGCATCATACGATTCCAGTATTTACCGACGATTTTACCTACTTTGGGGTTGTCTGGATAGCAGGCCAGGATCAATGTTATTGTATAAGTCTTCCCCTTCTCTCCATATTTTAGCAAGTCATTGTGATTTGCTTGTTTAGCCATTTGGGTTGACTCCGGGATCAGGGCATTGTCATAGCCTCGGTAAATCATATGACTAGATAACTCTTCATACCTTTTTTGCAATGTTTCATCGTCGGAAGAAATTATGCATCTAATCAGCGCCTGGTTATACGGGATGTTCCTAATGCAGTGTTTGATGACAGTTGGTTGGGAGGAGATACTGCTATTTATCGTTTGGTTTCAAGTAAATATCTATATGGAGTTTGGTTTCTACCAGTATGGCTGTTGGGTCCAGGGAAACATCGTGAAGTTGGAGACTTGTGCCGTGAATTTTATTGAAGGATGGAAGCTGTTTACCTTTGATACGAAGTCATTCAGACTTTCTCTTCCATGTTGTCACTTCATTTCTGTATCATTAATAATGTGTACAAACATGCATGATATATGTTCCACTAATGCTTACAGTTGACCCTCCAGTTTTTACATATAAAAAAATACTAGCATACGAAGGGGCCATTTTTGTACCGATTGCGGTTACATTAATTTGGAGGTAGGTTTCTTCATTAAATTAAAATGTATTTCACTTTGGACAATCTTCTGGAGTTGGAGTAGGACGTGAGTGGGTAGATTCTCTAAAATTCTTGTTTCCCATGCTTCTCTACACGCCTGTATCCCTTCGTTGTGCGGTATGTTAGTATATAAGGAGGTGACCTTTAAGGGAACAAGCATTATATCTAGAAAGTAAGGGTACACTTGCTTTGCTTAAAATGAGGTCATCTGTCTGTCGTATCCAGAAACTCAGTAACGTGCATGATAAAGTTAGGCATTCACAATAAAAATCACACTAATGCTTTCAAATATCCTCTCGTCAGATCCAATGATAATAAAATGCGATTTGCTGGATGTGTACTTATACTGCTATATATTAATAACTTCGATGCAATGTAACCCGGTTTCTTTGAGTATGTCCACAAAAATCATGGATCTCGGAAAGAATAACAAAAACAAATTTGAGTTATCTAACTTGAATGCTAATGATAATTAGCCTTAATTAAATATTACATTAAATCTACCAGACATCCTCTCGTCAGATCCAAGATTGCAATCTGTTGGATGTCTTCGTATAATACTATATATTTGTAATTTATATATACTTTTATTTCTGACAAAAGTAATCGGAATAACTGGAGCGAAATCCCTGTACGAAATGAAAGAGACAATGCCCAAACCAAAAACTATATAGCATTATCTTTGCGGTGTATGCATGGTTTAAATAGTATAACGATCGATGCTTACAAGCAAGACGAGGAGTGTTGTAAACCGCATACCCGGCTTTAAAACACGGTATGGTCAGACTTCCAGCTTACCTGCAAAATGCTCTTATATCAAGATGAACAGAACATTGAGATTTCGGTGCATGTTTTAACGGAACATAAATGTACGCATGAAAATAAAAATCATCGACACAGATGTCAAAGCATCAAGGAATAGTCCGTTTTCCCATTTGCATGACATGTATGCATGTGTATGTGCAATATCCATCAAATGGACTACAGCCAAGCACTGTTGTTTTAAAAATAAATTGTGTCAGTAACTGAAATGCTTAGAATGAAGTGTAAATGAATAATGGCTAGAATATTCAGTTGACCTACTCTAACCCCAATGCCGGGTTTAATTGTGATTGGTATAGCTTTGAAGCAGCTCAGCTATAATGTGTCTACTCGGTGGCACCTACCTTGATTGTCTCACAAACAAATGGTGAACGGAAAATGATCTCCGTTGAAAGCAGCTTAGTAGGCAAGACACTTTTTGATTGTTAGAAACACAAACATATAAAGCAGACGTAGTGACCTTTGTATATTTATTTATTATGGTTTTATCTGAGTTGAATTGGGAGGCAGATGAAAAGCAAGTAAACGTTACGTGCAATATCCCATAAATAATATGCGGTTCCTTTGAGTATGTGTCGGCGGTTACCTTCGAAATAATTAACCTATGTCTACAAAATACATTTGCTTTGGCAAGCAGTAAAGAAACCAGTTTCGAGTTATCTTACTAGTTGGTAATTGTAATTATTCATAATTAAAAGTTAAAATACTTTTACCAAATATTCTCTCCTCAGATCCAGTTTGATACGTTTCGTTTTGTTAGATGTATACTAATAATACTATGTAATACTTACTCCTATAAAATTTTCTGTTCGGTATCAATGTGTATTAATTTCAAAATAATAACTGGGGCGATATCCGATTATGTTTGCTATGAGAAAATGACCACATCAACGAATCTATAGCATCATCTTTGCTATGTATGGATGGTTCAAATGGTATAAGGAACGATGCTTACAAGAACGGCGAGGGGTGTTCTAACCCGCAGAGCCGGGTTTGAAACACGGTAGGGTAGGAATTTAAGCTAAAACGTATAATGTTGAACACCAATATGAACAGAAACATGATCGTTTAATACATAATATATAGGATTAGCTGTAAGTTTAAAAAAAAAACAAATATTCCGTAATGAAAGACCATCTACATATACCTCAAAGCATATATCAAAAATCTAATTTCGCATTTGCATGACCTGTATGCAAGTTTATGTGCTTGTTTGATTACTAAAACATACAAACATGGATATATTGATACACTGATATATATATATATATATATATATATATATATATATATATATATATATATATATATATATATATATATATATATATGTATATATATATATATATATATATATATATATATATATATATATATATATATATATATATATATATATATATATATATATATATATAGATAGATAGATAGATAGATAGATATAGATATATAGATAAATAGATAGAGAGATATATAGAAAGATATACAGATACATACATAGATAGATAGATAGAGAGAGAGAGATAGATAGATAGATCGATAAACAGATAGATAGATAAATAGGTAAATAGATAGATAGATAGAGAGATGGATAGATATATAGATCAATAGATATATAGATAGATAAATAGATAGGTCGATAAATATATATATATAGATATACAGATAGATAGATAGATAGATAGATAGATAGAAAGGCTTCTGCTTTGCCCCCAGCTACTTATTCCATCAAACGTGAACACATTCAGATCTTTTCCCGGACTCCATTCTTGACAAGGGGTAAAAACTATGGTAAATCCTTCAAATGAATAACAGCTAAGGACTGTATTTGTATTGAAATGAATGATGCCAATAATTAAGCTGCTGAGAGGCCTATGCAAATGCACAATGGCTAGAGGATAGAGTTGCCCTATACTAACCCGGATGAAAGGCTTAATTCTGAGCTGTATAGCTTTGAGGCACCACCTATCTTGGTTGTCTGACAAATAAACGGTGAACCTAGCGTGTTCAACATTGAAATCAGTTTAGTAGGCAATACCAGTTTTTATATTCATATAAATACACATGTAAAGCAGACGTAGTGACCTTTGCATGTTATTTTATTATGGTGTTTAAATGAGTTGAATGGAGACGCAAATGAAAAGCAGTATAATGATAATTAGGATATCCTAAAAATGCCACACTTTTCCTTTGTGTATGTGCCTGTAGAAATCTTCGAAATAACTGGATTATGTCCAGAAAATACATGGGTTTTGGGAAGCAATTAAAAACGCAAATTCGAGTTTTCTAACTAGCATGACAATGTTTACAAATTGCAGCATAGGATGAAACAAACTCACTATTTCGAAAAATTGTACAATATACTTAAATTACGGTCGGGTATCTTTGTACACATAAAACAAAACCAGAACGCACTTATTGAATAAATAAAAGGATTCATACTATTTCGGGACAATGAATATATCGCAAACAATAATTACAGATTACGTTAATGTTACCAAATATCCTCTCCTCAGATCCAATGAACGTACATTGAATTATTTTCAATGTGTACTAATAATGCTATAGAATAATAACTTCTATATTTTTGTTTCTGACATAGGAACCCGGAATCAATACGTACTAAATTTTAATTAATAACTGGGTCGAATTCCTGGTACGCTTGCTGTAAGATAATACCAACGCTAACGAATATATAGCATCATCATAACCTGTAAAATTCACTTAAAAATAAAAATCCTGACAAAATCAACATATATCCCTCTATTAATAAAAACCCTGATATTAAGCCCATGAACATATATAATAAGTCAGCTATTCGTTAGTTTTCGACATAACTTGGAATACAAAGTTTGTACAAAGTCAATGAGGTCAAGGAGAATCATTCAATATTACATTACATTATCATGTGATGAAATAAAATTAAATTAAACTAGCAAACAAGATGGATCATCCAGTTATGGACAACTGATTAAAAACGGGCTTGGGTTGAAAGCTGCCAGTTAAAATATGTTTGATCAAATACATCTGAATGATATTGCTACAGGTGATGAAACTTTGATTTACTCTTAATGAACACGACTGAAGAGAAAACCTATAAAGATTGAATCATTTCAAAAGAGCAGGGACCACAAATTGCAATAAGTGATTTTTCTGTCAAGAGAGATGTATGCATATTGTATTTCCATCCAAAAGGCCCGTTGCTACATATACCCTCCTGGTGTTACTTAATGTTACTATGACTTGAGATTGGTATGCCTCCAAAGCGTTTCCAATGTTATGGATCATAACCCGTCTAGTCGTCAGTGTACCTGCGACCTGTGTAAGAATCTTCGTCGTGATAATGGATCGTCCATAGGCCGAAAACATGTGGTAGTGCATAGAGAATATATAAAGGGCACACATTACAGGTGAAATGATGAATTCAAATTAAGTACGAGTGTATACGAATAAGAGATTCTGGAGGTTATCCACAGTTACATCACCTTAAGAAGTTTGAGAGAGTGCATTGCATTCGCTCCACCAGCGTGGATCTTTTGTCACACAAGGTGCTGAATCCTGTTTACACTAATGTAACACTAACCAAATATTATCTTGTTTCCTGTCGGTCATGAAAAGTGCATGAACTGTTCTCTAAATTCATGCAAACTTTGAAAGTTGTCAACCTTCTGCAATAAATGATGAGTTAACCTACATTAAACGAACCGATTTAAAGTCTATAGACCAAGTTAAACAAATACAAACACGAAACGAAGCGCAGGCACACTTGATGTACCACGGGGACGAGTCTGTCTGACTGTCTCTCTTCGTCTCTTTGTTGCTGTCTGCCTCTCTCTCCATCTCTCTCTCTCTCTCTCTCTCTCTCTCTCTCTCTATATATATATATATATATATATATATATATATATATATATATATATATATATATATATATATATATATATATATTAGTATGTACCCGATGTAAAACAACTGAACATATGTTCCTATAAATTGACCACATAGTTGGAGTTCTAATTGAATAACTGGGTGTTTTAAGCACAGGATGTAATAAATGCATGGTTATGATATATTATATCGGGTCCCGCTCATCATCCCTAAACAATATATTAACCAAAGTCTAGTCACAACATACTGATATGCTTGAATCAGTTACACACATTATCCGAGAAGTATTTCGATAATATGAGTACTCATTATTATTTGCTTGGAAAGATCTGACATGTTCTTGATATTCAGAAGATGGTGTTTCGTTTCAAGTTTAAGATTACGGTCTTGTTTAATGTTGCATCTTTCTCCAAAGGACACAATGATTGTTGTGTTAATCACGCCATACCAAGCTCTCATTACCACAATCCATAATAATAAACAAAATAGTATATAACTGACATAGCAACATGTGATTATGGTATAAACTGAAATAATTACGGCATAATCGGGATACACGACCCTAATTACTATATTCAACATCAGACGGTACTGTCAAATAGATGTCAAAACATTCAAAGCAAACATGAAACCAAATAAGCCTAGTTGGTGTTCCATCTGGGCATTCGACGGTAAGTGACTGTATGATATTGAAGCACATAGCAACACGTTGGCATAATCATTGTGTATCAGTATACCCAGCACCTGCCACATTCATGAGAGCGTATGTTACTTTCTCAATATTTGAGTAGCAATTGTGGCCTATGCTCAGTTGTCCCCCTTGACTGTATCTCAACCAGGGATGCAAACGTGAGCCAGTCTTTACGGGGTGATTGCAAACATCAATAGCAGACATATAATCGCGAGGGTGACAGCGACTGCTTCACTCAAATCCATTGTCTATGTGTAGAGGTGTTCAGATTGAATCTTACATTCTTTAGTACTATATTAAATTTCTACAGGTTTACTTCTGGAAGATATTTCTTCCTCTACATATTTACACGGTATTTTTTACATAGCCATTAGTTTCAAGACCATGCATCAGGTAACTGAAGTTTTATATCGATCACAGACAGAATATTGAGAAGTAACAATGTGTCACCAAATAATTATAATGATCAGGTCATATAAAGAATGTTTTCACAATTGAACACGACAACGACCACACGAATCTAAGTCAATATAATGTTTTCTTGAATTGCAATTGAACACTAATCCACTCTTGACAATCTTGTACAGGCGACTCTGTACCAGTGGGACTAACAGTCCTTGTATGGTGTGTTTTGGAAGTGTGCATGTACTTTTAGTACATTTCTGCTCTTGGCTGTACACCAATAAATAACTTTCAAAGAAACTTAAGATGCTTTGCACAGGTGTATTGACATATACAGGTTTCGGTGCTAATTAACATGACACGTTCATACGAAGTTAGATATATCAATACAAAGTCTTCAGATTGGAACATTAATAAACTGTCACTTTTGTGAAACACCCAACAAGCACACGCTTACAAAACACACACATTCTATGTCGCTGTCCCTTTCTGTACATGTATTTTATTGTCAAATATTCAAATGTCAACATAATATTTTAGCACGCTTGCTGTGAAGTCTGTATGCTATTAAATGTGGTATTATCCAAAACAAGAAGCTCACCTTTAAACTTCAATTCAGCAGTCTCAAAATATAATGTCATGGCCTCTGGTAAATAGATTTGATTCTTGGCTCACTTGACCATTCAGACATATGCCCACTGACACGTAGCCTAGGCTAATCGGCATTACATCGTTAGACATTTGACCGATTCGCCCTCCCTGCAAGTTGTTGTTACCCAGCCGGTATATAAACCTGGTCAATACGCGAATGATATCAACGGAACGTATCGTGCTTCTGAAAACAAACCGCATACAGGTAAGTATAGCAAATATTCCATAGCAGTGAAGTCACGTATTCCTTAGTAAAGGCGAGACTCTGAGTGATTGCTGATTTGTATACAGGTGTATGGGACAAGTTTGTGCTATTCTTTTATGAGAATTCACTCTCAACAAACGCATTTTTATTGTTATTCTTCTTCTGATTATTATTATTATTATTATTATTATTATTATTATTATTATTAATTTCAGTAGTAGTAGTAGTAGTGGTAATAGTGGTATAACTATTTACAAATATATAAAATGGTCTGTTCTGGAATTTCTTTGAAAACTATTTATTAGTGTAATATCAATTGCAAAAATGCACCCAATCAACGGCACAACTTTAAAGCAAAGCATGAATGTGTTAGCCCCAGTGGTGAAGGGGCGTCTTAAAATGTTCGTCAATTGCGGATAAATGTTCAATATTATTTCAAGAACATAATAGTTTATGTGAGTTTGATGTTTATCTTTCTCCATTCATCTACGCCAATTTTGATAATATTATGGAGAATGTATTATTTGCTCATTTGCATTGTTTGCGATTCATTGTTGCATGATCTCATTATTGTGTCTCTGACGGACATACGGATTATATCACACGTGATCCGTATTCTTTAAGATAATGGTTATGTGAAATAAACCATGTAGCATGTAAGGTCTTTGATGTAGGAAATATCTTGTATAAGTAAATAACTTGAACTTTAATCTTATATTGCAGGGTATAATTTGTATCTTCCCACTTCCACCTCTTAACCTGACAATGGCTTTGAGAGATGCAGTCGCTGTCGCCATCGCACTCAGATGTTTGATATTGATTGTGGCAACTCAATCCGTAAAGGCTGGCTCCTGTTTAGATGCATCAAATAACATAGAGTTGTGCGGGATAAGTGAACGTAAGTCATGGTGTTTTCTCAAATTATTATTGAATGAAACTACCACAATAATACGTGAACAGTTTATTGGATTGTCTGCTCAATTTAATTACATCGGAGGGGACACTGGAAACAATACAATATTTTATAAATAAAGGTAACGATTGTGTTTTCGATACAGGACGACTACTGTGCTACTAAACAAACCAATTAATTGCATATTGATTTAATTATAGAGAAGGTGTTACCACATCCCTAAGGAAATCTGAATATCAAAATCCGAAGGGGTATTGTGTACCAAATAAAGCATTCGTTTATGTCCACATACCATTGTACACTTTACAAAATGCTGCCATATTTAGCAAAATAATATAAAAGAAAAGAAGGAACAAAAATGTAGAACTTTGTAACAAGAATAGGATTGCTATGTCAATACATTATCATTTTATTTTGTTTGAACGTTGACACGGTTTTGAGATTTTGTTATTATATTGTTAATTAAACTGTAAACATACATTTCGTAATAACATTTTTCTTGTTATAGCAAAATTGATTAAATATTCAAATATTCATTTTAATCACTAAGTCAAAAAGTAAGTTTCGCTTGCATCCAATGTCTCTCACAAATGGGTCGGTTTCAGTGACCTCTGAATATATCCCCGGGGAGGTGTAGAGATAAAAGTCTGATCGATTTGAAGTTACAATTATGAATGACCATCATCTCTTAATTATCCAGAACTGGGATGCCTCCGTGTGTCAGTCACTATCCTCTTATTGACCAGACTGCCTTAATGGCTTAATTAACTGCACGTATTAAATAAATCTGTCCAACATATGTGAAAAGAACAAATGATCCTGAAAATAATGAATATCTTTGAAATCCTAGGTCCCTCATACATATGTTAAGTAGAAGTTGCATTCATGCTGAATTTGCAGAAGCCGGTATCTTATATAACGTCGTAGACCAGAAGCACACACCTTTCGACATTATCATAATATTATTCTTCCTGCACGTATTATAAACCCTACGCCTCATCAATATTATTCGTACGAATTTAAGTTTCGAGTTTTGAGTTTGATTTAAATTTGTTGCACTTATGCAATTGTATGCATATGTGACCTCGTGCATACGTATCCAACCAACTTGAACTTCATGGTTCACCTTGAATAATGATAACAATACAATACAACACCCAGTTTTATAAGTTGCATATGCTCGCTTGTACTTAATTCCGATACCTTTTTGTCTTAGGTAGTAATCTTTATTCATGGCGTTCGCCGTATTATATTTTCTAGGCTTGAAAAAGAAAAGGGAAAAATAAACACGGTAATACAAAGGTCATTAATGAATGCAGCATTATATCATTTGCGTATTGAATGCTGACAATAATTACTTAAATCGGTTAAGTAGAGTAAGACCCATCGATTATTATCCACAGAACACAAAATTAAGGATTTATTTAAAATATTATATAGCTGCGTTAGGTTACAACCTTTGACTATATTTATATGAACAAACACAGTTTTCACACACTCCCATCCGAGAGATAATAGCTGGTTTAGTTTCATTCGTGCCTTGTTAGGTAGCGGCATATACAATCCTGCGTCTTTATTCTCCCATGATCGCATTGAATGTACCTGTGTGCACGCTAACTGTATACATTAAATAATATTTTGACCTTTTCGTTAAACTGTTATCAATGTTACGAAAACAACCAGCCATCGATCAAATTAGACTTAATTAATTACTCCTCCGCAATTTCTCAAATGTCCTAAAACTGACAATCTCATTCGTGTTCGTCAGTTTTTGAATTTGCATATTCCTGAGCACACTTAATATTTGAACGTATTATTTTACATATTCATTTTCCTAAAGACTTGGTTATCTTTAATTCTTACATTTTTTTTTTGTCTAATACGTTTCTCCTAACAAGACACTTATAATGCATCGTATATATTAACTGCAATGAATGGGAACAATGCACATGCCTGAGACCCAACCTGTCATGGGTAGTGACCTACGTATTTGCTGTTTTACATGACCTGCCAAGCAGGTGCTTACTATTATCGGCACTGGGAAATATTTGTCATGGGCTCATTTTTTTAATATGCAAAACAAGTTGCAATGTGTGTGTATAAATATACATATACAACTTAAATATGCTTTAAAGCTATCATATTTGTGGGGATATTCAAGGTAATTAAAGTCTATAATTAATACAGCCTTAGAAATCATGATATTGAAACTAACGCAATATATTAATTTTGCCATTCGGAATTTATTTTGAATCTTCATAATTGCAATATGAAACGGCAATATTTGAAATTTTTAACATCTTTGTTTTCCCTCTCACATTGCCAGTGGTAAAACTGACCGTGCTGAAAAGATCGGTGTTGACATCGGGCAAACACTACGTTTCCGTCAGAATTGATGAAGTGTATAAGGTTAGATGACCACACATTTGTCTAATTATTTTCCTAGATTCGATAGACTGGTTTATCAAAGAAGCACGCTGCATCGAAATATATTGGACCTTACTATCACCCATGTAAAGCAACCTTTTATTCTTGAGAAATGTCTATCAAACAGTTTATAAATATATATTTGTGTGTATATGTGTGTGTTTATAATTTCCGTCCACAAAAAAAAATATGTTCTTTATAAACAGCACAAATTGTAAGGAAAACCTCGACGAAACAACTTATTTCTTAGGAATACATATTCTAACAAATTATAAGATATATCTAACATGTTTGTCCTAGTAATTTCCATTCATTTGATATACATGAATTTTTACCACCGAACTGTATTTAAATCTAAGGAGATACTATGTTTACCTATTTTGCAATTTAGAGTCTTTTGTTTGTATCAATCATGTTGCTCAACAAACACGCAGGTATACATAAAACGAGCGGCATGTAAACACTATTATCGTACACTAAACACCCAGAAGAGATGTATGTATTTTGTAATAAATAGTCTCATCAATCCTAAAAATCGTTGCACACATACTTTGCATTGAACCATTTGTTAGTTTGTGTACACATCATCACATTCTGCAAAGTTGCCTGGAAGCTTGCGTATACATATTCATGAACAATGTATTCTGCATTCTACTTGAGCTTAGACTCAGATAAAACAAATGGGTAATGACCTTAAAATACCCGTATAGATCTATATTTCCAGTGAGTATGCTTGATAACACATCATTTATACAAAGTGTTTAAGACAGTGGTTTGCTTTACTTGGCAGCGGATAATTTTGATACTAACACAATATCGAAGGAATCTATTTGATTACGGCAGAACGTGATAAGACTGCATGAATGGCGTAAACCCGAAAATCATTTAAAATATAATGGTGGAAAAAGTC
Organism: Sinohyriopsis cumingii; assembly: GCA_028554795.2. Lineage (NCBI taxonomy): Eukaryota > Metazoa > Mollusca > Bivalvia > Unionida > Unionidae > Sinohyriopsis > Sinohyriopsis cumingii. The sequence continues at coordinate 50,168,171 of CM068839.1, read as the reverse complement.
TGGAGATCCTAGGATAAGAGTAGACTAGCCTGGTTATGAGGTATTAATATTCATAAATAATGTAAATGCATGATGGTGTGATATGAAAATAATCATAAGAACAAAAAGGGTGCCTAGTACAATCTCAGTTTCTTAATAAATGCATCTATGGAATAATGACACAGTGGAGAGGTCTGCGCTTGCAAATTGAACATATGTTGTATAAGAGCAGATAAATATGAGGATGTGAGAGAAAAAAACCTCTTGAAATAAGGATCACATTTTGCGTTAAATATATTTCAAATTAGGTCTCTGTGACGCAAACTTATCATCGTGATGGTACTTGCTTTCGAAAGATTATAGATAATATCTCAATTAAATCTGAGTATGTCATATATTTATCTAACATTTTGTAAAATACAAGCTATAGTCTGTTACACGTCCCTTATGAAACGTTCCTCCCATCCTTTCCTCGAATGTATGTGCCTGACATAATTACAGTTTAGTTTTGCATTTTTAATCCATTCATCACTTCCAACCTATCGAATCTGGTTTTGGTAATATTGTCATACAAGATTGTCGCAACGTATTTGTTGTGGAATGCTGCTACAACGTCGTTGTTTAACATCACACATTAAACTTCCTTCAACAGTCTGACATCATTCAATACCTTTAATGAAAGTGAAGAATGAATTATGTTTATGTTTCTTAGACCTATGTACCACACCGAAGGCAATAAAGTCCAAAACTTAAATTAGACACTACAGAATGTCAACATTACCATTCATCTCGGAGTAGTAAAGATAGCATCATTTTCAAAGAAGACTGGAAGTAAGCTATGCAAAATTTTAATTTGGAACTAACCAAACATTAGCAGTAATTTGAACTTACTAGAAGGAACTGATTTAGGATGCCAGAGCACACCAGTGCATAAATCATACCAATGTTGCTCAAGTTTGAAAGGTGGTGATGAGCGATAATGCTTGCACATTAAATTAGAATTATTCAAATGCAAATACACAATCTGCACTGCATAGACATTTGCATTGACTTATTAGATAAACTGAATACGTATCTAAAACGGCTAAATGTTAAATGTGATTAATTATGGCATTGCTCTTCATTTCCTCAATTCTGCAATTTCATATATTTTCATTATTGCATGAACAGATATATGCCGTGGATGTAGAAGGTCACAGATTCGAACCCCGACCAAGTCATATTAAAGAGCTCTAAAAATGTTATTAGCAGCTACCTTGCTTGACTCTCAGAACTGAGAAATTTGTATTAGGACTGGCCGAACTGATCTCAGGAAAATGTGACTGAGTGGGACATGATCCAACATGTCCACGGTATGATGCCCCAGCGTTAGATATCACTGTTAACTGACACACTGAAGTCATCATATCAGTATGACTGACAAAAGGATAAAAACTAAGTTAAAAATATCAAGCACACAAACATGCATACACCTGTCTAAACATACACTTCCATAAATTCAGGATAGAATGTATGTAATTGTATTAGGCTTGATGTGTTTTAACATAACTTATCTAAGAGTGATAAATCTTATGTTCATGCGCAATTAATAAAGAGTTCACTCGAAGCATTTCACGAAGTAATCTGATCTCCATCCTCAATATTTTTCTTTACAACCACCCCCACCCCCAACCCTCAGTATATCGGATAATTTATTTACTACGAGTCATATAAGGGCAGCAGTAATTTTGTTTTCAATTTATAGTTGAATAGATAGGTAGGTCACAGTTGCTTTGTGTGAAATGGCACTGCCACGTGGCTTCTTGTTCACGTAAACACGAATGCGTCAACAGATATTATGAAAAAATCAGCAAAGAAAGAAATTATCTGATAATTGTAAAGCTAATCTCTGCAACTAAAAACGCGAATTATAGATTACTAAATAAATGTACATACACTGTCGGTTGAAAATGTCAGATAATGCATCGTCTCAACCGGCTAACATACATCGCAATGTACATAGTTATTATGCTGATGCTGGCACATGTAACATAACATATCTATATTGTAAACAACGTGGATGTTATAAAATACAATATGTAAAATTAAAATAAGGGGACGCTATTACATTGTTAAAAGTACATGAATTATAAAATTATGATTTAGGTAAAATATATTCTTTGTCATAAAAAAATCAATTATATACCACACTTGCAATCTAACACACTTTGTCTAAAAATATTTAAACCTTTTGAACCTCATGCTCTATCATTTTGGAAATAGGAGCATAAAATTGACGAAAATTATATAAATATATATCATCTGCTAATGCAATGTATTTCTTATTTTGATAATGATACATGTATTATTTGGAAAAGTTGTATGGATGATTTGCCTCCCATTATAAGTATTGATATTGCACTCATGTTTCCAAATAGTAGACGTTTGCGGTGATAGGTTCCGTTTAATATTTGCATGATATAAAAAATTACATAATTCGCATCTACATCCTCACTGTGTCATGTTCTAATTTTCAAAGACAGTAGGTGGGTTACGATTCATAAGGAAGCTGTCACAAACTATAGTGCAACATATCGGAATATTATCGGATGTACGAAGCATTATAGAGTACTTGGTGTTTTATTGCAACACACACACACACACACACACACACACACACACACACAGATTATTTTGTCTACAATCGGCAACATACCATTTCTAACACTTGCGTACCATTTTTTAAAATACAAACGACTGCATTAGAATGGAATAATATGCGCATTCTATATGTTAACATTGAATCTTCCATATATCAGGCACTTCAGAAGGTTTTCTTTTCAGTCTGAGTTGGGCCTGACTGCTGGAACACAAGAATTCTTGCTGATTCCAGACGGTCATAAGTGTGCTCCAAGTCTCATCCCTGATATCCAATACTTGCTAATGGGTACGAGCCTCTGAATTAGATGTTCTCAAATTTAAAAGAAAATATGTTTTGGGTTCCTTTCTCCATTTATTATTGAATTGTCTAAATATTTCGCTTGCTATGTTTTAGTCTATATCCGTCCTTAGTTTCCTTTTAAACTCCTGATTCATTGTATAGTTTGAAACGTATATTATTGGTAATCTTTATTGGCAGAATTACTATGGTAATGGCACAATCAAGAAAAGCAACTTTTGTCAATGCCTTGCTTATTTGATATCTTAATGTAATCCGTATTGTGCGACATATAGATAATGCACTATCACTGATATATTTTATATTTCGAATATGATTTTGTAATAGGCAAGATATACATTGTATGGTTAAGAATGTAACTGCATATAAAGAATATCTTAAATTATCAACACTTAATGTAAAGTAATAACAACGTCAATATTAAAAGGCCCAGCATATGCATATAACAATTAACTAATTTTTTGCTGGTTATAGGCGCATATTGTTTTATGTGTAATATATTCACAAACTAAGAATTAACCATTTCATGAATTAATATAATCATATAATCCTGATCAAAAAGGGATATTCTTTTAAAAAATATTCTAATATGACTTGGGCTATATTGCAGCTAAAAATATTGGATATTCATTTGGCGAGATCCAACTGTGCATGCGAGAACCCACACAAGATTATTGCATGTAAGTATTCTGCGGCCTACATGGATGTGTTCAATATATAACTAATTGCTTTTATAACTACTACTGTTACTCCTGCTGCTAATAATAATACAAATAATAATATTAATATTACTTCTCAACATGTTTTCGTTGTAACTTGCAAAAGAATTATAGTTTAAATCCATAATAAAACAGTAAAAAGGAAAACGAAGGAATATTATATTCAATCTAATCATTTTAATCTCGTCCATTTGTCTAAACTGTTTACTTATCTAATATTAAAATGTATATATCTAATTCTGAACGTTTTTAGCACATATTAAAACCGAATATAATAATTCCTTTAAACGAATCATATGTCATCCACTGAAATGGAGAGTGTAGAGAGCAAGGTTAGATACGTATATACCTATTCATGTTTCATTAGATAATGGCTTTGTTTGTACTTCATCTCAAACGCGTCTGGAACTACATTTACCACGTTGATTCCAGGTTGAACATTTCATTGATTCAACTTTGAATCTCTAATGTTAAGCAAACTTTTGGGAATTGCACATCAACTGTACGAATTTGTGTTACACTTGTCTAGAGAAAATTAGTGAATGTGGTTACATATATTTCATCCTTTAAGAGTGATACATACGTACATATCTGATAATATGTAATTCGGTTCATGCTTGCTGGAAGTAACTCGTATTGAAAATGCTTGAGTGTTAAATTAATTTCCATTGTTGTTACTTGTCTTGGTGATAATGCTTGTATTAAACTATCCGGAACTGAATAGGTATATTACAAACATATAATTATCAGAGTAATTACATTTTGATTGAATTGCCAGATAACTCTTAATGATATGGTTTTGCTCATTTTATATAAACCCAGTCTTCCATAATTTCCCTACTAAATGTCACAAATTAATACATTTGGCTAATCGACTTCATGATAGGACATTTTGATTGCAGATAGTTATATAGGCAGTATATAAGGATGGTTCATTGATATTACGTTACAGGCTGTAGTAGTATACATTATTTGCATTTTCTTTTTGATAATATATCATGGTCCCTGAGCCATCCAGTACAGATATTATCTTTAGAAACATTGCGATCGAGAAGTACGTCATCCGTATCGATATTATTGGTAGCGGCTTCGGTAATGCTAATATTAATGATTACAATGAGAATCATCGATTTGATCGCATTGCCACATTATATATAGATATATAGATATATAGATAGATATATATATATATATATGTATATATAAATGCGTGTGTTTGTGTGTGTTTGTGTGTGTGTGGTATATATTTATAATTATTATACTTATTGAATGACTGTGTAGTTTTAGGAGAGTGAATTACTACGTCGTCATGCCAGTTTGACTTCTACACACGTGTGCATATAACACCGATTGTGTAACATCATTTTTTGTGATGTGTGTTTAGTCGTGGAGAAATAAGGGCTCGTATGTGCAGGCAAGGCGATGAGTATTGTCTACCCGTGGACCTGGGTTACAATATCAGTAGAGTACGATTAAAAAAAGATTTAACCTGTATGATTGTAGTATCTGTATTATAATAGTAAGTCTGCCTACTATTAACAATCATTCTATATATAGAATACATGGAGAGTATTTTACGTTATGTATATATATATATATATATATATATATATATATATATATATATATATATATATATATATATATATATATATATATATATACATATATATACATATGTGTGTGTGTATTTGTGTATATAGTTAGGTTTATTAATATCAATTACATCAGGACACCACCTCCACTTTCCCAAGAGTTCGATTGTTTTGATTATTTGACTGATTACATGATTATATCTTTAAATGATTTGTCCATTCTTTCTTTGTTTCATTTCAGTTACGTATCCATACCGTTTGTCATGAAAGAATGAAGCACATTGTAACTTGACAGTATTATTAAAAACACAATTTTAAACATCAATAATCATGTTCTTGTGTTGTCTTTGGGCATATGTAATGGCATGGAATTATAACAAAGAAGAAAACCAAGCAATATATCATATATTAAAACAATAGTATATATGTTCAAAATAAAGTCAAGAAGGGCCTGATAATTTTTTCTTGCGATTCTTTCGCGTAAATGTTACTATCGCTTAGAATTATAAAAAATTTGACCAATATACCTGAGTGAGTTCTGAATGACCATCTGTGCTGCAAGAATAAAGCAAACTTATCAGCTTGAAAATGATATTGTTTTTGATACGAATATGGGAGAATGAACACTATATGATCAATGCGCTTTTTGCTCGAAATGGTCTATGCTGGCAGAAAGGTTGTTGTTTCTTATCTGAAAGCCAAATCTCCGATGAGCTACCTGAACCAATATGCATAGAAGAACATTTTGTTGCTTCTATCCCTCTTCGACGGCTGTTCGGTGTCTTGACATACCCCAGGTACTTATTTACTCTGGTATAACCCATATGTAGGACCCTGATTATAGGTGTGCTTGTGACGGCGTTTCCACGAACAGTTATGTCATCTTTTATATCAGGGTACTTCAACACATGCAACCATGGAAATACGTATTACCGCTCCTCAAAACGACCTCAAAAGTAGGCCATTCTGAGCGAAAATTATCCCAGTGAGCTATTGTATCTAGTTTATTGATGGTGTTATTCAGTTTTATATATATCTCAATTTTGAAGATATAAATTTTGTTGTCCAAATTCATCAAATTGTGTAAGCAGGCGCATCGCCATAAATTCATTTCAAATTTGGGCTCAACGTTAACATATGCATGAGACTCTTACCAAAATCTATTTAAGCATATATCTTGAACATTTCCAGTCACAAACGTGTAAATGTTTGTAACTCAATGCAACATAGTAGCATATGATATTAATACATAAAATCAGTTTGATCTACTTTTAAGGAATGTCAGGCTTTTTAAATTGATAGCATTTGTTACTAGCTACATGATTTAACGAATTAACGAAGTAATTGTATTTTCATGGCAGCCAACAAAAGTCAAGGGATCTGTATATCTATCTATATTCCTATATCTGGATATCGCTCTCTCTACCTCTCTGTCTCTCGCTATGTGTGCGTATATATATATATATATATATATATATATATATATATATATATATATATATATATATATATATATAATAACAATAATAATAATAATAATAATACGTTGTAATAATTCTAGATTTTGACCATCTTTCGTCATATAGCCATATCTTATTTATGCTTGTGTTTAAATCTTATAAATGGAATTCGTTCTGGATATATTATACAGTGTTTTGTGTTCTTTGACTTATGAACATAGTTCATGCGTTCTTGTGTATGTTTATAAGTTGCGAGCTTTCATCCGTCTTTGCATACTCGTTGATATTACTTGTTTTGTTTAGTTACCGTTAGAAATGATAAAGATCCGTATATCGGTTGTTTAATTCGGTGCGTATCATTCTGTTGAATTCATCTGATGAGCAGGGTGTCCGATTATGCATTATTTAATTACATTTCAAATAAATATTCCATTCATGAAGTTCAAGTGTAACTTTTCTAGCTAATCCAATCTCAATTCTGCTACGAATAATTATTTTATGATTAATCACAGTTGGAAAAGAAAATATTTGGACTTATTTTAAAAATACTAAGCACTCCACAGTAAAAGCGAACAAGATGGTTGGGAAGAGATTTATAATTAAAATGTGTAGACTGCATTCTAAAGAAAATGTCCACACAGTTGTATCTAACATTGGCTCTGTAGCTGCCGAAGAGATCTGCAATGTACACTCAGCAAAAGATTGCTGTAAAAGTCGCAATGTTGCCTCCAAATATGGAAGTTTCAAAGTAAATGTTGACATGAACATTTCTGCTAATCATTATGAAAACTATATTTGGACAAATTGTTATGGAAACAAAAGTTTCCATTTAAATCTGAAATTTAATGGAGGTTTTGTAGACATTGTTTCAAAGTATGACGAAAGCATCGTCGAAAAGTATGATGAAAGCATTGTCTCAAAGGATTTCGAAATAATTGTCTCAAAGTATGAAGTAAGCAATGTTTCAAAGCATCTTGAAAGCAATATCTCAATGTGTGATGGAAGCATTGTTTCAAAGCATGTCGAAAGCAATGTCTCAACGTATGATGGAAGCAATGTTTCAATGCTTGTCGAAAGCAATGTCTCAGCGTATGATGGAAGCAATGTTTCAAAGCATGCAGAAAGCAATGTCTCGAAGCATGATGGAAGCAAAATGTTTCAAAGCATGTCGAAAACAATGTCTCAGAGAATGATGGAATTAATGTTTCAAAGCATGTCGAAAGCAATGTCTCGAAGTATGATGGAAGAAAAATGTTTCAAAGCATGTCGAAAGCAATATCTCAAAGTATGATGAAGCAATGTTCCAAAGCATGTCGAAAGGAATGTCTCAAACCATGATGGAATCAATGTTTCAAAGCATGTCGAAAGCAATGTCTCGAATTATGATGGAAGCAAAATGTTTCAAAGCATGTCGAAAGCAATGTCTCAAAGTACGATGCAATCAATGTTTCAAAACGTGTTGAAAGCAATGTCTCAAAGTATGATGGAATCAATGTTTCACAGTTTGAAGTAATCATTGTTTCAAAGAATGATGGAAACATTGTTCCAAAATATGATGGAAGCATTGTCGCAGAGTATGATGAAATAATTTTTTGTAGATGAAACGAAATTATCACATGAAAGGTCAAAACAAATATGCAGGAGGACACAATCACATCAAATCGTGTGTGTACTACCATTCATATCACAGCAATAACAGACTATTTGCCGTTTACCGTAAATATGAATAATTTGATAACTCTTCTCTAATAGTTGCTCATCGCAAAATAACTTCTTTGAACCGACAGAATCTCATAACAGAAGCTTTTCAAACTTTAAAGATTGTTTCCGATTGTAAAATATATAAATATAGAAAGCATTCGATATAGAATTTGTAAGATTTGTTTTCAAAGATGTGCACACAGCATGTTGTCATAATGTAGTCCCATATTAAATAGATGTTTGCTTTGTGTGCATGAGTATCATTTATCAGGGGAGACTTTGCTTCTTTATACAATGTCAATATTACCCCATAGTGTCTCTGTGGGTCCGTTCGTGAACTGTATAGTCGTTTTACACAGGCTTGTTTGCAGGCCTGACTACTTCGCGTAGCACCGTGTAATATAGCTCAGATCCTCGGGTAAACGGCATACATCGTCTTGCATGCACACATGAGCCCATATTTCGTCACGACCAAGCACACATAACAAAACATTGATGTCACTCAATCGGTGTTATATGTACTCGTGTGTAGCTTGTGTCTTTGCGTGTTCGTTTAAATATCAGGACACCCACGGTTGGTCCCCCCCCCCATGCTGCTGTCTTTCTCTCAACAGAAAATGTTATCGAGACCTACATTATATCACGACCGAGGATCACATACAGTTATCGTGATTAATCCATGATGGATCGCTTGAGCGCGCGACAAAAATTTCTAAACTGAACCATACCCATGTCCGGTGAACACCAAGTCTGGTGAATGTTTTGAAGAGTATGTGTATCGACTTCATTAAACAAAGGTAACATATTGCAGTTATCTAAGATCATTTTAGGTACTTGTGTCTATTGCTGAGTAACATAAATAATTTCCGTGTTTTTTTACCTGCCTCGAGACAATATCCGAGGTGGACTTGATTTTGTATCTAGCATCACATCATCGTATGCTACAAAATTATTGATGCATTAATCTAGGTAATCTACAGTTGGAGCATCATTAATATCTTTAATAAAGTCCATAATATAATATACCGTCCTCTTCCAACAATTTCATTAAAATATGTATGCACGTTGTAGCATAAATTAACATTTAAAGATGGTGTAACTAAATACAAATTATCCCAATTGATCCACCTCAGTATTAGATTAAGCAACACTTGCTTCTCAAGAGACCCATATAGACATATGATAATTGCTCTGATAAGATATGGTAGCGCTGGATAATGCTTGACTGGCTCTTGATTTCGTGTCGCTGAGAAATCATCGATATCCATGTTTTACAAATATATTAAATACTATGAATTTATATTGTGTTCGATCCAGAGCCCCTACCTCCCACCATTTGATTAACGAAAATAACGACGACGAATAAAATACGTGCACTTTAAAGCATGCGTATAAAATGTAGGGTAGACCGGAATTTGAAGACCATATTCAACTGCTTCTCAACGTGGATTCGTACGTCAGCACTTACAAGTAATACCTGAAGATACACAATTACCACCGCCTTCACTTTCATATAAGCAGTGCAGAAACTGACAGGTAAACTAAATATTGACCATTAAATACGGTCATCAACGATACAATATTTGAATCGGAAATAGTTAGACCTTGCCATGAATGAATCGTTATAGCATATCCTTTCATCCGTGGACTTTTCTCCATCGTTAAGGCACTCTAAACAGCACTCACATGAACCAAACAAATGTAATTTAGTACAACGTTGTCTTTGTCGTTAATTCGTTCCGATTTCAAGATCGATATTTTGCCGTCACGTATCTGTTGGTGATAACATAATGTTACAGGTAGAGACCAAATGATATCTTTATGTAACATAAACAATTGCTGTTGAAGTGTTTGACGAACTATGTTTATACTTGCGACTATCAAGTCATGTGGTCTCCACTTATTAGCATTATTTTACATTGAATTTTATCTGGATGTAGTCTGAATTTTTTATATATTCTTTTAACGAATCAGCAAGCGTACTGTAATCACATTACATTTTTTATCATGACGTTATAACCATTAATAATTAACGCACATATATCTTGTCCAGAAAGATGAAACTATCAATGGTTGTAATATTTATATTCAGTTATAATGTAAAAAAATGTAAAATAAAAGGACACGTTGTAGCTTCTATTTCTTTGATGTTGGCTTTGCTTCGTGCTGGTCTCTTTTTATATACAATCGTGTTTACCACGTCAAAGTGAACTTTAACATTTATCTCGTACTGATCTACAATGATTCCTCATCTCATTTAGCAGAATGTTTCCTCAGAGCCGGCATTGGTCCAGTATATCGTTAACCAAACGTTTCGTTAAGTATCAAAATGGTAGGTATCAGATATATATAATATAATGAAATTGAACAGTGGATTCTAGGAAGCGACGATATGTTTTTTAAAGCTAACGAAATTTTATATATTTGTTATGAATTCAGAAGCAATTAATTACAATATTAATGCTTCTTTAGTTCAACTATATCTAATACTAGGGATGTGGCTATTTGACTAAGTAATAATCCAATTTCATATCAGTAAAAGTGACACTCATTGGAATGAGCTTTCTGAAATATTAGTTTTCGTGATCACAAAATGAATTTAATAGTTATATATGTACTAAAAAAGCACAGATACACCAGTCTACTACGCATATATAACATGCGGCATGCGACTTTAATTTTAGCAGTGACCTTACTACAGACACTATTACCATCTTGACGTCAGTAATCCCAAGACAGAGAAAAGGTCCTTGATCTATGTCATGAATTTAATCTCATTGATATTTGGACGGATTTAACATGGTAATCTACTGCAATAATTACAAAACGACCCTTTACGAAAGGTTAGGTTAGATTTATTAATAAAATAATATCTTTAATTGAGTCCTGGGTCAATCAAATCATTGTATGATGATTATTACTTCTGAATTCCACTAACGGTTAACATATTCTGATTTATTTCCAGCTACTTGGAAACAAGTATGTTATATCCCATTTTTCTCGACACAATTGTATATGAATGTCCACTTTACACGAGGACCTGTACCAGATAAAATGGCTAACATGTATTTGTAAGGAAGGAGACTAATTCAATCTGCTATTGCTTGAAGATGAATATTTTGTTTATGAGGAACATCATGGTATGTGGCATTGGATGGGCTGATTCCAGACTAAAGTTCTTTAATAGTTCATAATGTTTATATTTGGCCCGAGTTCGTAACGATCTCATTTGAATCTATAACATCATAGACAGGATAAAGTGCTATAAGAATTATAAATACATATCATTGTTTAAATTGAGAAATCTGTTCATGAGAAGTTTAGCTGATTTGATGCTTGTGCCTTCGCGACCTCAGCCATACCATCACAATCGAATTGCAGCTTACTTTTTCGGTACAGAGTTTTAAATGTTTTAACCGCCTTTTCCTTGATATTTAGTCTATAGTTTGTGGAAAAACAAATTAATCACGTTCACAAACGGGTGGAACAACAAAACGTTGTATTCTGCAAGTCTCTCAAAACATAGGTAAGAAAATATACATATTTACACATATATCGGGACTATTTTGTTGTCAAGGGTTGCACTGTTTAGAAACAAACGTATGTATTTCATACATTGGCTTGAAATATTATTTCATTGTACAAAATAACATACTCTAGTGTGCTTCTCTATGTAAATCGCTTCCATAACCACATCCAATAAGAAAAAGAAGTAAAAAAAAAAAAACACGAACGGCCTTGTGTTCTGGATAATGTATCATAAGTGTGTAGTTTAACTTGAGCAAACTATTATATGTATCCAATTGTTTTAGCATTAAATAGTTGAAAAACAATATATTTGATACAGTGATTTCATGAAATACTTTATCTAATTGATGGTAACGTGGAATAATTATTTTCAATAACTTTGTTCGTCTTGTGGTCAGTATAAAGCTCATTCGACAAAGTAGTGCGATATTTACCACCCCCAGTTGCTCTGTCTGTCTGTTTCTCTCTCTCCGTCTATCAATCTCTCTCTTCCTTTCTCTCTCTCTCTTTCTTCCTCTCTGTATTTTCAATTATTTCGTAAAATCTATATTTCATTGGGTAGTTTCAGGGATATGAGTTTAGTATTTTAAGATAGCAATATTATTTTAAGACAGTAATATTTCCTTTTTTTAGACATTCGAGTCGTGATTTATCTTGGATGATGTGAAGTACTAAGATTAGGCTCGAACATGATTGCTAATAAATCATAGAAATATGAACCAAGAGAAAGCCATGCATGTGTGAAATTAATATTCCATCATGTGTGTCATGACGTGTTAGGAGGAAACTTATTTGTAGTATTTGCGCAGTTTAGATTTTTTCATTTTACAAAGACTGCTGTTTTGACATCCTTAAAAATAAGGGAAACAATCAAATGTTTGTTTCATTTGCTCAGTAGAGAGACCTCTTCAGCTTGCGATTTGGATATATTTGTTACTTTGTTTTATTTGTTTGATTTGTATAAAAGCAAACCAACTAAAGACAGACTATTAAATACAGCAACTTAGAGAAACATTAATACTTTACGTAGTTTAAAAAGTCCATGAAAGTGTACTTCGCGCATCTTAACATGTATTGAATGAAAGATATATATATTTATTTGCGGATGCGTTTAATAGTAGGATATAATTTTAGGCGGAAAATGGTAAGTTTTTGGTTATATATATTTTTTGGGAAGCTTACCAACCGTGTACGTTGGAAACTGTCAGGCACAATCATTGCATCAATAATATTCTGCTGGGTTCCCACACGGCGTATACATTAGTATTATGTTGTAAAGATCAATGTTTATTGGGGATTATCTACGAGACTGCTCATAGTACACGAATGTAACAAGTATTGATAGATACACCACCGCAATGCCATATATAAAACTAGATTGTTTGTGCCCTTGAAGCGTAAACACGTTATATCATTTAGTATTTGTAAAAATGTATTTGATATTATTCGGTCTGTGGAATTTGTATGTTCATCGAAAGAGTAACCGAATGGTTTTGGTTGGATAGCCGCGAAGCGCAAAGCTCTGGATTGGAAATACCTTCATGAGTGGCATCATGACTGAAAGTTCATGAAGAAGTTTCGTAACTATTATAATAGCATGAGTCTATACATGTGAGCAGTACTTTAACCTTCCATACAGTATTGTTTAGATAGCAGTTTTGGTATGTATCTTACTGATCTAAGGTCATGCCCTTTAGCCACTACATTTCACGCACTTGTGCCCAGTTGTGAAACCTACCACCAGGGACACGTGCAAGAGAATATTCATATGGGGAAGAAGACTGTGACCCACATCAGTAATAATAAAGAGCTAGCATAACACTGCTTGTATTCACCTCCTTGAGATTGTGACATCACAAAATACGCATACAAATTTACATTTACATCCACGGTCAGAATCAAGTGCACGTCCACGTAGATATAAACGTTCTCGACCACGACCACGGTCAAAGTTATATCCATCTACTAATGTGGGTATGTGGGAAAGCTTGCCAGTAGCTTCTCGTGGATCGGTGGTTCTTTCCGGGTTTTTCCTGGGTTCTTCCTCCACCATTAATACTGGCCGCCATGTATAGCCTATCGTGTGTTGAAAAATGGCGTTAAACCTCTCAGCAACAACAACGTCCATGAATATGCGCGCGATTGTGTATTATGATCATGATTCGCGTGGTAGACAAACAGGCTATTATTTTGTTATACACACAACATGTGAATGCACGTAAAGTTTTTAGTCAGGCTTATGTTATTTATTTTGGATATACAAGGCATTTCTGTTCAACCAAAACGTGTTAAAGTCTGGCTTTGTGTGTTTTGCATCTCTTAGTCTGTGCGATTGTATTTAGCTGTTTAGAACTTTCGAGATGCCCCCCTCCAAACATTATGAGCATCTTTCAGGGTTACCTCATTATGTTACTAGTTGGTAATGATGCGAAGGTTCTTTATATTTCCCTACTAGGTCCAGCTTGGCTTCTTGGGGTCACAGTTCAGTATTCCCCTAAAACATACATGGTGTTTGTTGCGCGAGTTTCCTACCCTTATTCCCTCAAGACGATTTGCATGCGGTCGCAGCCGTGATGTGTATGGTATTAGTTTTCGCTCGTTCTTTCACAAGTTATATCTGATTGTACTCTAAAATGATTGGGCTTGCATCAATTGTTTTAGTTTTTTATCCTGGTTTCGTGCTACCTGCGTGAGTGCTTCCACACTTCACCTTTCTATTATAATTTATATTCGTCCATTTTGGATCTTATCCTTCCATATTTAGCTCTGGAATTTTATTTCCATATTTGTATTGCATAAAAGCACATACTATATTCTTATTAGCGCTGGTGTAATGTCACTACCTTCATAGACGGTAACCACACATTCTGCGACAAAATTTAGCGTGTAATAGCATTTCCTATTATTGTCAAATAAACACAAAATCTTCCTAGTTTCTTCGTCTCTGTTCCAGTCCATCTCCATTATTCTCATTTATACCCCTCTATGTGTTGATTTTGCTAGCTTTACCATTTTCTAGTTGTACTTCCTGCACTTGGTTATCAGGCTTAAGAGTGTTCACTAAGAAATACATTTGAATTATTATTACTATATAATTTGTACCACTTCTTGGCATGCTGCGAAAGCCGCAAGGAATCTTTTTACCTCGAAATTGTGGACTTGTGGGCTGCTTGCTTAGTTCACACCATATCATATAAACATTTATATACTTCCTCCTCGAGAATGAGTGTCAGATCATTTTGAACGTGTTATCGCTTGCGCAAAGCGAAGACTAACTAACACGTGGAGTATTGAGCAGGCTGAGGGACCATTACAAGAATGCGCGTAATGAGAAGGTACACTAGAACTGTATATTTCCGAAATACCCTGGAAGAAAGACTATCAATTGCAACAGATTTGGTAGCCTTTGACTTGAGGAATAAGGATTTCGTAAATCTAACGTACTTATGTTATAGAAACACCCGACGCTTTGAGATAATTTATTCCGTTCTATCAGCATGTAAAAGTTAGTCAAGACATCTGGCTCGAGGATGTGGGATATGAATTCGGAGCGGTGTGGGGAGATTTGCATGATGTGAAACATTTCCGTAGTTCGATCTCATATTGCTCTAGATGTGCATTTGATTATCCTACCCAACAGTGAAAATCGTGATGTGCTTAAAATCACAGATTCGAGGATTCGTGATTGTCCACTTGCATTGTTGTGTCGAACTTAACTTTGGTAACACAGAGTTTCCTGTACAAGTTACTGATATCGGTAAAACAGAATGGCTTCAACCTGATATCGCCATCAATGTAATATTTTAAAATAAGGCCTGTAATCTATTCAACAATCGGCATATCCATGCAGACAGATTAGTATTGCTTAATTATTGTTACACGGTCCAGATATGCGCTTCTATTGTATTTGGATCAATATGGTTTAATGATAGTAAGCACGAGGAAAAATAGTATCAATTTAGACGTTGCATAAATGTTGTAGAACACAGCACCTGACCTTCGATGTGATATAATCAGTTAAAAGCTGCAGCGTAATATCAAGCCAGTACCCTGTAAAAACATTTTGCAATTTACAGCAGGTGAACGAAAAATGAAGGCGGTGTATATCATCGATCCTAAATTTGAATGTCTTGACATTCATATGGTCGATTTGCTTTCCCAACCGATGTTTAATCAATTGCGATGCAATAAGTTGAACAAGTTTCAAGCGTAATTTACAACACAGATTTAAGATACGACGCGGAACCCGTGTCATCAGTGCTGTGTCACGCAAGGACTCGGTTGATGTATTTTTTAAATCGTGTGTGTTTGTGTGTTTGTGTGTGTGTGTTTGTTTTATTCCTTGAAGAAAATTATTCTCCCCGTATAAACAAACTAATTGTTATGTGTGAAAGTCGATTAGTGACACTAAACACGCTAATTGTCGTATCTGATTTCATTATAGGCGATATTGTGTTTCTAAAAATAACTTTACTTTCCCAAATTGTGTTGATATAAAGTGTTGTGTTTTTTTAGTACTTTTGTGTTGTTTTGAATTCAAATTTATTATAGGTTTGCATTCATATGACTCTGAAAGTTTTGGTATGTGATATGGGTAGTTGGTGTGAGTGGATATTTTCATTCACGTCCGTGTTTGAGGTGTATAGCGTGTCGCATTCATCAACAGTGCTATTCAATTTTGACTAGAAATGGCAATATATCACGTCAAAAAGTGGCATGAGGAAAGTTTGGTTCGGTTGAAAATTTTTCGTTCACCTGCTGTAAATTGCATAATGTTTTTACAGGGTACTGGCTTGATATTACGCTGCAGCTTTTAACTGATTATATCACATCGAAGGTCAGGTGCTGTGTTCTACATACATTTATGCAACGTCTAAATTGATACTATTTTTCCTCGTGCTTACTATCATTAAACCATATTGATCCAAACACAATAGAAGTGCATATCTGGACCATGTAACAATAATTAAGCAATACTAATCTGTCTGCATGGATATGCCGATTGTTGAATAGATTACAGGCCTTATTTTAAAATATTACTTATCTCTATCCCTCTACATTAGGTGACCTATAGTGTTTCTGCCAAAACAAAACCATGGTATGTTTTCTATCGTCTCCCCGCTTGAAACATATAAAGCCGTGCGGTATCCCGAATTGCCATCCAATGTTGACTTGCCTTCAAAATTAGCTAAGCTGAACGTAGCCCACGTCAATTGACGTCGTGTTAGGTAGAACCTGAATAAATAGAAAATGTCAGGATGCTTACGGCGGTGCAAGAAATGATAGAAGAGGTCTTTAGAGAATATATTATAAAGGAGCAAGAAGAGTGGACAGAGAAGTAAAAACCTCAGAAGCAGCAGCAACAGCAACAACAACAACACCGGTAGGATCCAGAAGGATGCTTTATGGACAGTAGAGTGGACTCCAAAGAGTTTCCTGTCTGAAAACCTGGTGCAAGACGGGGACGTATCCACATGCGTTATCAGAGACTGCCAAAACTCTAAACAAGCAAAACAGCCCTTTTCATAGCTACCCCCAAAATCTAGAAAAGGCATACTACTATTTTGAAAAATTGATGTATTTGTTTGTTGGTCTGTGAGTATGATTGTAAGTCAAAAGTGTGTCAATAAAAAATTCGTTTATCTGGCTGTAGGAAAGTTTGTGATTTCATTGTAGGCGATATTGTGTTTCTAAAAATAACTTTACTTTCCCAAATTGTGTTGATATAAAGTGTTGTGTTTTTTTAGTACTTTTGTGTTGTTTTGAATTCAAATTTATTATAGGTTTGCATTCATATGACTGTGAAAGTTTTGGTATGTGATATGGGTAGTTGGTGTGAGTGGATATTTTCATTCACGTCCGTGTTTGAGGTGTATAGCGTGTCGCATTCATCAACAGTGCTATTCAACGTTGACTAGAAATGGCAATATATCACGTCAAAAAGTGGTAAATGAGGAAATTTTGGTTCGGTTGAATAATGAACGAAGACAAGGAAACAAAAGGAAAAGAAACAAGATGAGGAGAAATACGATGGGAGGAAGAAAGGTGTAATGAACAACATGAGAAGATAGTGGAGAGAAAGAAAGAAGGAGAGGAATTATAAAAAGTTAAATGGCTCTCTTCAGGGCCTCTCGATTGGTTTAGTAGGTTGTATAGTTGTTTGTGTGACGTTAGAGTAACACGGATTCGGGTTAACCCTTTGCCATTCTGTTCCGCCCGACTGAGATCATTCATGTTCGACATTGTACAATTCATATTGTCCCTATACAGACCACTCCTTTTATATATGTTGTCCCTATAGTAGAAACACACTGTCTGTAATGATAATTCTCATCTTCCCTATAAATCATGTCCTTATAGTGAAAACACCCAAATTTAACGTTGAAGTCCCATTGTCCATATGGTATCCACATTCACTACTTACATATATGATCATTCGCAAATATTTTGTGCGTATATAGTTTTCTGATTTCAGTACAATGTTCACTTAAATGTAGATAATGAAATTAATATAATATATCTTCTGAGATGCACTTTTCATATTTCAATTTAGGTATATCCAAATTTTGCTACCTTAGGCTGACCTAGAATTCCTTATTCGGAACTTTACAAAATATACTTCATATCTTTTATGGCATACTATGCAATCCCTGACACACGTGCTCCCTTGCTGGATAAAGTGCACTTGAAACAAGAATAAAATTAATATCAGAGAAGTAAAATGTTTCGGTGAATAAATACAATAAACAGAATACCACGTTGCTAAATAATACAGTTTTAGCTTCGTTATTTTCTTTAGCCAGTCAGCTAAAGAGAATGAATAAGATAACCATCAAAACAACATAACTGCAAATTTCTCAGTGACAACTTTAAGTTTTTCTTGTAAAGGACAAAGAATGATCGTTTAAGCGTATTCAATGATTCTTAGTTATTTTTCATAATAATTTCAGCCGCTGTTTTCAAACCTCCATTTTATATGTAGATTATTATTAGATATAATGTGTTAGTTGCGTAATATCCATTCTGAAAAGTGTATAATTAGAAATGATTCATCGTTTTTTATCATTTACATTACAGGCAAACATAATAAAATTGTGATGATAACGATATCGCACAGAATACCACCCGCACTAAAAGATCAGTTTGCGTGCGTATTTCGATTCAAAAACCATATCAAGGAACATTTTAACCACATTTTTCAGTATCCCGTGTACTTAATTTAAGTGAAAATCCGTACGGAAGTTAGAGCAAATACATGCATATATTGCATTATATTCAAAGTCAGTAGATGACAAACCTGACTTGTTTTACTTTGAGAAAAAAAAGATACAACTTCAAAATTTAAATTATCGCACTTCAGTTTATTTTGGTCAATGTTTTTCTATTATATTTGCATCGCTGCTTAATAGTTTTGTATCACATTTCTAATTTCTAACTAGAAAAAGAGCTGTCTACGTCGTCTTGTGCATTTGTTTTGTTATCATCATTTTTGCACAGGACAACTTAAGATTAATATGTGAATAGTATTCACCCTTTAAATCAACTTCGTATTAATATTATTTGTATTATTAATAGTATTAGTAGTAGCATTAGTAGTATATGGCAGCAGCAGTAGCAGCAACACTAGGTTATGAACTAAGTACACATATTGTTCAACGTCTAATACTTACTAACGAGGTCAATTATTTATTTATCGTATACATGGCTCTTGGTCTATTGCAGAAGTAAAGCTGTCAGCTGCAAAGTACAGAATTCCTTATTGGAATAGAACATCCGAACTTGTATAAAATATCATAAACGCAGATCACACATATCAAAGCAGAGACGTATAAACACATTCAGAAACCGTTTATATTGTATTTAACCTTGATCATAACCGGATAAAATAATTTACAGAAACAACTATAATAACAACTATAATATATTGCGGAATACATAACAAAAATAATAAATTTATAATAAATAAATAAAGAGATATTATTAAATGCAACAGATTATATATATATATATATATATATATATATATATATATATATATATATATATATATATATATATATACAGATATATATAATCAACACATTCTACGTATTGAATACTATTCTGACTTTGAATCTAATTGAATTATCCGTGTATTACTAGATTTCTGTGTTATTATTTCAATAATAGGGGTCGGACTTTTCATATGTTCTTTGGCACATTAAGTGTTATTATTGAAAACCATTCTAGTGTATATAATTGTATTTATAGTCAATTGTGCCCGTAACAAAATCATGTTCGAAAGATAATCGCATGTCTGAGAACAGACAAGGCATCAGTGTCATGTAGTTCTTACATTATATGGACTTCATTAATGCATCTAGCAAACAAAGCATTAAACATGTCTGAAGTATCTTCAATTTATTGTAAACAAGTCAATTGCTGATAATGAATATTAGATATAATTAAATTAGTCTACGAAGCTCGGTATGAGCATTCAACAAGGATCAACTCAGAAAAGTATGATCGATACAAAAGCATATCAGACATAAATTAAGCAAAACTAATCAAATATCGAAACACAAAAATAGCAACTTTCTTTCAACACGGAATACATAATGCAGAGGTTCGCACCCATTAGCAAGTATCTGGATCGAGTGTCAAGGTACAGAAGACCACTACTTATTTTAGGAATCAAAATTAAGGCTTTCATTCATGCAGTAATGCTCAAGTTTGTCTGAAAACATATGTCCAGTATATTTTATACTTCTAGCGCATAAACGTTGCCTTGCACTGCACTCGATTGAATTACTGATTGAACTTATTCAAGTAGTTTTAAAAAGTGATTTTCTTGGAGTTAAAGACAACGTAAAATCTGCCACCTAACTATTGGATACAATGAAATATGAAGTACATAATCATGGATTGCATATCATACATATTTTTATTTTGTTATGTGTCCTATAACCAGAGTCAGAAAGATATGTTTTAAAAGACGCAGCATCCTAACATAAACTGTATTTTGAAAATAATTTACGCGGATGACTGCACAGGTAAGAAGAGAAGCTGGTAAACCAGTATTGTATACAACATGCTGGATATCATCCACTACAACCAGGAAAATGAACATAAATATACCGCATAGAGACAAAAACATATGAAGCATACCGTGTATTGCAAGTAGAATATAGACCTAATCATTTTAGCGACGTACCACATATTCCAACATAATGCACTCGTGATGCAAATGGTTTCATAATATGGTTGCAAAATTCACACTTAAGCATTTAAAACGTTAGCCCTTTGACTACATTTACAGCAATAATTAGAAATTTCAAATTCCCTTCTTATTTCCCTGGTGTATTAAATCAATAACGAGTACAGCTATTATTAGCAATGCTATTGGAGAATAATGGCGGTGAGTTATATAGTACAATAAATGGTGATAACCTTACTCGCACAAGTAAAACAGGGATTCTATATCGATACATTCTCCGCCATGCAAGATAGCTAACTCCTTAATACCCATACTAATGTGATCCAGAACTGCAGCAACAAAATTTATATAAATCAGGCATATAAACTATACGTAGAATAACGAATTGCATCATCAGTATATTATATGCTGAAACCTACATAATATCGCAATATGAAGATGAGTGTACCATTCACATTTATTAATATTACTTTATTTTGCAATGTGTGTCATATCTTTAATAAAACATGACATTGTCACTATTCCATTTACATTGTGGCATGTAGTTTTCTCTCATTTATTCAATAACCACATATAGAGTTGGTATCATGTACGGTGTTTACAATATAAATGTACAAACGTTTACCGTTTACTAACGCAAGCATACGGATAACAGCCATTGACCTTACGATGTAAATTAGGCTCACACACTCTGCTAAAAGAACATCTTTAAAATTGTACCTGCTGCCGAGGTGTGTATTTTTCAAATTAAAAACGTCTTGGCTGAAGGAATATTAAATGGGTTAAAATTATAAAGGTACGGAACGGTTAAACAAGTCTTACCTAAACTGCAGGTGTGGAAGGTAAAATAATGCAGGCGACATGGGGAAGCATATGATCCATAATGTGCCTGCGGCAGACTATAGTTTGTATCAAGTCTGAAGTTCAGAAATGATGATATGTTTAGTGAATTTAGCAATTCGATTCTTCTAGTATACCATCGCCTATCACACGTCATATTTCTGAAGGAACGCCATTATAGGAAGGGATAAACATTTCTCAGTAAGGCTAAAGAATGTCTGAAGTGTGCATAGAGAATATATGACATCATAGCAGTAACTTTGATAAGCATATTTATATAATTTGTCTTGAATTATGTAATATTTCTATATATAATCTTATACTGAAGTCACTAAAGGCGGCCTGCAGCAACGCTAAAGAATGACGGATTTTTGCATAGAGAATATATGCCATCATAGAAGTAACCTTGATATGCATTTGTATATCTTTTCTTTTGAATTTGTTTTATTTCTATATAAAATATCTACTGACGTCATTGAAAGTGGCAATCATGGAGTATGCTTACTATTTCCTCCCTGATGCCAAACTCGAAAAACGCTCACATTGCTGTGTCATTCCCGATTAAATTATCTGTCTCCTCAGTACTGATGTCCCTCGGACCATAAACAGTCGCCTAACCTTATATCTATATCTATATATATATATATATATATATATATATATATATATCTATATATATATATATATATATATATATATATACGAATACAAATTGTATGATATGGCGAATACTAGTCCTTTGAAGTGCACTTTATCCAGCAATGCAGCACGAACATCAGGGATTGATTAAAATAATTGCAATATACTGACAACGACGAGTGCAAAACTAGTATAAAGCTGGCCTGCGCTCTTTCGACTTCGTAATGAGTCTTTTTCAACACATATCATACACAAAACAAACGAGAAAACCACATAAACAACGCTGTGTTTGCAAAACTGTACATAACCGTTTTACAGAAATTGAACCTTTAAATGTATTATGTTTCGACCACTTTATTTTAGTGTTGTTGAGGATGAAGGAAAATATTTGATATTGACCTAGAAGTCGATGAGCCATAACGACAGTTGTTATATTTTTAAATTTATATCAAGGAAAATGCATCGGCAGAAAATAGAATATTGTTTTTGTGCATGACTGACTTTTTCTAATGTTTTTGGCTTGAACAACTTGGTTTTAATGTTGTACGGAGTCGTATCGAGTAAGACTCCTTTTCTTTCTTTGTTTCAGAACTCCAGTTGGGGTTCTGATCAAATGCAAGTAGTGTTGTACGACAGAAAGAGTGGCCACTGGATATAAATTGTCCTGCGACTGGGCGTCTGTACAGTTTTGTCATCTGATCAGATTTTTGAAGGTTGATCCTTATGTGTAGTTTTTCATTTTCTCTGACATACTGAAGTCTACAGATCTTACATGAGATGAGACACATTATATTATCTGTTTCGCATGTTTGGTTTGGACCATGTATGTTCAGCTTTTGTCTAGTCACTGTGCTACAACATATTTTGGTCTATATTATATGTTAACAGGTTTTGCACCTTTTATCGTCACATGGGCCATATTGACTAGGGTTAGTTAATGGCGTCATCGTCGCCCTGACTAGTAAGTACTTGAGGATTTGGGTATCCTTTAGGCTACTAAAGATTTGTTCGGGAGGATCTACTTTAGTGCATCATACGATTCCAGTGTTTACCGACGACTTTACCTACTTTGGGGTTGTCTGGATGGCAGGCCAGGATCAATGACATTGTATAAGTCTTCCCCTTCTCTCCATATTTTAGTAAGTCATTTGGATTTGCTTGTTTAGCCATTTGGGTTGCCTCCGGGATCAGAGCATTATCATGGCCTCGGTAAATCATATGTTTTGATAACTCTTCAGACCTTTTTTGCAATGTTTCATCGTCGGAAGAAATGGTGCGTATCATCAGTGCCTGGCTATACTAGATGTTCCTAATGCAGTGTTTGATGACAGTTGGTTGGGAGGAGATGCTGCAATTTATCGGTTGGTTCCAAGTAGATGTCTATATGGAGTTTGTTTTCTACCAGTATCTCTGTTGGGTCCAGGGAAACATGGTGAAGTTGGAGACTTGTGTCGTGAATTTTACTGAAGGATGGAAGCTGTTTGCCTTTGATACGAAATCATTCATACTTTCTCTTCCATGTTGTCACTTCATTTCTATATCATCGATAATGCGTACACACATGTATGATATATGTTCCACTAATGCTTACAGCTGACCCTCCAGTTTTAACACATAAAAAAATATTAGCATACGAAGGGGACATTTTTGTACCGATTGCGGTTACATTCATTTGGAGGTAGGTTTCTTCATTTAATTAAAATGTATTGCATTTTTGGACACTGTTCTGGAGTTGGAGTAGGAAGTGAGTGGGTAGATTGTCTACAATTCTTGTTTCCCATGCTTCTCTACACGCCTGTATCCCTTCGTTGTGCGGTATGTTAGTATATAAGGAGGTGACCTCTAAGGAAACAAGCATTATATCTAGAAAGTAAGGGTACACTTGCTTTGCTTAAAATGAGGTCATCTGTCTGTCGTATCCAGAAACTCAGTAACGTGCATGATAAAGTTAGGTATTCATCATAAAAATCACACTAATGCTTCCAAATATCCTCTCGTCAGATCCAATGATAATAAACTGCGATTTGTTGGATGTGTACTTATACTGCTATATATTAATACCTTCGATATAATGTAACCCGGTTTCTTTGAGTATGTCCACAAAAATCATGGATTTCGGAAAGAATAACAAAAAACAAATTTGAGTTATCTAACTTGAATGCTAATGTTAATTAGCCTTAATTAAAAATTACATTAAATCTACCAGACATCCTCTCGTCAGATCCAAAAGTGCGATCTGTTGGATGTCTTCGTATAAGACTATATATTCGTAATTTATATATACTTTTATTTCTGACAAATGTAATCTGGAATCAATTTGTAATACATTTTATTTAATAACTGGAGCGAAATCCCTGTACGAAATGAAAGAGACAATGCCCAAACCAAAATCTATATAGCATTATCTTTGCGGTGTATGCATGGTATAAATAGTATAACGATCAATGCTTACAAGCAAGACGAGGCGTGTTGTAAACCGCATACCCGGGTTTAAAACTCGGTATGGTCAGACTTCCAGCTAACCTGTAAAATGCTCTTATATCAAGATGAACAGAATATTGAGATTTCGGTGCTTGTTTTAACGAAACATAAATGTACGCATGAAAACAAAAATCATCGACACTAATGTCAAAGCATCAAGGAATAGTTCGTTTTCCCATGTGCATGACCTGTATGCATGTGTATGTGCCTGCGTAAGTACACGCACTCAGACAGATAGCTAGAGAGATATATTTATTTCAACAAAAGTTGCACAACACATTCAGATATCTGCTCAGACTCCGCTCTTGACACGTGGTAATAGTTATGTAATCTCCATCGAATGGACTACAGCCAAGCACTGTTGTTTTAAAAATGAATTGTGTCAGTAACTAAAATGCTTAGAATCAAGTGTAAATGAATAAAGGCTAGAATATTCAGTTGCCCTGCTCCGACCCCAATGCCGGGATTAAATGTGAGTGGTATAGCTTTGAGGCACCTCAGCTGCAATATATTTACTCGGCGGCACCTCCCTTGATTGTCCGACATACAAATGGTGAACGGAAAATAATCTCAATTGAAAGCAGCTTAGTAGGCAAGACAATTTTTGATTGTTAGAAACACAAACATATAAAGCAGATGTATTGACCTTTTTGTATATTTATTTATTGTGCTTTTATCTGAGTTGAATTGGGAGGCAGATGAAAAACAATTAAACGTTACGTGGAATATCCTATAAATAATATGCCGTTCCTTTGAGCATGTGTCGGCGGAAACATTCGAAATAATTAGACTATGTCTACAAAATGCATTTGTTTTGGCAAACAATAAAGAAACAAATTTCGAGTTATCTAACTAGTTGGTAATTTGAATTATTCAAAATTAAAAATTAAAATAATTTTACCAAATATCCTCTCCTCAGATCCAGTTTTGTTGGATGTGTACTTATAATGCTATGTATTACTTACTTCTATATACTTTTCTGTCCGGTATCAATGTGTATTAAATTCTGACTAATAACTGGGGCGATATCCGATTATATTTCCTATGAGAATATGACCACATCAACGAATCTATAGCATCATCTTTGCTATGTATGGATGGTTCAAATGGTATGAGGAACGATGCTTACAAGCAAGGCGAGAGGTGTTCTAACCCGCAGAGCCGGGTTTGAAACACCGTAGGGTAGGAATTTAAGCTAAAACGTAAAATGTTGAACACCAATATGAACAGAAAGATGCACGTTTAATACATAATATATAGGATTAGCTGTAAGTTTTAAGAAAAACAAATATTCCGTGATGAAAGGCCATCAACATATACCTCAAAACATCATATATATATATATATATATATATATATATATATATATATATATATATATATATATATATATATGATAGATAGATCGATAGATAGCTATATACATATAGATAAATAGATAGATAGATAGATAGATAGATAGATAGATAGATATACAGATATATACATAGATAGACAGATAGATAGAGAGAGAGAGAGAGAGAGATAGACAGCTCGAGAGATAGATAGATAGATAAATAGATAAATAGATAGATAGGTAGATAGAGAGATGGATAGATATATAGATATATAGATATATAGATAGAAAGATAGATAAATAACAGCTAAGGACTGTATTTGTATTGAAATGACTGATGCCAATAATTAAGCTGCTTAGAGGCCTATGCAAATGCACAATGGCTAGAGGATAGAGTTGCCCTATACTAACCCGGATGAAAGGCTTAATTCTGAGCTGTATAGCTTTGAGGCACCACCTATCTTGGTTTTCTGACAAATAAACGGTGTACCTAGCGTGTTCAACATTGAAATCAGTTTAGTAGGCAAGACCAGTTTTTATATTCATATAAATACACATGTAAAGCAGACGTAGTGACCTTTGCATGTTATTTTATTATGGTGTTTAAATGAGTTGAATGGAGACGCAAATGAAAAGCAGTATAATAATAATTTGGATATCCTAACACTGCCGCACTTTTTCTTCGAGTATGTGCCTGTTGAAATCTTCGAAATAACTGGATTATGTCGAGAAAAGACATGGGTTTTGGAAAGCAATTAAGAACACAAATTCGAGTTTTCTAACTAGCATGACAATGTTTAAAAATTGCGGCATAGGATGAACCAAACCCACTATTTCGAAAAATTATACAATTTTCTAAAATCACGGTCGGTTATCTTGGTACACATAAAACAAAACCCAATACACTTATTGTATTAATAAAAGGATTCATACTATTCCGGGACAATGCATATATCGCAAACAATACTTACAGATTACGTTAATGTTACCAAATATCCTCTCGTCAGATCCAATGAACGTACATTGAATTATTTTCGATGTGTACTAATAATGCTGAATAATAATAACTTCTATATTTTTGTTTCTGACATAGGAACCCGGAATCAATATGTACTAAAATTTAATTAATAACTGGGTCGAATTCCTGGTACGCTTGCTGTAAGATAATACCAACACCAAGGAATATATAGCATCATCATAACCTGTCAAACTCATTTAGAAATACAAATCCTGACAAAATCAACATATATCCTTCTGTTAATAAAAACCCTGATATTAAGCCCATGAACATATGTAATAATAATTAAGCTATTCGCTAGTTGTCGACATAACTTGGAATACAAAGTTTGTACAAAGTCAATGAGGTCAAGGAGAATCTTTCAATATTACATTACATTATCATGTGATGAAATAAAATTAAATTAAACTAGCAAACAAGATGGATCATCCAGTTATGAACAACTTGTTAAAAACGGGCTTGGGTTGAAAGCTGCCAGTTAAAATATGATTGATCAGATGCATTTGAATGATATTGCTACAAGCGGTGAAACTTTGATTTACTCTTAATGAACACGACTAAAGAGAAAACCTATAAAGATTTAAGCATTTCAAAAGAGCAACGACCACAAATTGCAATAAGTCAAGAGAGATGTATGCATATTGTATTTCCATCCAAAAGGCCCGTTCATACATATATCCTGCTGGTGTTACTTAATGTTAATATGACTTGAGATTAGTATGTTATGGATCAGTACCCGTCTAGTCGTCAGTGTACCTGCAAACTGTGTAAGCATCTTCTTCGTGATAATGCATCGCCCATAGGCCGAAAACATGTGGTAGTGCATAGAAAATATATTAAGGGCACACATTACAGGGGAAATGATGGATTCAAATTAAGTACGAGTGTATACGAATAAGAGATGCTGGAGGTTATCGACAGTTACATCACCTTTAAGAAGTTTGAGAGAGTGCATTGCATTCGCTCCACCTGTGCACTTGACAAGCTGCTGGCGACCACATGCTTACTCCTCACGGACATCGCGTATTTACCTTGCTTATTAAGGATGTCGGACTTGATGATTCAGAACCCATGCGATGCTTCCAAAATCACATCGACAAGTTCATCGAGAGCCACAAAAGTGGAAGAAATAATCTTGGCTGGAAACATGACGTACACACTTATGCCAGCCACGTTGTCTACATGGGCTATACTTACGGCACCTGTCAAATGTAAATATGGAACTTCAACAACATGTAAAAAGAGCAGTATTGTCTTCTTCCTTTGTGAAAACTTCAGCTTGCACAGACGGCCAATCACCTCTGAATTGGAAAAAATGGATTGCTGATGCTTAGTGTCTTGTAGCCAAATGTCTGCTTGAAAGATTAATACGAGAGCGGCTTTGAAATAGATAAAATTCTACTGAAAATATAGCAGATACGTTTTGTGACCTAGTACGAGAATACAACCCCGCAAGCAACGAATGTAATTTATTGGCAATCAATTAAAGCAGCCTCATAGTTTTAAATCCTCCTTCTATGTTGTTTCGCCTTTCAAATGGTTAGCCTTTTTGTAAATTTTAACCATCATTCACAGGACAGACACATCTTGGCATGCCATTGGACAATTCAGTTATGCTCGTTTCCTAATGGTTGTTAGTGTGTATCTTGTGACGAAGGGAGATAAATATGTAAATCTGATTGAAAGACCACATACCAATACAGAGAGAGAGAAAGATAGATAATGAGAGTGAACGAGAAAGAGAAAGACAGAGAGAGAGAGAGAGGTTGCCTATGAAATTGGAAATATATAGATGGCATGTAATTTCGTATAAATTAAAAACATTAAAGTATGAAAATAATGCATTATTAAAAGAATAAAAATGAAGTGCTTCTTTCTCAGGTATCGAATATATCGATTGCCGGTTAACATATTTCTAATATCACCTAACCATGTGCTGACATTTGCTGAAGAAACTAATGGACTCGATTGTATCGTCCAAATAGGTTATTGATCAACCATAATCTCCAAATCTATTAATTGTATATGTATGTGGATCTTTTCTCACACAAAGTGCTGCATCCTGTTTCCCCCAAATGTAACACTAAGCAAATGTTTTCTTGTTTCCTGTCGTTCAATAATCGATCATGATTTGGTGTAAGTTTCAAGAACTAAATTCATGCAGACTTTGAAAGTTTTCTACCTTCTGCAATAGATGACGATTTAACCTACATTAAAGGAACCAATTTAAAGTCAATGGACCAAGTTAAACAAATCCAAACACGAAACGGAGCATTCAACCAAGTCAACCTACCTTCATCCTCAATATTGTTCTTTACAACCACCCCCACCCCCAACCCTCAATATATCGGATAATTTATTTACTACGAGTCATATAAGGGCAGCAGTAATTTTGTTTTCTATTTATAGTTGAATCGATAGGTAGGCCACATTTGTTTTGTGTGGAATGGCACTGCCACATGGCTTCTTGTTCACGTGAGCATGAATGCGTCAACAGATATTATGAAGAAATCAGCAAAGAAAGAAATTCTCTGATAATTGCAAAGCTACTTTCTACAACTAAAAACGCGAATTATAGATTACTAAATAAATGTACATACACTGTCGGATGAAAATGTCAGATAACGCATCGTCTCAACCGGCTAACATACATCGCATTGTACATATTTATTATGCTGATGCTGGCACATGCAACATAACATATCTATATTGTAAACAACGTGGATGTTATAAAATGCAATCTGTAAAATTAAAATAAGGGGACGCTATTACATTGTTAAAGTCCATGAATGATACAATTATGATTTAGGTAAAATATAATCTTTATCATAAAAAAATAAATCATATAACACACTTGCAATCTAATGCACTTTGTCTAAAAATATTTAAAACTTTGCAACTCATGCTGTATTCTTTTTGGAAATTGGAGCATACAATTGAAGAAAATTATAAATATATAATCTGCTAATGCAATTTATTTCTTATTTTGATAATGATACATGTATGATTTGGGAAAGTTGTATGGATGGTTTGTCTCCCATTACAAGTATTGGTATTGCACTCATTTTTCCAAATAGTGGAAGTTTGCGGTGATAGGTTTCGTTTAATATTTGCATGATATAAAAAATTACATAATTCGCATCTATATCCTCACTGTGCCATGTTCAAATTTTCAAAGACAGTAGGTGGGTTACGATTCATAAGGAAGCTGTCACAAACTATAGTGCAACATAGGGGAATATTATCGGATGTACGAAGCATTATATAGTACTTTGTGTTTTATTGCAATAAACACACACACACACACACACAGATTTTTTTGTCTACAATCGGCAACATACTTCTAACACTTGCATACCATTTTTTAAAATACAAACGACTGCATTAGAATGGAATAATATGCTCATTCTATATGTTAACATTGAATCTTCCATATATCAGGCACTTCAGAAGGTTTTCTTTTCAGTCTGATTTAGGCATGACTGCTGGAACACTAGCCTTCTTGCCGATTCAGACGGTCATAAGTGTGCTCCAAGTCTCATCCCTGATATATAATACGTGCTAATGGGTACGAGCCTCTGAATTAGATGTTCTCAAATTTAAAAGAAAATATGTTTTGGGTTCAATTCTCCATTTATTATTGAATTGTCTAAATATTTAGCATGTTATGTTTTAGTCTATATCCGTCCTTAGTTTCCTTTTAAACTCCTGATTCATTGTATAGTTTGAAACGTATATTATTGGTAATCTTTGTTGGCAGAATTACTATGGTAATGGCATAATCAAGAAAAGCAGCTTTTTTCAATGCCTTGCTTATATGATATCATAATTTAATCCGTATTGTGCGACGTATATATAATGCACTATCACTGATATATTTTATATTTCGAATATTATTTTGTTATAGGCAAGATATACATTGCATGGTTAAGAATGCAACTGCATATAAAGAATATCATAAATTATCAACAGTTAATGTAAAGTAATAACAACGTCAATATTAAAAGGCCCTGCATATGCATATAACAATTAACTAATATTTTGCTGGTTATAGGAGCATATTGTTATATGTGTAATATATTCACAAACTAGGAATTAACCATGTCATGAATTAATATAATCATATTATCCTGACCAAAAAGGGATATTCTATTAAAAAATATTCTAATATGACTTGGGCTATATTGCAACTAAAGATACTGGGTATTCATTTGGCGAGATCGAAGTGTGCATACGAGAACGCACACAATATTATTGCGTGTAAGTATTCTGCGGCCTACATGGATGTATTCAATATATAACTTATTGCTTTTATAACTACTAATACTACTACTGCTAATAATAACAATACAAATAATATTATTAATATTACTTCTCAACATGTTTTCGTTGTAACTTGTAAAAGAATTATAGTTTAAATCCTAAATCAAACACTAAAAAGGAAAACGAAGGAATATTATATTCAATCTAATCATTCTTATCTCGTCCATTTGCCTAAAATGTTTACTTATCTAATATTCAAATGTATATATCTTATTCTGAACGTTTTTATCACATATTAAAACCGAATATAATAATTCCTTTGAACGAATCATATGTCATCCACTGAAATGGAGAGTGTAGAGAGCAAGGTTAGATACCTATTCATGTTTCATGAGATAAATGTTTACCCAAATTTAGGGAATTGCACATTAACTTTAAGAATTTGTGTTACACTTGTCTAGAGAAAATTAGTGAATGTTGTTACACATATTTCATCCTTTAAGAGTGATATATACGTACATATCAGATAATATGTAATTCGGTTCGTGCTTGCTGGAAGTAACTCGTATTGAAAATGTTTGAGTGTTAAATTAATTCCCATTGTTGTTACTTTTCTTGGTGATAATGATTGTATTAACCTATCCGAAACTGAATAGGTATATTACATATATATAATTATCACAGAAATTAAATTTTGATTGCATAACCACATAACTCTTAATGATCTGGATTTACTCATTCTATATAAACCCAGTCTTCTATAATTTCCCTACTAAATGTCACAAATGAATACATTTGGCTAATCGACTTGATGATAGGACATACTGACTGCAGATAGTTGTGTAGGCAGTATATAAGGATGGTTCATTGATATTACGTTACAGCATGGTAGCATTATACATTGTTTGCATTTTCTTTTTGATAAAATATCATGGCCCCTGAGCCATCCAGTACAGATATGATGTTTAGAAACATTGCGATCGATAAGTACGTCATCCGTATCACTATTATTGGTAACGGCTTCGGTAATGCTAATATTAATGATTACAATAAAAATCATCGATCTGATCGCATTACTACATTTTGCCAAAATAAATTGTCATTCCCAAACGTGACGAAGTGGCAAGAAACCTTTTATTAAATATAGGACATGCATATAAGTAGGTGCATTAATATTATTTGACAACCATAAGGTGAAACGAATACATCCCTGATATATGAGGACTTCTACCAGAGATCTATTCTATGCACGTGAAAATGATAATTCTCATCTAGAGCATGACCATAACAGTGGAGATATAATATATTGATCTAGTTTAGGGTTTGGCGGATCTACTTTTATTGAATTCTTCATTTGGAAGAGAGTTAAAATTTAAATGAATTTGTCGCAGTTGCCTCAAGGTATCAGATCAAAACGCCCTTAGGTAGCATCTCCTGAGCATTTTTTTATCAACAATGTTTTAATAGATATATATATATATATATATATATATATATATATATATATATATATATATATAGATATATATATATATATATATATATATATATATATATATATATATATATATATATATATATATATATATATATATATATGTGTGTGTGTGTGTGTGTGTGTGTGTGTGTCTGGTATATATTTATAATTATCAATACTTAAAGAATGACTGTGTAGATATAGGAGAATCAATTACAAGGTCGTTGTGCGAGTTTGGATTCTACACATAGGTGCATATAACACCTATTGAGTAATATCATTTTTTGGTGATGTGTGTTTAGTCGTGGAGGAATATGGGCTCGTGTGTGCAGGCAAGGCAATGAGTACCGTGTACCCGCGGACCTGGGTTACAATGTCGGTGGAGGACGATTTAAAAATGATCTAACCTGTATCATTGTAGTATCTGTATTAAAATAGTAAGTCTGCCTATTAGCAATCATTATATATATATAGAATGCATAGAAAGCATTTTAAGTTCTGTCTATACATAGACATATATATATATATATATATATATATATATATATATATATATATATATATATATATATATATATATATATATATATATATATTTATATATATGTGTGTATGTGTGTGTGTGTGTGTGTATTTGTGTATATAGTTAGGTTTATTAATATCAATAACATCAGTTCACCACCTTTACTTTCCCACTGCTGTTCGATTGTTTTCATTATTTGATGGGCAACATGATTATATCTTTGCATCATTTGTCCATTCTTTCTCTCTTTCATTTCAATTACGTGTTCATACCGCTTGTCGTGAAAGAATCGAATTCATTGTAACTTGACAGTATTATTAATAACACAATTTTAAACATCAATAATCATGTTGTTATGTTGTCTTTGGGCATATGTACTAGCATGGAACCATAACAAAGAAGAAAACCAAGCAATATATCATACATTGGAACAACAGTATATGTGTTCAAAATAAAGTCAAGATGGGCCTGCCGATTTTCTCTTGTGATTCGTTCGCGTAAATTTTACTTTCGCTAAGAATTATAAAAAAAATTGAGCAATACACCTGAGTGAGTTCTGAATGACCATCTGTGCTGCAAGAATAAAGCAAATTTATCAGCTTGAAAATGATATTGTTTTTGATACGAATATGGGAGAATGAACACTTTATGATCAATGCGCTTTTTGCTCGAAATGGTCTTTGCTGGCAGAAAGGCTGTTGTTCCTTATCTGAAAGCCAAATGTGCAACGAGCTACCTGAACCATTATGTATGGCAGAACATTTTGTTGCTTCTTTCCCTCTTCGACGGCTGTTGGGTGTTTTGACATACCCGAGGTACTTATTTACTTTGGTATAACCCATATGTAGGACCCTGATTATAGGTGTGACCTGTGACGGCCTTTCCACGAACAGTTATGCCATCTTTTATATCAGGGTACTTCAACACATGCAACCATGAAAATACGTAGTACCACTCCTCAAAACGACCTCAAAAGTAGGCCATTCTGAGTGAGAATTAGTCCCAGTGGGCTATTGTCTCTAGTTTATTGACGATGTTATTCAGTTGTATTTATATCCCATTTTTCAAGATATAAATTTTGTTGTCCAAACTCATCAAGTTGTGTAAGCAGGCGCATCGCCATAAATTCATTCCAAATTTGGGCTCAACGTTGCCAACGCTAACATATGCAAGAGACCCTTACCAAAATCTATTTAAGCATACATCTTCAACATTTCCAGCCACAAACGTGTAAATGTCTCAAAGTATGATGGAAGCAATGTTTCAAAGCATGCCGAAAGCAATGTCTCAAAGTATGATGGAAGCAATGTTCCAAAGCATGTCGAAAGCAATGTCTCGAAGTATGATGGAAGCAAAATGTTTCAAATCATATCGAAAGCAAAATCTCAAAGTATGATGGAATCAATGTTTCAAAACATGTTGAAAGCAATGTCTCAACGTATGATGGAATCAATGTTTCACAATTTGATGTAATCATTGTTTTAAAGAATGATGGAAACATTGTTCCAAAATATGATGGAAGCATTGTCGCAAAGTATGATGAAAGCATTTTTAGTAGATGAAACGAAATTATCACATCAAAGGTCAAAACAAATATGCAGGAGGACACAATCACATCAAAATAGTGTGTGTACTAGCATTCATATCACAGCAATAACAGACTATTTGCAGTTTACCGTAAATATGAATAATTTGATAACTCTTCTTTAACAATTTCTCATCGCAAAATAAGTTATTTGAACGGAAAGAATCTCATCACAGAAGCTTTTCAAACTTTAAAGATTGTTTCCGATTGAAAAATATATATGTTGTTACAAAATATAGAAAGCATTCGTTACAGAATTTGTAAGATTTGTTTTTAAAGATGTGCACACAGCATGTTGTCATAATGTAGTCCCATATTAAATAGATGTTTGTTTTGTGTGTATGAGTATCATTTATCAGGGGAGACCTTGCATCTTTATACAATGTAAATATTACCCCATAGTGTCTCTGTGGGTCTGTTCATGAACTGTATAGTCGTTTTACACAGGCTTTTTTGAAGGCCTGACTACTTCACGTAGCACCGTGTAATATAGCTCAGATCCTCGGGTAAACGGCACACATCGTCTTGCATGCACACATGAACCCATATTTCGTCACGACCAAGTACACATAACAAAACATTGGTGTTATATGTACTCGTGTGTAGCTTGTGTTTTTGCGTGTTCGTTTAAATATCTGGACACTCACTGTTGGTCGCCCCCACCCCATGCTGCTATCTTTCTCTCAACAGAAAATGTTATCGAGACCTTCATTATATCACGACCGAGGATCATATACAGTTATCGTGATTTACATGTGATGGATCGCTTGAGCGCGCGACAAAACATTTATAAACTGAATCATATCCATGTCCGGTGAACACCAAGTCTGGTGAATGTTTTGCAGAGTATGTGTATCGACTTCATTAAACACAGGTAACATACTGCAGTTATCTAAGATCATTTTAGGTAGTTGTGTCTATTGCTGAGTAACATAAATAATATCCGAGTTTTTTACCTGCCTCGAGACGATATCCGAGGTTTATTTGATTGTGTATCTAGCATCACATCATCTTATACTACAAAATTATTGATGCATTAATCTAGGTAATATACAGTTGGAGCATCATCAATATCTTTGATAAAGTCCATAATATATTACACCGTTCTCTTCCAACAATTTCATTAAAATCTGTATGCACGTGGTAGGGTAAATCATAATTTAAAGCTGGTGCCACTAAATACTAATTATCCCAACTGAGCCATCTCTGTATCAGATTAAGCAACACTTGCGTCTCAAGAGACCCATATAGACATATGATAATTGCTCTGATAAAATATGATAGAGCTGGATGATACTTGACTGGCTCTTGATTTCGTGTCGCTGAGAAATCATCGTTGTCCATGTTTTACAAATATATTAAATACTATGAATTTATATTGTGTTCGATCCAGAGACCCTACCCCCACCATTTAATTAACGAAAATAACGACGAGGAATAAAAAAGTGCACTTTAAAGCATGCGTATAAAATGTAGGGTAGACCAGAATTTGAAGACCATATTCAACTGCTTCTCAACGTGGATTCGTACGTCAGCACTTAAAGTAATACCTGAAGATACACAATTACCACCGCCTTCACTTTCATATAAGCAGTGCAGAAACTGACAGGTAAACTAAATATTGACCATTTAAAACGGTCATCAACGATACAATATTTGAATCGGAAATAGTTATACCTTGCCATGAATGAATCGTTATAGCATATCCTTTCATCCGTGAACTTTTGTCCATCGTTAACGAACTCTCAACAGCACTCACATGAACCAAACAAATATAATTCAGTACAACATTTTCTTTGTCGTCAATTCCTCCGAATTTCAACACCGATATTTTGCCGTCGCGTATCTGCTGGGGGACAACATAATGTTACAGGTAGACACGAAATGAGATCTTTCTGTAACAAAAAGAATTGCTGTTGAAGTGTTTGACGAACTATTTTTATACTTGCGACTATCAAAACAGGTGGTATCCACATACTCCTACAATCATTATTTTACACTGAATTTTATCTGGATGCAGTCTGATTTTTCTAATATGCTCTTTTAACGAAACAGCAAGCGTATTTAATCACATTACATTTTTTATCATGACGTTATAACCATTAATAATTAACGCCCATATATCTTGTCCAGTAAGATGAAACTATCAATGGTTTTAATATTCATATTCAGTTATACTAAGTCGACAAAACGTAAAATAAAAGGACACGTTGTATCTTCTATTTCTTTGATGTTGGCTTTGCCTCGTGCTGATCTCTTTTTAATATACAATCTTGCTTACCAGGTCAATGTGAACTTATACATTTTTCTCGTACTTATCTACAATGATTCCTCATCTCATTTAGCAGAATGTTTCCTCCGAGCCGGCATTGGTCCAGTATATCGTTAAGCAAACATTTCGTTAGGTATCAAAATGGTAGTATCAAATATGTACAATACAATGAAATAGAACAGTGGATCATAGGAAGCGACCATATGTTTTCTAAAGCAAACGAAATTCTATATATTTGTTATGAATTCAGAAACAATTAATTACGATATTAATGCTTCTTTAGTTCAAATATATCTAATGCTAGTCATGTGGCTGTTTGACCAAGTAATAATCCAATTTCATGACGCATATCAGTAAAAGTGACACTCATTGGAATGAGCTTATTGAAATATTAGTTTTCGTGATCGCAAAATGAATTTAATAGTTATATATGTACTAAAAAACACAGATACACAAGTCTTCTACGCATATATAGCATGCGACATGTCACAGGTGACTTTAATTTTAGCAGTGACCTTACTACAGACACTATAACCATCTTGACGTCAGTAGAACCAAGACAAGAGAAAAGGTCCTTCATCTATGTCATGAATTTAATCTCATTGATATTTGGACGGATTTAACATGGATATATACAGCAAAAATTACAAAACGAACCTTTACTAGAACTTAGATTAGATTTATTATTACGATAATATCTTTCATTGAGATCTGGGTCCATCATATCATTGTATGATGATTATTACTTCTGAATTCCACTAACGGTTAACATATTCTGATATATTTCCAGCTCCTTGGAAACAAATATGTGATATCCCATTTCTCTCGCCACGAGGACTTGTACAAGAAAAAATGGCTAGCATTTATTTGTAACGAAGGAAACTAATTCAATCTACTATTGTTTGAAGATGAATATTTTGTTTATGAGGAACATCATGGTATATGACACTGGATAGGCCGATTCCAGATTAAAGTCCTTTAAATAGGTCATAATGGTTATATTTGGCCCCGAGTTCGTAGCGATCTCACTTAAATCTATAACATCATAGATCAGATAAAGTGTTATAAGAAGTATAAATACATATCATTGTTTAAACTGAGTAATCTTATCTGTTCATGAGAAGTTTAAAAGCATATACTATATTCTTATTAGTGCTGTTGTAATGTCACTACCTTCATAGAAGGTAACGTCAAATCCTGCGTCGAAATTTAGCGTGCATTTCCTATAATTGTCAAAAAATCACAAAATCTTCCTAGTTTCTTCGTCTCTGTTCCAGTCCATCTCCAGTATTCTGATTTATGCCCCTCTATGTGTTGATTTTGCTAGCTTTACCATTTTCTAGTTGTACTTGCTGCACTTAGTTATAAGGCTTAAGAGTATTCACTAAGAAATAAATTTGTATTATTATTACTATATCATTTCTTCCACTTCTTGGCATACTGCGAAAGCCGCAATGAATCTTTTTATCTCTAAATGGTGGACTTGTGGGCTCCTTGCTTTGTTCACACCATATCATATAAACATGTATATACTTCCTCCTCGAGAATGAGTGTCAGTTCAGTTAGAATGTGTTAACGCTTGCGTAAGCGAAGACTAGCTAACACGTGGAGTGTTGAGCAGGCTGAGGGACCATTACAAGAATGCGCGTAATGAGAAGGTACACTATAACTGTATATTTCCGAAATACCTTGGAAGAAACACTATCAATTGCAACAGACTTGGTAGCCTTCGATTTGAGGAATAAGGAGTTCGTAAATCTAACGTACTTATGTTGTAGAAACACCCGACGCGTTGAGATAATTTGTTCCGTTCTATCAGCATGTAAAAGTTAGTCAAGACATCTGGCTCGAGGATGTG
The DNA here is from genome assembly GCA_028554795.2 of Sinohyriopsis cumingii. Classification (NCBI taxonomy): domain Eukaryota; kingdom Metazoa; phylum Mollusca; class Bivalvia; order Unionida; family Unionidae; genus Sinohyriopsis; species Sinohyriopsis cumingii. The sequence continues at coordinate 50,128,763 of CM068839.1, read as the reverse complement.
GGATACGAATACGGAGCGGTACGGGGACATTTGCCTGATGTGAAGCATCTCCGTAGTTCGATCACATATTGCTCTCGATGTGCATTTGATTATGCTACGCAATAGTGAAAATCATGATGTGTTTAAAATCACAGATTCGTGGATTCGTGATTGTCCACTTGCATTGTTGTGTCGAACTTAACTTTGTAACACAGTTTCCTATACAAGTTAATGATATCGGTAAAACCGAATGGCTTCAGCCTGCAATCGCCATCAATGTAAAATTTTAAAACAGGCCTGTAATCTATTCAACAATCGGCATATCCATGCAGACAGTTTAATATTGATTAATTAGTGTTACACGGTCCAGATATGTGGTACCATTGTGTTTGGATCAACATGGTTTATTGATAGCAAGCACGAGGGGAAAATAGTGTCAATTTAGACGTTGCATAAATGTATGTAGAACACAACACCTGACCTTCGATGTGATATAATCAGTCAGAAGCTGCATCGTAATATCAAGCCAGTACCCTAAAATAGCATTATGCAATTTACAGCAGTTGAACGAAAAATGAAGGTGGTATCTATCATCGATCCTAAATTTGAATGTCTTAACATTCACATGGTCGATCTGCTTTCCAATCCGATGTTTAATCAATTGCGATATCGCGTGAATATATTTCTGCCTACGTCTCTGAATAACTCAAACTATGGTGCGCATTCCAATGCAAATTCATTGGCAATCATAACGATCTGTATTTGAAAACACTTGTTGTTGGTCGCGGATGTATTGGAGACGTGTCGTGACACAGCCATGCGTGCTTTTATTCTTGACCACGTGCATCACTTATCATCATATGAACTGGCTTGGTAAGCTCTTCTGCTAACGACAAATATTCAACTTGTCTTGTTCTCCGATACTGACCAGGATATGTTTATAGAGCGTGAAATCCGTTGGTGAGTTTAACGGCGAGTTATCGCTACGCTAGAACCGAAAGCCCTAACGTTGACGGATATGGCCAGTGGTGCCGAAACAGTTACATCATCTATCTGGCGCCGACAACTTTCAGCAATTGGAAATGATGCAGCCTGTTGGCGGTTTTAAGGTGGTTCGACAACTATATGGTACAAGTAAACGTGTACGACAGTGTGAGTGATGTCTCATATATCGTTGAACTTGATCATGAATATCCAGACGATCATCACAGCAGCAATAATCTTTAGACGCTAGCACAAGATGAAATCTTGCTACCGCAGGATTTGTTATCGTCGTATCCACGTGATATTAAAAATGATGCTTTCCGCAAGTACAGGGGCTTTATTAATCCTGCTTCGAACATAAAAAGCAAATAAATTATATATTTTATATTATATTAAACAAGGCATATTTCAGCCGCATTTTGCAGTCACTGTAACTCGGTAGAGAAGATTCTCCATGGTGGATTCGTTGTCTTAAACAGTAAACACTTAAGACTGAACCTCAAATTCCTAGCTACGTTGGATTGCCAGTGCTAGACGGATCTAAACCACGAGGCGTATTAATGCATGATGAACCGCGATAAGGTGACAATATCAAGATGGTGTCCACAGCTCCGGTTTGGTTGTAGATGCATACGGGGATATGGGTAAGGCATCTCTGTTAAACGAATGTGATACCAGCGAGTATCCAAAAGATCAACCGTTGCTTAGTAGCATGCAAATGTTGGTAAAAAGTTTAAAAACGAAAGCGCGGAAAAAGTATATCGAATAAATACATCGTATTGCTACGAGAGTTCGTATAGATGACCAATATCATTCGGCTGAGGCATCATCGCGAGGGTGTGTACTGTTACAATACATCAATTGGTCACCCCTGGAAACCAGGAGGTGGATTTTACGTGATGATTTTATAACATACTTGCGCCACGCTATGTTAACCGTGTGACTGACGCACTAGCACATTGAAATATACATTGGCGGTAGTTCTTTTTCCGCGGAAACATTATCTCAATTCAGCTTACACAAATTGTCTACATTATCATATGGTTGGACCGCATATACTAAATGGTAGCGCGTTTGCTGTTTTGGAGAATCAGTGCAGTCCATGATTGTAAACACATTAGCGTACCATGCCAGATCAGTAGTACGATGTTCCTTGAAACCGTCGGGTTATTATGGGGCATAAAGACACCAAATACAATTATTTCATTGTGGGTCTAACGGTCATTTTTTTGTGAAATCATTTCTTAAGTAACTGTGAAGCCCTTTCAGCTAAATTTTTCAGTGGCTTTTAACCAATTCACACGTGTGATTTCATCATTATGTTATGCCAAGTCTGATAGAAGCACATGTAATCGGAAACTTCAGCAACAGTCTTGTTTGTACTGATGTTCAAATAATCGTTCCTCATTTATAGAGTTAATCGCTCTACAATGGCTTGGCCCCGATCAATGTCAACATGTCCTACACGTACCATCACTGTTGCTCTGTTAACAATGCACCCAGTGTCCCAATCGTTTCAGTACTCATCATCGTAATATACATCATTGATATATGTAATATATGTAATAATAGTTCATGAAGCAACGCTCTAAACGTCTTCCTTTACATCATATCATTACAATGTACGTAGCCAGTATAGACATCTGCGCGAGTAAATAAATGTAAGCGTGTCAGCAACGATTGCTGCATCTTAAGACGTCAATGGCTCCGTTTCCGTATCTGATAACAACATATTCGATGGTTAGCACCCCATTATATTTGCACAAATGAACTTATTTGGTCATGTGAAAGATACAACTGATCACCCTGATGATTTTCGGTAGCGGATTTAGGCCCCATCCATCTATCAGAAAGCTTTCCTGGCACGCGTATGCAAATTGTGACACAGTGCATACTGCGGCAAGCATTTTATATCAATTTCATGTGTACCTTTTGCAATGCTGTATCAGTTTTAATCAGAGGGTTTACCTTTATAACAAACAGGAGGTCTTTAGTATATTTTCGATAATGTCCGCTCCGAAGCTAAGTTTATGTGTTGATTATTTCAATGTGCTGTATCTCAAATGAGTGGACTGTGTTCACAATTTGCAATCAAATCTTCATACTCCACAGACGCGTATAAATCGTGAAGAGGATCCCCATGAGAACGTTGTCTCGCACGGATCTCATCTGATGCTTTGTTGCAATAATTTGCACGAAATTTAACGGACACGTGTATCTAAAAGAAATGGATAAATATACAACAAATAGGGATAAATGACGCAATACGTCATTGCTGCATGCATATTCTGACCTCCTATTGCAGTTCAAACCCAGTGCCTCTCTGCTCCCCATGGATTGAACAACAAGCTCATCGTCGGAGTGACACCTCCGCAAATGAAGGTTAGAACAGCTCCTCTACCTACTTCTCTCTCTCTGTCTCAGAGTGAGCATCAATAAAGACAATCCATCAAGCAACAAAAGCATCCATCATAAAAACAGGCATGACCATCAAATCACATAAAAAGATAGATAAAAGGTACATGGGAGAGATGACATTTGAATGAATCAGTCACACATATTTCTTTGCTGTCCGAGGGCACAACCCAGACTAAATAAAATAGTTTTATTTTCAACTTTAGTTAGTGGATCATAAGGATTATATATGTATATATTAGTTCCTAGGGGTTGTAGCGGGATGATCCGGGTTGTGATTAGATTACGAAGAGGACACTAAAAGCATTTTCATGAATGATGATTTATTGTAATGTGATTGAAAAAAAATATTAACTCTGACGCTGAGCTTGTTCCTATGATACCCACCGATGCGCACCGATTAAAATAACTGACATAAAGAAAATGCTGTCTTCCCTTACTGGAACGAATCATAACATATTTATACAAGCATGTGATCAACAAGAATTAATGAATATAAACATAAATGCTTGATATAGGGGTCTATCACCATGAATGATCAACGTTTAAAAATTGACGAAAAGAATCTGTTACATCTACCACCAAATGTATCAAATTAGGAAATCATACATACATATATATATTGTATAATGTAGAAATAATCACAACCCTGTCTGAGATGCTGACACTTGGGTCTATAGCTACAGAGACACATTAATAGTATAACCTAGTTATTTTCAATTTAAGTAAAACCAACTCCCAACCTCATCTGCAAGGACATAGCCCACATAAATATTTTGTGAACATCTACAATAACCCCACTGACTGCAATTATCGCCCAAGGTGTTAAGGTCTCTCTAATGTTATAGTAGTCTAGAAGTTGCGCAACGGTCAAAGTATTGGAAATAACACCGGAGACTGGTTACAAATCTTAAGTAAAACCAACTCCCAACCTCATCTGCAAGGACATAGCCCACATAAATATTTTGTGAACATCTACAATAACCCCACTGACTGCAATTATCGCCCAAGGTGTTAAGGTCTCTCTAATGTTATAGTAGTCTAGAAGTTGCGCAACGGTCAAAGTATTGGAAATAACACCGGAGACTGGTTACAAATCTAGAACCATTGTGCTCATCCACAGATGATCGCGATGCGCACCGATTAAAATAATTGACATAAAGAAAATGCTGTCTTCCCTTACTGGAACGAATCATAACATATTTATACAAGCATGTGATCAACAAGAATTAATGAATATAAACATAAATGCTTGATATAGGGGTCTATCACCATGAATGATCAACGTTTAAAAATTGACGAAAAGAATCTGTTACATCTACCACCAAATGTATCAAATTAGGAAATCATACATACATATATATATTGTATAATGTAGAAATAATCACAACCCTGTCTGAGATGCTGACACTTGGGTCTATAGCTACAGAGACACATTAATAGTATAACCTAGTTATTTTCAATTTAAGTAAAACCAACTCCCAACCTCATCTGCAAGGACATAGCCCACATAAATATTTTGTGAACATCTACAATAACCCCACTGACTGCAATTATCGCCCAAGGTGTTAAGGTCTCTCTAATGTTATAGTAGTCTAGAAGTTGCGCAACGGTCAAAGTATTGGAAATAACACCGGAGACTGGTTACAAATCTAGAACCATTGTGCTCATCCACAGATGATCGCGAGTCATACTCGAAGGTTTCAGTCTTTATCTGGAAGGTTTTCTTGGCGGTTTCGTGAGATGGATGACAAGAGAGACAGGATAACAACATTACCACATTTTCTTATCTTGGCTTCATCTGATCACCACGATAGTGACTTCCTATATTAAATGTTGTAGTGTGTCCTTGAGAAAGGCACTAAGAAGACACACTGCCAATTCTGAGTTCAGAGACCGTAAGAGCGTGTGAATTTTTGCAGGAGTTTTTTTTAAATTGATCAGGCAATAAGAATGTAGTGCAATAATATATAGATAGTGTATAAATATATATACTCTTTCACTTATCTCTTTCCCTCTACATTAGGTGACCTATAGTTTTTTTTCTGCCAAAACAAAACCATGGGATGTTTTCTTTCGTCTCGCGCTTGAAACATATAAAGCCGTGCGGTATCCCGAATTGCCATCCAATGTTGGCTTGCCTTCAAAATTAGCTAAGCTGAACGAAGCCCACGTCAATTGACATCGTGTTAGGTAAAACCTGAAGAAATAGAAAATGCCAGGATGCTTACGGTGGCGCAAGAAATGATAGAAGTGGTCTTTAGAGAAGATATTATAAAGGAGCAAGAAGAGTGGACAGAGAAGTACAAACCTCAGAAGCAGCAGCAACAGCAACAACAACAACAGCGGCAGGAGCCAGAAAGATGCTTTATGGACTGTAGAGTGGACTCTAAAGAGTTTCCTGTCTGAAAACCTGGTGCAAGACGGGGACGTAATCACATGCGTTATGAGAGACTGCCAAAACTCTTAACAAGCAAGACAGCCCTTTTCATAGCTACCCCCAAAAATCTAGAAAAGACATACTACTATTTTGAAAAATTGATGCATTTGTTCGTTGGTCTGTGAGCATGATTGTCAGTCAAAAGTGTACCTATAGACATTTTGTTTATCTGGCTTGTAGGAAAATGTATATGTGTTTGTTTGTGTGTGTGTTTATTTTATTCCTTGAAAAATATTATTCTCCCCGTATAAACAAAATAATTGTTATGTTTGAAAGTCGATTAGTGTCACTAAACACGCTAATTCTCGTATCTGATGTCATAGTAGGCGATATTGTGTTTCTAAAAATAACTGTACTTTCCCAAATTGTGTTGATATAAAGGATAGTGGTTTTTTTAGTACTTTTGTGGTGTTTTTAATTCATATTTATTATAGGTTAGTAATCAGATGACTGAAAGTTTTGGTATGTGATATGGGCAGGTGGTGTGAGTGGATATTTTCCTTTACGTCCGTGTTTGAGGTTTATAAGGTGTCGCATTCATCAACAGTGCTATTCAACGTTGACTAAAAATGACAATCTATCACGTCAAAAAGTGGTAAATGAGGAAATGTTGGTTCGGCTGAATAATGGATGAAGACAGGGAAACAAAAGGAAAAGAAACAAGATAAGGAGAAATACGATGGGAAGAAGACAAGTGTAATGAACAACATGAGAAGGTAGTGGAGAGAAAGAAAGAAGGGGAGGAATTATAAAAAGTTAAATGGCTCTCTTCAGGGCCTCTCGATTGGTTTAGTCGGTTGTATAGTTGTTCGTGTGACGTTAGAGTAACGCGTATTCAGGTCAACCCCTTGCCACGCTGTTCCGCCCGACTGAGATCATTCACTTTCGACATTGTAAAATTCATATTGTCCCTATACAGCCCATGTAGATAATGAAATGAATATAATATATTTTCTGAGATGCTCTTTTCATATATCAATTCAGGTATATCCAAATTTTGCTACCTTAGGCTGACATAGAATTCCTTATTCGGAACTTTACAACATATATTTCAGCCGCTGTTTTCAAACCTCCATTCTATATATAGATTCTTAGTAGATATAATGTGTTAGTTGCGTAATATCCATTCTGAAAAGTGTATATTTAGAAATGATTCATCGTTTTGTATCATTTGCATTACAGGCAAACATAACAAAATTGTGACGATAACGATAACGCTCAGAATACCACCCGCTATAAAAGATCAGTTTGCGAACATATGTCAATTCCAAAACCATATCAAGGAACATTTTAACGACATTTTTCATTATCCCGTGTACTTAATTTAAGTGAAAATTCGTACGGAAGTTAGAGCAAATACATGCATATATTGTACTATATTCAAAGTCAGTAGATAAAAAACCTAACTTGTTTCACTTTGAGAAAAAAAGATACAACATCAAACTTTCAATTATCGCACTTCAGTTTATTTCGGTCAATGTTTTTGTAGTATATTCGCATCGATGTTTAATATTTTTATATCACATTTCTAATTTCTAACTAGAAAAAGAGCTGTCTACGTCGTCTTGTGCATTTGTTTTGTTATCATCGTTTTTGCACAAGGACAAATTAAGATTAATAGGTGAATAGTGTTCACCCTTTAAATCAACTTGTTATTGATATTATTTTTATTATTATTAGTAGTAGTATTAGTAGCAGAGCAGTAGCAGTAGCAGCAGCAGCAGGTTATGAACTAAGTACACATGTTGCTAAACGTCTAATACTTACTAACGAGGTCAATTATTTATGTATCGTATCCACGGCTCTTGGTCTATTCCAGAAGTTAAAGCCGTCAGCTGCAAAGTACAGAATTCCTTATTGCAATAGAACATACGAACTTGTATAAAATATCAAAAACGCAGATCACACATATCAAAGCAGAGACGTAAAACACATTCAGAAACCATAGATATTGTATTTAACGTTGATCGTATGCGGATAAAATAATTTACAGAAACAACTGTAATAACAACCATAATATATTGAGGAATACATAAAAAATAATAAATTTAAAATAAATGAATAAAGAGATATTATTAAATAAAACAGATTATATATATATATATATATATATATATATATATATATAATATATATATATATATATATATATATATATATATATATATATATATATATATATATAATCAACACATTCTACGTATTGAATACTATTCTGACTTTGAATCTGACTGAATTATCCGTGTATTACTAGATTTGTGTGTAATTATTTCAATAATAGGGGTCGGACTTCTCATATGTTCTTTGGCACATTAAGTGTTATTATTGAAAACCATTCTAGTATAGATAATTGTATTTGTAGGCAATTGTGCCCGTAAGAAAATCATGTTCGAAAGATAATCGCATGTCTGAGAACAGACAAGGCATCAGTGTCAGGTAGTTCTCACATTATATGGACTTCATTAATACATCTTGCAAACAAAGCATTACACATGTCTGAATTATCTTCAATTTATTTTAAACAAGTCAATTGCTGATAATGAATATTAGATATAATGAAATTAGTCTACGAAGCTCGGTATGAGCATTAAACAAGGATCAACTCAGAGAAGTACGATCGATGCAAAAGCATATCAGACATGAATTAAGCAAAGCTAATCAAATATCGAAACACAAAAAATAGCAACTTTCTTTGAACACGGTATACATAATGCAGAGGTTCGCACCCATTAGCAAGTATCTGGATCGAGTGTCAAGGTACAGAAGACCACTACTTATTTTAGGAATCAAAATTAAGGATTTCATTCATGCAGCAATGCTCAAGTTTGTCTGAAAACATATGTCCAGTATATTTTATACCTCTAGCGCATAAACGTTGCCTTCCAGTGCACTCGACTGAATTACTTATGAACTTATTCAAGTAGTCTTAAAAAGTGATTTTGTTGGAGTTAAAGACAAAGTAAAATATCCCACCTAACTATTGGATACAATGAAATATGAAGTACATAGACATCCATTGCATATCATACAGATTTTTATTTTGTTATGTGTCCTATAATCAGAGTCAAAAAGATGTGTTTTCAAAAGACGCAGCATCCTAACATAAACTGTGCTTTGAATGGAATTTACGCGGATGACTGCACAGGTAAGAAGAGAAGCTTGTAAACCAGTGTTGTGTATAACATGCTGGATATCATCCACTACAACCAGGAAAATGAACATAAATATACCGCATAGAAACAATAACATATGAAGCATAGCGTGTATTGTAAGTAGAATATAGACCTAATCATTTTAGCGACGTACCACATATTCCAACATAATGCACTCGTGATGCAAATGGTTTTATAATATGGTTGCAAAATTCACATTTAAGCGTTAAAAACGTTAGCGCTTTGACTACATTTGCAGCAATAATTAGAAATTTCAAATTCCCTTCTTATTCCTCTGGTGTATTAAATCAATAACGAGTACAGCTATTATTAGCAATGCTATTGGAGAATAATGGCGGTGAGTTATATAGTACAATAAATGTTCATAACCTTACTCCCACAACTAAAACAGAGATGCTATATCAATACAATGTACACCATGCAAGATAGCTAACTCCTTAATGGCCATACAAATGTGATCCAGAACTGCAGCAACAAAACTTATCTAAATCAGGCATATAAACTATAGGTAGAATATCGAATTGTATCATCAGTATATTCTATGCTAAAACCTACATAATATCGCAATATGAAGATGAGTGTACCATTCACATTTATTAATATTACTTTATTTTGCAATGTGTGTCATATCTTTAATAAAACATGACATTGTCACTATTCTATTTACATTGTGGTATGTAGTTTTCTCTCATTTATTCAATAACCACATATACCGGTTGGTATCATGTACGGTGTTTACAATATAAATGTACAAACGTCTACCGTTTAATTACGCAAGCATACTAATAACAGCCATTGACCTTACGATGTACATTAGGCTCACACACTCTGCTAAAAGAACATCTTTAAAATTGTACCTGATGCCGAGGTGTGTATTTTTCAAATTGAAAACGTCTTCGCTAAAGGAATATTAAATGGGTTAAAATTATAAAGGTACGGAATGGTTAAACAAGTCTTATCTAAACTGCAGGTGTGGAAGGTAAAACAATGCAGGCGACAGGAGGAAGTATGTGATCCATAATGTGCCTGCGGCACACTATAGCTTGTATCAAGTCTGAAGTTCAGAAATGATGATATATTTAGTGAATTTAGCAATTCGATTCTTCTAGTATACCATGCCTACCACACGTCATATTTCTGAAGGAACGCCATTATAGGAAGGGATAAACATTTCTCAGTAAGGCTAAAGAATGTATGAAGTGTGCATAGAGAAGATATTACATCATAGCAGTAACTTTGATAAGCATATTTATATAATTTGACTTGAATTATGTAATATTTCTATATATAATATTATACTGAAGTCACTAAAGGCGGCCTGCAGCAACGCTAAAGAATGACTGAATTTTGCGTAGAGAAGATATGCCATCATAGCAGTAACTTTGATATGCATTTGTATATCTTTTCTTTTCAATTATGTTTTATTCTATAGAAAATATATACTGAAGTCATTGAAGGTGGCAATCATGGAGTATGCTAGTATTTAATCCCTGATGCCAAACTCGAAACATGCTCACATTGCGGTATCATTCCTGATCAAATTATCTGTCTCCTCAGTATTGATGTCCCTAGGGCTATAAACAGACACGTAACCATATATATACACACATAAGTATCATAAGAATACAAATTATATGATATGGCGAATACTAGTCCTTTCAAGTGCACTTTATCCAGCAAGGGAGCACGAGTGTCAGGGATTGATTAAGATAATTACAATATACTGACAACGAAGAGTGCAAAACTAGTATAAAGCTAGCCTGCGCGCTTTCGAATTCGTAATGAGTCTTTTTCAACATAAAACATAGACAAATCAAAGGAAAAAAACCACAGAAACACCGTTGTGTTTGCAAAACTGTATAAAAGTTTGTTTTTTTTTTACCATCGTCTCAAGTGCACTTTATCCAGCAACTGACCATCTGTGAGGGATTGATTAAAATAATTGAAATATACTGACAACGAAAAGTGCAAAACTAGTATAAAGCTAGCCTGCGCGCTTTCGAATTCGTAATGAGTCTTTTCAACATAAGACATAGACAAATCAAACGAAAAAAACCCACATAAACAACGCTGTGTTTGCAAAACTGTACATGAACTTTTTACAGAAATTGAATTTATAAATTTATTATGTTTCGACAAGTTTATTTTAAACTTGTTGAGGATGAAGGAAAACATTTGATATTGACCTAGAAGTCGGTGAGTCATAACGACAGTTGATACATTTTTTAATTTATATAAAGGAAAATGTATCGGCAGAAAATAGAAAATTGTTTTTGTGCATGACTGACTTTTTACAGTGTTTTTGGTTTGAACAACTTAGTTTTAATGTTCTAAGGCGTCGTATCGAGTACGACTCCTTTTCTTTCTTCGTTTCAGAACTCCAGTTGGGGTTGTGATCAAATGCAAGAAGTGTTGTACGACTGAAATTGTGGCCACTAGATATAAATTGTTTTGCGACTTGGCTTCTGCACAGTTTTGTCATCTGATCAGATTTTTGAAGGTTGATCCTTATGTGTAGTTTTTCATTTTCTCTGACATACTGAAGTCTACAGATCTTATATGAGATGAGACACATTATATTCTCTGTTTCGCATGTTTGTCTTCGACCATGTATGTTCAGCTTTCGTCTAGTCACTGTGCTAGAACATATTTTGGTCTATATCATTTGTTGACAGGTTTTGCACCTTTTATCGTCACATGGGCCATATTGACTAGGGTTAGTGATTGACCTTATCTTCGCCCTGACTAGTAAGTACTTGAGGATTTGGGTATCATTTAGGCTACTAAAGATTTGTTCGGGAGGATCTACTTTAGTGCATCATACGATTCCAGTATTTACCGACGATTTTACCTACTTTGGGGTTGTCTGGATGGCAGGCCAGGATCAATGTTATTGTATAAGTCTTCCCCTTCTCTCCATATTTTAGTAAGTCATTTGGATTTGCTTGTTTAGCCATTTGGGTTGACTCCGGGATCAGGGCATTGTCATAGCCTTGGTAAATCATATGACTAGATAACTCTTCACACCTTTTTTGCAATGTTTCATCGTCGGAAGAAATTATGCATCTAATCAGCGCCTGGTTATACGGGATGTTCCTAATGCAGTGTTTGATGACAGTTGGTTGGGAGGAGATGCTGCTATTTATCGTTTGGTTTCAAGTAGATATCTATATGGAGTTTGGTTTCTACCAGTATGGCTGTTGGGTCCAGGGAAACATCGTGAAGTTGGAGACTTGTGCCGTGAATTTTATTGAAGGATGGAAGCTGTTTACCTTTGATACGAAGTCATTCAGACTTTCTCTTCCATGTTGTCACTTCATTTCTTTATCATCGATAATGCGTACAAATATGCATGATGTATGTTCCACTAATGCTTACAGTTGACCCTCCAGTTTTTACATATAAAAAAATATTAGCATACGAAGGGACCATTTTTGTACCGATTGCGGTTACATTCATTTGGAGGTAGGTTTCTTCATTAAATTAAAATGTATTTCATTTTGGACAATCTTCTGGAGTTGGAGTAGGACGTGAGTGGGTAGATTCTCTACAATTCTTGTTTCCCATGCTTCTCTACACGCCTGTATCCCTTCGTTGTGCGGTATGTTAGTATATAAGGAGGTGACCTTTAAGGAAACAAGCAATATATCTAGAAAGTAAAGGTACACTTGCTTTGCTTAAAATGAGGTCATCTGTCTGTCGTGTCCAGAAACTCAGTAACGTGCATGATAAAGTTAGGTATTCACAATAAAAATCACACTAATGCTTCCAAATATCCTCTCGTCAGATCCAATGATAATAAACTGCGATTTGTTGGATGTGTACTTATACTGCTATATATTAATAACTTCGATGCAATGTAACCCGGTTTCTTTGAGTATGTCCACAAAAATCGTGGATTTCGGAAAGAATAACAAAAACAAATTTGAGTTATCTAACTTCAATGCTAATGTTAATTAGCCTTAATTAAATATTACATTAAATCTACCAGACATCCTCTCGTCAGATCCAAGATTGCAATCTGTTGGATGTCTTCGTATAATACTATATATTTGTAATTTATATATACTTTTATTTCTGACAAAAGTAATCGGAATAACTGGAGCGAAATCCCTGTACGAAATGAAAGAGACAATGCCCAAACCAAAAACTATACAGCATTATATTTGCGGTGTATGCATGGTTTAAATAGTATAACGATCGATGCTTACAAGCAAGACGAGGAGTGTTGTAAACCGCATACCCGGCTTTAAAACACGGTATTGTCAGACTTCCAGCTTACCTGCAAAATGCTCTTATATCAAGATGAAGAGAACATTGAGATTTCGGTGCATGTTTTAACGGAACATAAATGTACGCATGAAAATAAAAATCATCGACACAGATGTCAAAGCATCAAGGAATAGTCCGTTTTCCCATTTGCATGACATGTATGCATGTGTATGTGCAATATCCATCAAATGGACTACAGCCAAGCACTGTTGTTTTAAAAATTAATTGTGTCAGTAACTGAAATGCTTGGAATGAAGTGTAAATGAATAATGCCTAGAATATTCAGTTGACCTACTCTAACCCCAATGCCGGGTTTAATTGTGAGTGGTATAGCTTTGAGGCAGCTCAGCTATAATATGTTTACTCGGTGGCACCTACCTTGATTGTCTCACAAACAAATGGTGAACGGAAATTGATCTCCGTTGAAAGCAGCTTAGTAGGCAAGACACTTTTTGATTGTTAGAAACACAAACATATAAAGCAGACGTAGTGACCTTTGTATATTTATTTATTATGGTTTTATCTGAGTTGAATTGGGAGGCAGATGAAAAGCAAGTAAACGTTACGTGCAATATCCCATAAATAATATGCGGTTCCTTTGAGTATGTGTCGGCGGTTACCTTCGAAATAATTAACCTATGTCTACAAAATACATTTGCTTTGGCAAGCAGTAAAGAAACCAGTTTCGAGTTATCTTACTAGTTGGTAATTGTAATTATTCATAATTAAAAGTTAAAATAATTTTACCAAATATTCTCTCCTCAGATCCAGTTTGATACGTTTCGTTTTGTTAGATGTATACTAATAATACTATGTAATACTTACTCCTATAAAATTTTCTGTTCGGTATCAATGTGTATTAATTTCTAAATAATAACTGGGGCGATATCCGATTATGTTTGCTATGAGAAAATGACCACATCAACGAATCTATAGCATCATCTTTGCTATGTATGGATGGTTCAAATGGTATAAGGAACGATGCTTACAAGAACGGCGAGGGGTGTTCTAACCCGCAGAGCCGGGTTTGAAACACGGTAGGGTAGGAATTTAAGCTAAAACGTAAAATGTTGAACACCAATATGAACAGAAACATGCTCGTTTAATACATAATATATAGGATTAGCTGTAAGTTTAAAAAAAAACAAATATTCCGTAATGAAAGACCATCTACATATACCTCAAAGCATCGATCAAAAATCTAATTTCGCATTTGCATGACCTGTATGCAAGTTTATGTGCTTGTTTGATTACTAAAACATACAAACATGGATATATTGATACACTGATATATATATATATATATATATATATATATATATATATATATATATATATATATATATATATATATATATAGACAGATAGATAGATATATAGATAGATAGATAGATAAATAGATAGAGAGATAGATAGATAGATATACAGATACATACATAGATAGGTAGATAGAGAGAGAAAGATAGATAGATAGATCGATAGATAGATAGATAGATAAATAGATAAATAGATAGATAGATAGAGAGATGGATAGATATATAGATCAATAGTTATATAGATAGATAAATAGATAGGTCGATAAATATATATGTAGATACACAGATAGATAGATAGATAGATAGATAGATAGATAGATAGAAAGGCTTCTGCATTCCCCCCAGCTACTTATTCCATCAAACGTGAACACATTCAGATCTTTTCCCCGACTCCATTCTTGACAAGGGGTAAAAGCTATGGTAAATCCTTCAAATGAATAACAGCTAAGGACTGTATTTGTATTGAAATGAATGATGCCAATAATTAAGCTGCTGAGAGGCCTATGCAAATGCACAATGGCTAGAGGATAGAGTTGCCCTATACTAACCCGGATGAAAGGCTTAATTCTGAGCTGTATAGCTTTGAGGCACCACCTATCTTGGTTGTCTGACAAATAAACGGTGAACCTAGCGTGTTCAACATTGAAATCAGTTTAGTAGGCAACACCAGTTTTTATATTCATATAAATACACATGTAAAGCAGACGTAGTGACCTTTGCATGTTATTTTATTATGGTGTTTAAATGAGTTGAATGGAGACGCAAATGAAAAGCAGTATAATTATAATTAGGATATCCTAAAACTGCCACACTTTTCCTTTGTGTATGTGCCTGTAGAAATCTTCGAAATAACTGGATTATGTCCAGAAAATACATGGGTTTTGGAAAGCAATTAAAAACGCAAATTCGAGTTTTCTAACTAGCATGACAATGTTTAAAAATTGCAGCATAGGATGAAACAAACTCGCTATTTCGAAAAATTGTACAATATACGTAAATTACGGTCGGGTATCTTTGTACACATAAAACAAAACCAGAATGCACTTATTGAATAAATAAAAGGATTCATACTATTCCGGGACAATGAATATATCGCAAACAATAATTACAGATTACGTTAATGTTAGCAAATATCCTCTCGTCAGATCCAATGAACGTACATTGAATTATTTTCGATGTGTACTAATAATGCTGTATAATAATAACTTCTATATTTTTGCTTCTGACATAGGAACCCGGAATCAATACGTACTAAATTTTAATTAATAACTGGGTCGAATTCCTGGTACGCTTGCTGTAAGATAATACCAACGCTAACGAATATATAGCATCATCATAACCTGTAAAATTCACTTAGAAATAAAAATCCTGACAAAATCAACATATATCCCTCTATTAATAAAAACCCTGATATTAAGCCCATGAACATATATAATAAGTCAGCTATTCGTTAGTTTTCGACATAACTTGGAATACAAAGTTTGTACAAAGTCAATGAGGTCAAGGAGAATCATTCAATATTACATTACATTATCATGTGATGAAATAAAATTAAATTAAACTAGCAAACAAGATGGATCATCCAGTTATGGACAACTGATTAAAAACGGGCTTGGGTTGAAAGCTGCCAGTTAAAATATGATTGATCAAATACATCTGAATGATATTGCTACAGGTGATGAAACTTTGATTTACTCTTAATGAACACGAGTAAAGAGAAAACCTATAAAGATTGAAACATTTCAAAAGAGCAGGGACCACAAATTGCAATAAGTGATTTTTCTGTCAAGAGAGATGTATGCATATTGTATTTCCATCCAAAAGGCCCGTTCCTACATATACCCTCCTCGTGTTACTTAATGTTACTATGACTTGAGATTGGTATGCCTCCAAAGTGTTACCAATGTTATGGATCATAACCCGTCTAGTCGTCAGTGTACCTGCGACCTGTGTAAGAATCTTCGTCGTGATAATGCATCGTCCATAGGCCGAAAACATGTGGTAGTGCATAGAGAATATATAAAGGGCACACATTACAGGTGAAATGATGAATTCAAATTAAGTACGAGTGTATACGAATAAGAGATGCTGGAGGTTATCCACAGTTACATCACCTTTAAGAAGTTTGAGAGAGTGCATTGCATTCGCTCCACCAGCGTTGATCTTTTGTCACACAAGGTGCTGAATCCTGTTTACACCAATGTAACACTAACCAAATATTATCTTGTTTCCTGTCGGTCATGAAACGTGCATGAACTGTTCGCTAAATTCATGCAAACTTTGAAAGTTGTCAACCTTCTGCAATAAATGATGAGTTAACCTACATTAAACAAACCGATTTAAAGTCTATAGACCAAGTTAAACAAATACAAACACGAAACGAAGCGCAGGCACATTTGATGTACCACGGGGACGAGTCTGTCTGACTGTCTCTCTTCGTCTCTTTGTTGCTGTCTGCCTCTCTCTCCATCTCTCTCTCTCTCTCTCTCTCTCTCTCTCTCTCTCTCTGTATATATATATATATATTAGTATGTACCCGATGTAAAACAACTGAACATATGTTCCTATAAATTGACCACATAGTTGGAGTTCTAATTGAATAACTGGGTGTTTTAAGCACAGGATGTAATAAATGCATGGTTATGATATATTATATCGGGTCCCGCTCATCATCCCTAAACAATATATTAACCAAAGTCTAGTCACAACATACTGATATGCTTGAATCAGTTACACACATTATCCGATAAGTATTTCGATAATATGAGTACTCATTATTATTTGCTTGGAAAGATCTGACATGTTCTTGATATTCAGAAGATGGTGTTTCGTTTCAAGTTTAAGATTTCGGTCTTGTTTAATGTTGCATCTTTCTCCAAAGGACACAATGATTGTTGTGTTAATCACGCCATACCAAGCTCTCATTACCACAATCCATAATAATAAACAAAATAGTATATAACTGACATAGCAACATGTGATTATGGTATAAACTGAAATAATTACGGCATAATCGGGATACTCGACCCTAATTAGTTTATTTAACATCAGACGGTACTGTCAAGTAGATGTCAAAACATTCAAAGCAAACATGAAACCAAATAAGCCTAGTTGGTGTTCCATCTGGGCATTCGACGGTAAGTGACTGTATGATATTGAAGCACATAGCAACACGTTGGCATAATCATTGTGTATCAGTATACCCAGCACCTGCCACATTCATGAGAGTGTATGTTACTTTCTCAATATTTGAGTAGCAATTGTGGCCTATGCTCAGTTGTCCCCCTTGACTGTATCTCAATCAGGGATGCAAACGTGAGCCAGTCTTTACGGGGTGATTGCAAACATCAATAGCAGACATATAATCGCGAGGATGACAGCGACTGCTTCACTCAAATCCATTGTCTATGTGTAGAAGTGGGCAGATTGAATCTTACATTCTTTAGTACTATATTAAATTTCTACAGGTTTACTTCTGGAAGATATTTCTTCCTCTACATATTTACACGGTATTTTTCACATAGCCATTAGTTTCAAGACCATGCATCAGGTAACTGAAGTTTTATATCGATCACAGACAGAATATTGAGAAGTAACAATGTGTCACCAAATAATTATAATGATCAGGTCATATAAAGAATGTTTTCACAATTGAACACGACAACGACCACACGAATCTAAGTCAATATAATGTTTTCTTGAATTGCAATTGAACACTAATCCACTCTTGACAATCTTGTACAGGCGACTCTGTACCAGTGGGACTAACAGTCCTTGTATGGTGTGTTTTGGAAGTGTGCATGTACTTTTAGTACATTTCTGCTCTTGGCTGTACACCAATAAATAACTTTCAAAGAAACTTAAGATGCTTTGCACAGGTGTATTGACATATACAGGTTTCGGTGCTAATTAACATGACACGTTCATACTGTCCCTTTCTGTACATGTATTTTATTGTCAAATATTCAAATGTCAACATAATATTTTAGCACGCTTGCTGTGAAGTCTGTATGCTATTAAATGTGGTATTATCCAAAACAAGAAGCTCACCATTAAACTTCAATTCAGCAGTCTCAAAATATAATGTCATGGCCTCTGGTAAATAGATTTGATTCTTGGCTCACTTGACCATTCAGACATATGCCCACTGACACGTAGCCTAGGCTAATCAGCATTACATCGTTAGACATTTGACCGATTCGCCCTCCCTGCAAGTTGTTGTTACCCAGCCGGTATATAAACCTGGTCAATACGCGAATGATATCAACGGAACGTATCGTGCTTCTGAAAACAAACCGCATACAGGTAAGTATGGCAAATATTCCATAGCAGTGAAGTCACGTATTCCTTAGTAAAGGCGAGACTCTGAGTGATTGCTGATTTGTATACAGGTGTATGGGACAAGTTTGTGCTATTCTTTTATGAGAATTCACTCTCAACAAACGCATTGTTATTGTTATTCTTATTAATATTATTATTATTATTATTATTATTATTATTATTATTATTATTTTATTATTATTATTATTATTATTATTATTATTATTATTATTATTATTATTATTATTATTAATTTCAGTAGTAGTAGTAGTAGTGGTAATAGTGGTATAACTATTTACAAATATATAAAATGGTCTGTTCTGGAATTTCTTTGAAAACTATTTATTAGTGTAATATCAATTGCAAAAATGCACCCAATCAACGGCACAACTTTAAAGCAAAGCATGAATGTGTTAGCCCCAGTGGTGAAGAGGCGTCTTAAAATGTTCGTCAATTGCGGATAAATGTTCAATAGTATTTCAAGAACATAATAGTTTATGTGAGTTTGATGTTTATCTTTCTCCATTCATCTACGCCAATTTTGATAATATTATGGAGAATGTATTATTTGCTCATTTGCATTGTTTGCGATTCATTGTTGCATGATCTCATTATTGTGTCTCTGACGGACATACGGATTATATCACACGTGATCCGTATTCTTTAAGATAATGGTTATGTGAAATAAACCATGTAGCATGTAAGGTCTTTGATGTAGGAAATATCTTGCATAAGTAAATAACTTGAACTTTAATCTTATATTGCAGGGTATAATTTGTATCTTCCCACTTCCACCTCTTAACCTGACAATGGCTTTGAGAGATGCAGTCGCTGTCGCCATCGCACTCAGATGTTTGATATTGATTGTGGCAACTCAGTCCGTAAAGGCTGGCTCCTGTTTAGATGCATCAAATAACATAGAGTTGTGCGGGATAAGTGAACGTAAGTCATGGTGTTTTCTCAATTTATTATTGAATGAAACTACCACAATAATACGTGGACAGTTTATTGGATTGTCTGCTCAATTTAATTACATCGGAGGGGACACTGGAAACAATGCAATATTTTATAAATAAAGGTAACGATTGTGTTTTCGATACAGGACGACTACTGTGCTACTAAACAAACCAATTAATTGCATATTGATTTAATTATAGAGAAGGTGTTACCACATCCCTAAGGAAATCTGAATATCAAAATCCGAAGGGGTATTGTGTACCAAATAAAGCATTCGTTTATGTCCACATACCATTGTACACTTTACAAAATGCTGCCATATTTAGCAAAATAATATAAAAGAAAAGAAGGAACAGAAATGTAGAACTTTGTAACAAGAATAGGATTGCTATGTCAATACATTATCATTTTATTTTGTTTGAACGTTGACACGGTTTTGAGATTTTGTTATTATATTGTTAATTAAACTGTAAACATACATTTCGTAATAACATTTTTCTTATTATAGCAAAATGGATTAAATATTCAAATATTCATTTTAATCACTAAGTCAAAAAGTAAGTTTCGCTTGCATCCAATGCCTCTCACAAATGGGTCGGTTTCAGTGACCTCTGAATACACTGGTCAACAGTGAAATCATTACTGACTTGAAAAGGCCCTAATCTGTAGTATTTTGGTGTGCCGAACACGAATATAACCGTGAAAAATTTGTATTGGCTCTCGTTTTGAAGATATTCATATACCTCATTTTCTATGTTTCATTGTGTAAATTTCTCCAGTAGGACTGCAGCAACATCCGGAATAATGATGTAACATTGCATAATAACATCATGCTCACATCATCCACAGTTGATTGCATCATTTTCTGATGCAATGCAATACTAATGCCATGCGGCTGCTGAAGTAAGTTGACGTCAGCAGTGTACTATACATGTGTAGGCCTATTATACTAATGCCAGGCGGCTGCTGAAGCTGACGTAAGCAGTGTACTATATAAAGCCCAATCAGATAGGTTCAGCATTTAAAATATTTTAGACGTTGTGCGAGACAGTTCAAGCTACTGTTACATAAAACTTATTATTTTATCCATTTACGTACAATAAAGAACAGTAATGCCTCGAAAGTGTGTTAATACCGCGGACAATTTTTGCTATATTTGTGGGGAAGTGACATTTGCCAACCAGAAGAAAAGTATCAATTCTCAAGTGAAGAAGGCATATCATCTTTACTTCGGATGCAAGGTTGGTGACCTAGACAAGCCTTGGGCTCCGCATATATGCTGTGCTACATGTGCAACACAGCTTTCACAGTGGTTGAATTGCAAAAGGTCATCATTGCCGTTTGCAGTCCCAATGGTGTGGAGAGAGCCAAGCAACCACCTAAATGACTGTTACTTCTGCTTGGTTCCTCCTCTTTCCGGCGGAATAACGAAGCGAAAGAAGTCGAGAATAGTCTACCCAAACATTCCGTCTGCATTGAGACCAGTTCCACATGGTGAGGGACTTCCTATTCCAGAACCTCCAGCAGAATATTCTCTTGATTCATCTGACGAAGACAAAGGTGAGTCGACCTGTTCTTCTCCTGGTCCATCAGCATGCAGTGATCCAGATTTTCACTGTGGTGCATCATCAACCCCACACAGAATAACAAAGGAAGAACTAAATGACCTGATTCGTGATTTGGACTTATCAAAGAACAAGGCAGAATTGCTAGGATCAAGACTCCAACAATGGAATCTTCTAGAAGAAGATGTCACAATTACTGCATATCGAAAGCGCCACCAGCAATTGGAGCCTTTCTTCAGAAAGGAAAGTAATCTGATATTCTGTTCCGATATTGAGGGCCTCATGAATGCTTTAAAAATCACTCATGACCCACAAGAATGGAGACTATTTGTGGACTCTTCGAATCTGAGTCTCAAGGCTGTGCTTTTGCACAATGGAAACATTCTTCCATCTATTCCAGTAGCGTATGCTGTCCACATGAAAGAGACATACGATAACTTAAGGCAGCTACTGAATTCCATTGAGTATAACAAGTACAGCTGGTACCTCTGTGGTGATTTGAAGGTAGTTGCCCTTTTAATGGGACTGCAGCAAGGATATACAAAATACATGTGTTTCTTATGCGAGTGGGATAGCCGAGCAAGGGAAATGCACTACATGAGGAAGGAATGGACTCACAGGCAGAATGTAGCCATTGGAGAGAAGAATATCCAACACCCAGCTCTGGTTGAGGCTCAGAAAATCTTGCTACCACCCCTTCACATCAAACTAGGTTTGATGAAGAACTTCGTGAATGCCATTGACCGGACTTTGCCAGCATTCCGATAACTGCATGAAAAATTCCATCGACTCAGCGAAGCAAAGATTAAAGAGGGAGTTTTTGTGGGTCCTCAGATTCGAGAGCTTTTCAAAGATGACCGGTTCAACAACTTGCTGGAAGGTGACGCGAAACAAGCATGGAATGCTTTTCGCCTAGTTTCTACAAACTTCCTCGGAAATGTTAGGGCAGAAAACTATAAGGAACTAGTAGAAGACATGTTGATGAAGTATAAGAAACTTGGCTGCAATATGTCTCTAAAGATTCACTTCCTTCATTCCCATTTGGATTTCTTTCCTAGCAACTGTGGTATTGTTAGTGATGAACACGGCGAACGTTTTCATCAAGATATCGCAACAATGGAACAAAGATACCAGGGAAAATGGTCCACTACAATGCTGGCTGACTACTGCTGGACACTCCTCAGAGATGCTCCCGAACAGCTGTACAAGAGACAGGCGAAGAAATCTAAGATGTAGTCAATGACTTGATTTTTTATAGGTAGGCTATTACAGTTGACCTTTTACTATTGGAATGCATTTCGTTATGTAAACATTAATTTCTTGCAGATTACAAAAAAACTAGAGCCAATTTTGCAATTTGACTGTCATATTCGTGTTCAGCACATAAAAATTGATAAGAATTGACTAATTTTATTTCAGTAACATGACTTTTGTAAAAATTTGTTGTCCAGTGATATATCCCCGGGGAGGTGTAGAGATAAAAGACTGATCGATTTGAAGTTACAATTATGAATGACCATCATCTCTTAATTATCCAGAACTGGGATGCCTCCGTGTGTCAGTCACTATCCTCTTATTGACCAGACTCCCTTTATGGCTTAATTACCTACACGTATTAAATCTATCTTTCTAACATATGTGAAAAGAACAAATAATCCTGAAAATAATGAATATCTTTGAAATCCTAGGTCCCTCATACATATGTTAAGTAGAAGTTGCATTCATGCTGAATTTGCAGAAGCCGGTATCTTATATAACGTCGTAGACCAGAAGCACACACCTTTCGACATTATCATAATATTATTCTTCCTGCACGTATTATAAACCCTACGCCTCATCAATATTATTCGTACGAATTTAAGTTTCGAGTTTTGAGTTTGATTTAAATTGTTGCACTTATGCAATTGTATGCATATGTGACCTCGTGCATACGTATCCAACCAACTTGAACTTCATGGTTCACCTTGAATAATGATAACAATACAATACAACACCCAGTTTTATAAGTTGCATATGCTCGCTTGTACTTAATTCCGATACCTCTTTGTCTTAGGTAGTAAACTTTATTCATGGCCTTCGCCGTATTATACTTTCTAGGCTCGAAAAAGAAAAGGGCAAAATAAACACGGTAATACAAAGGTCATTAATGAATGCAGCATTATATCATTTGCGTATTGAATGCTGACAATAATTACTTAAATCGGTTAAGTAGAGTAAGACCCATCGATTATTATCCACAGAACACAAAATTAAGGATTTATTTAAAATATTATATAGCTGCGTTAGGTTACAACCTTTGACTCTATTTATATGAACAAACACAGTTTTCACACACTCCCATCCGAGAGATAATAGCTGGTTTAGTTTAATTCGTGCCTTGTTAGGTAGCGGCATATACAATCCTGCGTCTTTATTCTCCCAATATCGCATTGAATGTACCTGTGTGCACGCTAACTGTATACATTAAATAATATTTTGACCTTTTCGTTAAACTGTTATCAATGTTACGAAAACAACCAGCCATCGATCAAATTAGACTTAATTAATTACTCCTCCGCAATTTCTCAAATGTCCTAAAACTGACAATCTCATTCGTGTTCGTCAGTTTTTGAATTTGCATATTTCTGAGCACACTTAATATATTTGAACGTATTATTTTACATATTCATTTTCCTAAAGACTTGGTTATCTTTAATTCTTACATTTTTTTTTGTCTAATACGTGTCTCCTAACAAGACACTTATAATGTATCGTATATATTAATTGCAATGAACGGGAAAAATGCACATGCCTGAGACGCAACCTGTCATGGGTAGTGACGTACGTATTTGCTGTTTTGCATGACCTGCCAAGCAGGTGCTTAATATTATCGGCACTGGGAAATATTTGTCATGGGCTCATTTTTTTAATATGCAAAACAAGTTGCAATGTGTGTGTATAAATATACATATACAACTTAAATATGATTTAAAGCTATCATATTTGTGGGGATATTCAGGGTAATTAAAGTCTATCATTAATACAGCCTTAAAAATCATGATATTGAAACTAACGCAATATATTAATTTTGCCATTCGGAATTTATTTTGAATCTTCATAATTGCAATATGAAACGGCAATATTTGAAATTTTTAACATCTTTGTTTTCCCTCTCACATTGCCAGTGGTAAAACTGACCGTGCTGAAAAGATCGGTGTTGACATCGGGC
Organism: Sinohyriopsis cumingii; assembly: GCA_028554795.2. Taxonomy (NCBI): domain Eukaryota; kingdom Metazoa; phylum Mollusca; class Bivalvia; order Unionida; family Unionidae; genus Sinohyriopsis; species Sinohyriopsis cumingii. The sequence continues at coordinate 50,104,134 of CM068839.1, read as the reverse complement.
AAACACTACGTTTCCGTCAGAATTGATGAAGTGTTTAAGGTTAGATGACCACACATTTGTCTAATTATTTTCCTAGATTCGATAGACTGGTTTATCAAAGAAGCACGCTGCATCGAAATATATTGGACCTTACTATCACCCATGTAAAGCAACCTTTTATGCTTGAGAAATGTCTATCAAACAGTTTATAAATATATATTTGTGTGTATATGTGTGTGTTTATAATTTCCGTCCACAAAAAAAAAATATGTTCTTTATAAACAGCACAAATTGTAAGGAAAACCTCGACGAAACAACTTATTTCTTAGGAATACATATTCTAACAAATTATAAGATATATCTAACATGTTTGTCCTAGTAATTTCCATTCATTTGATATACATGAATTTTTACCACCGAACTGTATTTAAATCTAAGGAGATACTATGTTTACCTATTTTGCAATTTAGAGTCTTTTGTTTGTATCAATCATGTTGCTCAACAAACACGCAGGTATACATAAAACGAGCGGCATGTAAACACTATTATCGTACACTAAACACCCAGAAGAGATGTATGTATTTTGTAATAAATAGTCTCATCAAACCTAAAAATCGTTGCACACATACTTTGCATTGAACCATTTGTTAGTTTGTGTACACATCATCACATTCTGCAAAGTTGCCTGGAAGCTTGCGTATACATATTCATGAACAATGTATTCTGCATTCTACTTGAGCTTAGACTCAGATAAAACAAATGGGTATTGACCTTAAAATACCCGTATAGATCTATATTTCCAGTGAGTATGCTTGATAACACATCATTTATACAAAGTGTTTAAGACAGTGGTTTGCTTTACTTGGCAGCGGATAATTTTGATACTAACACAATATCGAAGGAATCTATTTGATTACGGCAGAACGTGATAAGACTGCATGAATGGCGTAAACCCGAAAATCATTTAAAAGATAATGGTGGAAAAAGTCTGGGGATCCTAGGATAAGAGTAGACTAGCCTGGTTATGAGGTATTAATATTCATAAATAATGTAAATGCATGATGGTGTGATATGAAAATAATCATAAGAACAAAAAGGGTGCCTAGTACAATCTCAGTTTCTTAATAAATGCATCTATGGAATAATGACACAGTGGAGAGGTCTGCGCTTGCAAATTGAACATATGTTGTATAAGAGCAGATAAATATGAGGATGTGAGAGAAAAAAACCTCTTGAAATAAGGATCACATTTTGCGTTAAATATATTTCAAATTAGGTCTCTGTGACGCAAACTTATCATCGTGATGGTACTTGCTTTCGAAAGATTATAGATAATATCTCAATTAAATCTGAGTATGTCATATATTTATCTAACATTTTGTAAAATACAAGCTATAGTCTGTTACACGTCCCTTATGAAACGTTCCTCCCATCCTTTCCTCGAATGTATGTGCCTGACATAATTACAATTTAGTCTTGCATTTTTAATCCATTCATCACTTCCAACCTATCGAATCTGGTTTTGGTAATATTGTCATACAAGATTGTCGCAACGTATTTGTTGTGGAATGCTGCTACAACGTCGTTGTTTAACATCACACATTAAACTTCCTTCAACAGTCTGACATCATTCAATACCTTTAATGAAAGTGAAGAATGAATTATGTTTATGTTTCTTAGACCTATGTACCACACCGAAGGCAATAAAGTCCAAAACTTAAATTAGACACTACAGAATGTCAACATTACCATGCATCTCGGAGTAGTAAAGATAGCATCATTTTCAAAGAAGACTGGAAGTAAGCTATGCAAAATTTTAATTTGGAACTAACCAAACATTAGCAGTAATTTGAACTTACTAGAAGGAACTGATTTAGGATGCCAGAGCACACCAGTGCATAAATCATACCAATGTTGCTCAAGTTTGAAAGGTGGTGATGAGCGATAATGCTTGCACATTAAATTAGAATTATTCAAATGCAAATACACAATCTGCACTGCATAGACATTTGCATTGACTTATTAGATAAACTGAATACGTATCTAAAACGGCTAAATGTTAAATGTGATTAATTATGGCATTGCTCTTCATTTCCTCAATTCTGCAATTTCATATATTTTCATTATTGCATGAACAAATATATGCCCTGGATGTAGAAGGTCACAGATTCGAACCCCGACCAAGTCATATGAAAGAGCTCTAAAAGTGTTATTAGCAGCTACCTTGCTTGACTCTCAGAACTGAGAAATTTGTATTAGGACTGGCCGAACTGATCTCAGGAAAATGTGACTGAGTGGGACATGATCCAACATGTCCACGGTATGATGCCCCAGCGTTAGATATCACTGTTAACTGACACACTGAAGTCATCATATCAGTATGACTGACAAAAGGATAAAAACTAAGTTAAAAATATCAAGCACACAAACATGCATACACCTGTCTAAACATACACTTCCATAAATTCAGGATAGAATGTATGTAATTGTATTATGCTTGATGTGTTTTAACATAACTTATCTAAGAGTGATAAATCTTATGTTCATGCGCAATTAATAAAGAGTTCACTCGAAGCATTTCACGAAGTAATCTGATCTCCATCCTCAATATTTTTCTTTACAACCACCCCCACCCCCAACCCTCAGTATATCGGATACTTTATTTACTACGAGTCATATAAGGGCAGCAGTAATTTTGTTTTCAATTTATAGTTGAATAGATAGGTAGGTCACAGTTGCTTTGTGTGGAATGGCACTGCCACGTGGCTTCTTGTTCACGTAAACATGAATGCGTCAACAGATATTATGAAAAAATCAGCAAAGAAAGAAATTATCTGATAATTGCAAAGCTAATTTCTGCAACTAAAAACTCGAATTATAGAGTACTAAATAAATGTACATACACTGTCGGTTGAAAATGTCAGATAATGCATCGTCTCAACCGGCTAACATACATCGCAATGTACATAGTTATTATGCTGATGCTGGCACATGTAACATAACATATCTATATTGTAAACAACGTGGATGTTATAAAATACAATATGTAAAATTAAAATAAGGGGACGCTATTACATTGTTAAAAGTACATGAATTATAAAATTATGATTTAGGTAAAATATATTCTTTGTCATAAAAAAATCAATTATATACCACACTTGCAATCTAACACACTTTGTCTAAAAATATGTAAAACTTTGCACCTCATGCTCTATCATTTTGGAAATAGGAGCATACAATTGACGAAAATTATATAAATATATATCATCTGCTAATGCAATGTATTTCTTATTTTGATAATGATACATGTATGATTTGGAAAAGTTGTATGGATGATTTGCCTCCCATTATAAGTATTGGTATTGCACTCATGTTTCCAAATAGTAGATGTTTGCGGTGATAGGTTCCGTTTAAAATTTGCATGATATAAAAAATTACATAATTCGCATCTACATCCTCACTGTGCCATGTTCAAATTTTCAAAGACAGTAGGTGGGTTACGATTCATAAGGAAGCTGTCACAAACTATAGTGCAACATATCGGAATATTATCGGATGTACGAAGCATTATAGAGTACTTGGTGTTTTATTGCAACACACACACACACACACACACAGATTTTTTTGTCTACAATCGGCAACATACCATTTCTAACACTTGCGTACCATTTTTTAAAATACAAACGACTGCATTAGAATGGAATAATATGCGCATTCTATATGTTAACATTGAATCTTCCATATATCAGGCACTTCAGAAGGTTTTCTTTTCAGTCTGAGTTGGGCCTGACTGCTGGAACACAAGAATTCTTGCTGATTCCAGACGGTCATAAGTGTGCTCCAAGTCTCATCCCTGATATCCAATACTTGCTAATGGGTACGAGCCTCTGAATTAGATGTTCTCAAATTTAAAAGAAAATATGTTTTGGGTTCCTTTCTCCATTTATTATTGAATTGTCTAAATATTTCGCTTGCTATGTTTTAGTCTATATCCGTCCTTAGTTTCCTTTTAAACTCCTGATTCATTGTATAGTTTGAAACGTATATTATTGGTAATCTTTATTGGCAGAATTACTATGGTAATGGCACAATCAAGAAAATAAACTTTTGTCAATGCCTTGCTTATTTGATATCTTAATGTAATCCGTACTGTGCGACATATAGATAATGCACTATCACTGATATATTTTATATTTCGAATATGATTTTGTAATAGGCAAGATATACATTGTATGGTTAAGAATGTAACTGCATATAAAGAATATCTTAAATTATCAACACTTAATGTAAAGTAATAACAACGTCAATATTAAAAGGCCCAGCATATGCATATAACAATTAAATAATTTTTTGCTGGTTATAGGCGCATATTGTTATATGTGTAATATATTCACAAACTAAGAATTAACCATTTCATGAATTAATATAATCATATAATCCTGATCAAAAAGGGATATTCTTTTAAAAAATATTCTAATATGACTTGGGCTATATTGCAGCTAAAAATATTGGATATTCATTTGGCGAGATCCAACTGTGCATGCGAGAACCCACACAAGATTATTGCATGTAAGTATTCTGCGGCCTACATGGATGTGTTCAATATATAACTAATTGCTTTTATAACTACTACTGCTACTGCTGCTGCTAATAATAATACAAATAATAATATTAATATTACTTCTCAACATGTTTTCGTTGTAACTTGCAAAAGAATTATAGTTTAAATCCATAATAAAACAGTAAAAAGGAAAACGAAGGAATATTATATTCAATCTAATCATTCTAATCTCGTCCATTTGTCTAAACTGTTTACTTATCTAATATTAAAATGTATATATCTAATTCTGAACGTTTTTAGCACATATTAAAACCGAATATCATAGTTCCTTGGAACGAATCATATGTCATCCACTGAAATGGAGATTGTAGAGAGCAAGGTTAGATACGTATATACTTATTCATGTTTCATTAGATAATGGCTTTGTTTGTACTTCATCTCAAACGCGTCTGGAACTACATTTACCACGTTGATTCCAGGTTGAACATTTCATTGATTCAACTTTGAATCTCTAATGTTAAGCAAAATTTTGGGAATTGCACATCAACTGTACGAATTTGTGTTACACTTGTCTAGAGAAAATTAGTGAATGTGGTTACATATATTTCATCCTTTAAGAGTGATACATACGTGCATATCTGATTATATGTAATTCGGTTCATGCTTGCTGGAAGTAACTCGTATTGAAAATGTTTGAGTGTTAAATTAATTTCCATTGTTGTTACTTGTCTTGGTGATAATGCTTGTATTAAACTATCCGGAACTGAATAGGTATATTACAAATATATAACTATCAGAGTAATTACATTTTGATTGAATTGCCAGATAACTCTTAATGATATGGTTTTGCTCATTTTATATAAACCCAGTCTTCCATAATTTCCCTACTAAATGTCACAAATGAATACATTTGGCTAATCGATTTCATGATAGGACATTTTGATTGCAGATAGTTATATAGGCAGTACATAAGGATGGTTCATTGAAATTACGTTACAGGCTGTAGTAGTATACATTATTTGCATTTTCTTTTTGATAATATATCATGGTCCCTGAGCCATCCAGTACAGATATTATCTTTAGAAACATTGCCATCGAGAAGTACGTCATCCGTATCGATATTATTGGTAGCGGCTTCGGTAATGCTAATATTAATGATTACAATGAGAATCATCGATTTGATCGCATTGCCACATTTTGCCAAAATAAATTGTCACTCCCAAACGTGACGAAGTATCAAGAAACTTTTTATTAAATTTAGGACACGCATATAATTAGGTGCATTAATATTATTTGACAACCATTAGGTGAAACGAATATACCGCTGATATATGAGGACTTCTCCCAGAGATCTATTCATTGTACGTGAAGAGGATAATTCCCATCTAGAGCATGACCATAACAGTGCATATATAATATATTGATCCAGTTTAGTATTTGAAGGATTAACTTTAATTGAATATTTCATTTGGAAGAGAGTTAAAATTTAAATGAATTTTTCATTTGGAAGAGAGTTAAAATTTAAATGAATTTTTCGTAGTTGCCTCAGGCTATCAGATCAAAACGCACTTACGTCTCATTTCCTGAGCAATTTTTATCAACAATATATATATATATTTATATATATATATATATATATATATATATATATATATATATATATATATATATATATATATATATATAGATAGATAGATAGATAGATAGATATGTATATATGTATATATAAATGCGTGTGTTTGTGCGTGTTTGTGTGTGTGTGGTATATATTTATAATTATTATACTTATTGAATGACTGTGTAGTTTTAGGAGAGTGAATTACTACGTCGTCATGCCAGTTTGACTTCTACACACGTGTGCATATAACACCGATTGTGTAACATCATTTTTTGTGATGTGTGTTTAGTCGTGGAGAAATAAGGGCTCGTATGTGCAGGCAAGGCGATGAGTATTGTCTACCCGTGGACCTGGGTTACAATATCAGTAGAGTACGATTAAAAAAAGATTTAACCTGTATGATTGTAGTATCTGTATTATAATAGTAAGTCTGCCTACTATTAACAATCATTCTATATATAGAATACATGGAGAGTATTTTAAGTTATGTCTATATATATATATATATATATATATATATATACATATGTGTGTGTGTATTTGTGTATATAGTTAGGTTTATTAATATCAATTACATCAGGACACCACCTCTACTTTTCCAATAGTTCGATTGTTTTGATTATTTGACTGATTACATGATTATATCTTTAAATGATTTGTCCATTCTTTCTTTGTTTCATTTCAGTTACGTATCGATACCGTTTGTCATGAAAGAATGAAGCACATTGTAACTTGACAGTATTATTAAAAACACAATTTTAAACATCAATAATCATGTTCTTGTGTTGTCTTTGGGCATATGTACTGGCATGGAATTATAACAAAGAAGAAAACCAAGCAATATATCATATATTAAAACAATAGTATATATGTTCAAAATAAAGTCAAGAAGGGCCTGATAATTTTTTCTTGCGATTCGTTCGCGTAAATGTTAATATCGCTTAGAATTATAAAAAATTTGACCAATATACCTGAGTGAGTTCTGAATGACCATCTGTGCTGCAAGAATAAAGCAAACTTATCAGCTTGAAAATGATATTGTTTCTGATACGAATATGGGAGAATGAACACTATATGATCAATGCGCTTTTTGCTCGAAATGGTCTTTGCTGGCAGAAAGGTTGTTGTTCCTTATCTGAAAGCCAAATCTCCGATGAGCTACCTGAACCAATATGCATAGAAGAACATTTTGTTGCTTCTATCCCTCTTCGACGGCTGTTCGGTGTCTTGACATACCCCAGGTACTAATTTACTCTGGTATAACCCATATGTAGGACCCTGATTATAGGTGTGCTTGTGACGGCGTTTCCACGAACAGTTATGTCATCTTCTATATCAGGGTACTTAAACACATGCAACCATGGAAATACGTATTACCGCTCCTCAAAACGACCTCAAAAGTACGCCATTCTGAGCGACAATTATCCCAGTGAGCTATTGTCTCTAGTTTATTGATGGTGTTATTCAGTTTTATATATATCTCAATTTTGAAGATATAAATTTTGTTGTCCAAATTCATCAAATTGTGTAAGCAGGCGCATCGCCATAAATTCATTTAAAATTTGGGCTTAACGTTAACATATGCATGAGACTCTTACCAAAATCTATTTAAGCATATATCTTGAACATTTCCAGTCACAAACGTGTAAATGTTTGGAACTCAATGCAACATAGTAGCATATGATATTAATACATAAAATCAGTTTGATCTACTTTTAAGGAATGTCAGGCTTTTTAAATTGATAGCATTTGTTACTAGCTACATGATTTAACGAATTAACGAAGTAATTGTATTTTCATGGCAGCCAACAAAAGTCAAGGGATCTGTATATCTACCTATATTCCTATATCTGGATATCGCTCTCTCTACCTCTCTGTCTCTCGCTATGTGTGCGTATATATATATATATATATATATATATATATATATATATATATATATATATATATATATATATATATATATATATATAATAACAATAATAATAATAATAATACGTTGTAATAATTCTAGATTTTGACCATCTTTCGTCATATAGCCATATCTTATTTATGCTTGTGTTTAAATCTTATAAATGGAATTCGTTCTGGATATATTATACAGTGTTTTGTGTTCTTTGACTTATGAACATAGTTCATGCGTTCTTTTGTATGTTTATAAGTTGCGAGCTTTCATCCGTCTTTGCATACTCGTTGATATTACTTGTTTTGTTTAGTTACCGTTAGAAATGATAAAGATCCGTATATCGGTTGTTTAATTCGGTGCGTATCATTCTGTTGAATTCATCTGATGAGCAGGGTGTCCGATTATGCATTATTTAATTACATTTCAAATACATATTCCATTCATGAAGTTCAAGTGTAACTTTTCTAGCTAATCCAATCTCAGTTCTGCTACGAATTATTAGTTTATGATTAATCACAGTTGGAAAAGAAAATATTTGGACTTATTTTAAAAATACTAAGCACTCCACAGTAAAAGCGAACAAGATGGTTGGGAAGAGATTTATAATTAAAATGTGTAGACTGCATTCTAAAGAAAATGTCCACACAGTTGTATTTAACATTGGCTCTGTAGCTGCCGAAGAGATCTGCAATGTACACTCAGCAAAAGATTGCTGTAAAAGTCGCAATGTTGCCTCGAAATATGGAAGTTTCAAAGTAAATGTTGACATGAACATTTCTGCTAATCATTATGAAAACTATATTTGGACAAATTGTTATGGAAACAAAAGTTTCCATTTAAATCTGAAATTTAATGGAGGTTTTGTAGACATTGTTTCAAAGTATGACGAAAGCATCGTCGAAAAGCAAGATGAAAGCATTGTCTCAAACGATTTCGAAATAATTGTCTCAAAGTATGAAGTAAGCAATGTTTCAAAGCATCTTGAAAGCAATATCTCAATGTGTGATGGAAGCATTGTTTCAAAGCATGTCGAAAGCAATGTCTCAACGTATGATGGAAGCAATGTTTCAATGCTTGTCGAAAGCAATGTCTCAGCGTATGATGGAAGCAATGTTTCAAAGCATGCAGAAAGCAATGTCTCGAAGCATGATGGAAGCAAAATGTTTCAAAGCATGTCGAAAACAATGTCTCAGAGAATGATGGAATCAATGTTTCAAAGCATGTCGAAAGCAATGGCTCGAAGTATGATGGAAGCAAAATGTTTCAAAGCATGTCGAAAGCAATATCTCAAAGTATGATGAAGCAATGTTCCAAAGCATGTCGAAAGGAATGTCTCAAACCATGATGGAATCAATGTTTCAAAGCATGTCGAAAGCAATGTCTCGAATTATGATGGAAGCAAAATGTTTCAAAGCATGTCGAAAGCAATGTCTCAAAGTACGATGCAATCAATGCTTCAAAACGTGTTGAAAGCAATGTCTCAAAGTATGATGGAATCAATGTTTCACAGTTTGAAGTAATCATTGTTTCAAAGAATGATGGAAACATTGTTCCAAAATATGATGGAAGCATTGTCGCAGAGTATGATGAAAGATTTTTTTGTAGATGAAACGAAATTATCACATCAAAGGTCAAAACAAATATGCAGGAGGACACAATCACATCAAATCGTGTATGTACTACCATTCATATCACAGCAATAACAGACTATTTGCCGTTTACCGTAAATATGAATAATTTGATAACTCTTCTTTAACAGTTGCTCATCGCAAAATAACTTATTTGAACCGACAGAATCTCATAACAGAAGCTTTTCAAACTTTAAAGATTGTTTCCGATTGTAAAATATATAAATATAGAAAGAATTCGATATAGAATTTGTAAGATTTGTTTTTAAAGATGTGCACACAGCATGTTGTCATAATGTAGTCCCATATTAAATAGATGTTTGTTTTGTGTGCATGAGTATCATTTATCAGGGGAGACTTTGCTTCTTTATACAATGTCAATATTACCCCATAGTGTCTCTGTGGGTATGTTCATGAACTGTATAGTCGTTTTACACAGGCTTGTTTGCAGGCCTGACTACTTCGCGTAGCACCGTGTAATATAGCTCAGATCCTCGGGTAAACGGCATACATCATCTTGCATGCACACATGAGCCCATATTTCGTCACGACCAAGCACACATAACAAAACATTGATGTCACTCAATCGGTGTTATATGTACTCGTGTGTAGCTTGTGTCTTTGCGTGTTCGTTTAAATATCAGGACACCCACGGTTGGTCCCCCCCCCCATGCTGCTATCTTTCTCTCAACAGAAAATGTTATCGAGACCTACATTATATCACGACCGAGGATCACATACAGTTATCGTGATTAATCCATGATGGATCGCTTGAGCGCGCGACAAAAATTTCTAAACTGAATCATATCCATGTCCGGTGAACACCAAGTCTGGTGAATGTTTTGAAGAGTATGTGTATCGACTTCATTAAACAAAGGTAACATATTGCAGTTATCTAAGATCATTTTAGGTACTTGTGTCTATTGCTGAGTAACATAAATAATTTCCGTGTTTTTTTACCTGCCTCGAGACAATATCCGAGGTGGACTTGATTTTGTATCTAGCATCACATCATCGTATGCTACAAAATTATTGATGCATTAATCTAGGTAATCTACAGTTGGAGCATCATCAATATCTTTAATAAAATCCATAATATAATATACCGTCCTCTTCCAACAATTTCATTAAAATATGTATGCACGTTGTAGCATAAATTAACATTTAAAGATGGTGTAACTAAATACAAATTATCCCAATTGATCCACCTCAGTATTAGATTAAGCAACACTTGCTTCTCAAGAGACCCATATAGACATATGATAATTGCTCTGATAAAATATGGTAGCGCTGGATAATGCCTGACTGGCTCTTGATTTCGTGTCGCTGAGAAATCATCGATATCCATGTTTTACAAATATATTAAATACTATGAATTTATATTGTGTTCGATCCAGAGCCCCTACCTCCCACCATTTGATTAACGAAAATAACGACGACGAATAAAATACGTGCACTTTAAAGCATGCGTATAAAATGTAGGGTACACCGGAATTTGAAGACCATATTCAACTGCTTCTCAACGTGGATTCGTACGTCAGCACTTACAAGTAATACCTGAAGATACACAATTACCACCGCATTCACTTTCATATAAGCAGTGCAGAAACTGACAGGTAAACTAAATATTGACCATTAAATACGGTCATCAACGATACAATATTTGAATCGGAAATAGTTAGACCTTGCCATGAATGAATCGTTATAGCATATCCTTTCATCCGTGGACTTTTCTCCATCGTTAAAGCACTCTAAACAGCACTCACATGAACCAAACAAATGTAATTTAGTACAACGTTGTCTTTGTCGTTAATTCGTTCCGATTTCAAGATTGATATTTTGCCGTCGCGTATCTGTTGGTGATAACATAATGTTACAGGTAGAGACCAAATGATATCTTTATGTAACATAAACAATTGCTGTTGAAGTGTTTGACGAACTATGTTTATACTTGCGACTATCAAGTCATGTGGTCTCCACTTATTAGCATTATTTTACATTGAATTTTAGCTGGATGTAGTCTGAATTTTTTATATATTCTTTTAACGAATCAGCAAGCGTACTGTAATCACATTACATTTTTTATCATGACGTTATAACCATTAATAATTAACGCACATATATCTTGTCCAGAAAGATGAAACTATCAATGGTTTTAATATTTATATTCAGTTATGATGTAAAAAAATGTAAAATAAAAGGACACGTTGTAGCTTCTATTTCTTTGATGTTGGCTTTGCTTCGTGCTGGTCTCTTTTTATATACAATCGTGTTTACCACGTCAAAGTGAACTTTAACATTTATCTCGTACTGATCTACAATGATTCCTCATCTCATTTAGCAGAATGTTTCCTCATAGCCGGCATTGGTCCAGTATATCGTTAACCAAACGTTTCGTTAAGTATCAAAATGGTAGGTATCAGATATATGTAATACAATGAAATTGAACAGTGGATTCTAGGAAGCGACGATATGTTTTTTAAAGCTAACGAAATTTTATATATTTGTTATGAATTCAGAAGCAATTAATTACAATATTAATGCTTCTTTAGTTCAAATATATCTAATACTAGGGATGTGGCTATTTGACTAAGTAATAATCCAATTTCATAATACATATCAGTAAAAGTGACACTCATTGGAATGAGCTTTCTGAAATATTAGTTTTCGTGATCACAAAATGAATTTAATAGTTATATATGTACTAAAAAAGCATAGATACACCAGTCTACTACGTATATATAACATGCGGCATGCGACTTTAATTTTAGCAGTGATCTTACTACAGACACTATTACCATCTTGACGTCAGTAATCCCAAGAGAGAGAAAAGGTCCTTGATCTATGTCATGAATTTAATCTCATTGATATTTTGACGATTTGCATGCAGTCGCAGCGGTGATGTTTCCTACCCTTATTCCCTCAAGACGATTTGCATGCAGTCGCAGCCGTGATGTGTATGGTATTAGTTTTCGCTCTTTCTTACACTAATTATATCTGATTGTACGCTAAAATGATTGAGCTTGCATCAATTGTTTTAGTTTTTTATCCTAGTTGCGTGAGTGCTTCCACATTCTACCTTTCTATCACAATTTATATACGTCCATTCAGGATCTTATCCTTCCATATTTAGCTCTGGATTTTTATTTCCATATTTTGATATGATAAAAGCATATACTATATTCTTATTAGTGCTGGTGTAATGTCAATACCTTCATAGACGGTAACCTCAAATTCTGCGTCACAATTTAGCGTGTAATAGCATTTTCTATTATTGGCTAAAAATACAAACTTCCCAGTTTCTTCTTCTCTGTTCCAGTCCATCTCCATTATCCTCATTCCTACCCCTCTATGTGTTGATTTTGCTAGTTTTACCATTTTCAAGTTGTACATGCTGCACTTGGTTTTCAGGCTTAAGAGTATTCACTAAAAAATACATTTGTTTTATTATTGCTATATAATTTCTACCACTTCTGGGCATACTGCGAAAGCCGCAAGCAATCTTTTTATCTCTAAATTGTGTACTTGCTGGCTGCTTACTTTGTTCACACCATATCATATAAACATTTATATACTTCCTCCTCAAGAATGAGTGTCAGTTCATTTCGAACGTGTTATCGCTCGCGCAAGCGAAGACTAGCTAACACGTGGAGTGTTGAGCAGGCTGAGGGACCATTACAAGAATGCGCGTAATGAGAAGGTACACTTTAACTGTATATTTCCGAAATACCCTGGAAGAAATACTATCAGTTGCAACAGATTTGGTAGCCTTTGACTTGAGGAATAAGGATTTCGTAAATCTAACGTACTTATGTTGTAGAAACACCCGACGCGTTGAGATAATTTGTTCCGTTCTATCAACATGTAAAAGTTAGTCAAGACATCTGGCTCGAGGATGTGGGATACGAATACGGAGCGGTACGGGGACATTTGCCTGATGTGAAGCATCTCCGTAGTTCTATCACATAATGCTCTCGATGTGCATTTGATTATGCTACGCAACAGTGAAAATCATGATGTGTTTAAAATCAAAGATTCGTGGATTCGTGATTGTCCACTTGCATTGTTGTGTCGAACTTAACTTTATTAACACAGTTTCCTGTACAAGTTACTGATATCGGTAAGACCGAATGGCTTCAGCCTGCAGTCGCCATCAAGGTAATATTTTAAAATAAGGCCTGTAATCTATTCATCAGTCGGCATATCCATGCCGACAGTTTAATATTGATTCATTAGTGTTACACGGTCCAGATATGTGGTACCATTGTGTTTGGATCAACATGGTTTAATGATAGTAAGCACGAGGGGAAAATAGTGTCAATTTAGACGTTGCATAAATGTATGTAGAACACAACACCTGACCTTCGATGTGATATAATCAGTTCAAAGCTGCAGCGTAATATCAAGCCAGTACCCTAAAATAGCATTATGCAATTTACAGCAGCTGAACGAAAAATTAAGGTGGTATATATCATTATTCCTAAATTTGAATGTCTTAACATTCACATGGTCGATTTGCTTTCCCAACCGATGTTTAATCAATTGCGATGCAATTAGTTGAACAAGTTTCAAGCGTAATTTATAACACAGATTTAAGATACGACGGGCAGCCCGTGTCATCAGTGCTGTGTCACGCAAGGACTCGGTTGATGTATTTTTTAAATCGCTAGAGGTTAAGGCGAAATCGACCAGATAACAGTTATATTCGCCCGCAGACGTGATGACCTATGATAGTATCTGCGAGGTTTCGTCGGTCTCTCATTGCTAGATCTGCGATCGCGCTTCAAGCTCTAGTAACGAAACAGTACGCTATGACTTTCCCAATACTTGCTCGTAGATTTCAGCTGCAGAGCGCATTCAATATACATCTGCAGATTTGCACAAGTAAACCAAACTAATTTGTGGTGCTTCACAACCTACGTGGATATGACGGATACTTGAATAATAACATGGAAAACTGCACGACGTGAGGGCTGGGACAACAGTATTGTTGCTGAATTTAAACCTGGACAAGCAAGCTAGTAGTCTTGAATTAGTAAGCAAAACTTACGCAGCAAACTGTCAATTCAAAAACCACCATTCGATACGACACCGCTATCCGTGACAAGTCAAAGTTTATAATTTTAAAACAACATTATCATAACAAGTACAAGAGTGAATGGGAGAAATTTAGTTAACTCCATTGCCACTAATCGAGCCATTGAATTGATCGATGTCGCGTGAATATATTTCTCCCTACGTCTCTGAATAACTCAAAGTATGGTGCGCATTCCAATGCAAATTCATTGGCAATCATAACGATCTGTATTTGAAAACATTTGTTGTTGGTCGTGGATGTATTGGAGACGTTTCGAGACACAGCCATGCGTGCTTTTATTCTTGACCACGTGCATCACTTATCATCATATGAACTGGCTTGGTAAGCTCTTCTGTTAACGACAAATATTCAACTTGTCTTGTTCTCCGATACTGACCAGGATATGTTTATAGAGCGTGAAATCCGTTGGTGAGTTTAACGGCGAATTATCGCTACGCTAGAACCGAAAGCCCTAACGTGGACGGATATGGCCAGTGGTACCGAAACAGTTACATCATCTATCTGGCGCCGACAACTTTCAGCAATTGGAAATGAAGCAGCATGTTGGCGGTTTTAAGGTGGTTCGACAACTATATTGTACAAGTAAACGTGTACGACAGTGTGAGTGATGTCTCATATATCGTTGAACTTGATCATGAATATCCAGACGATCATCACAGCAGCAATAATCATTATACGCTAGCACAAGATGAAATCTTGGTACCGCAGGATTTGTAATCGCCGTATCCACGTGATATTAAAAATGATGCTTTCCGCAAGTACAGGGGCTTTATTAATCCTGCTTCGAACATGAAAAGCAAATAAATTATATAGTGCACATACGTAATTTGCTCTTATATCTGCGTTTGGGCATAAGTGTGTCACCGATTCACTTAATGTTACAAATTTGTCAAAGTGCTTGCATTTGCCCTGTATTTTGAACTGAACATTGATCGGAGAAAATAGGTTATCAACGAGTTTTAAAAAGACATTTTTAATTTTATAAACTACGCCGTTTTGGAGAATCAGTGCAGTCCATGATTGTAAACATATCAGCGTACCATGCCAGATCAGTAGTACGATGTTCCTTGAAACCGTCGGGTTATTATGGGGCATAAAGACACCAAATACAATTATTTCATTGTGGGTCTAACGGTCATTTTTTTGTGAAATCATTTCTTAAGTAACTGTGAAGCTTTCTGCTGAATTTTTCAGTGGGTTTTAATCAATTCACACGTGTGATTTCATCATTATGTTATGCCAAGTCTGATAGAAGCACATGTAATCGGAAACTTCAGCAACAATCTTGGTTGTACTGATGTTCAAATAATCGTTCCTCATTTATAGAGTTAATCGCTCTACAATGGTTTGGCCCCGATCAATGTCAACATGTCCTGCACGTACCATCACTGTTGCTCTGTTAACAATGCACCCAGTGTCCCAATCGTTTCAGTACTCATCATCGTAATATACATCATTGATATATGTAATGTATATAATAAGCTCAAGCAGCAACGCGCTTAACGTCTTCATTTACATTAAATCATTGCAATATACGTAGCTAGCATAGACATCTGCGCGAGTAAATAAATGTATGCGTGTCAGCAACGATTACTGCATCTTAAAACGTCAATGGCTCCGTTTCCGTATCTGATAACAACATATTCGATGGTTAGCACCCCATTATATTTGCGCAAATGAACTTATATGATCATGTAAAAGAAACAACTGATCACCCTGATGATTTTCGGTAGCGGATTTAGCACCCATCCATCTATCAGAAAGCTTTCCTGGCACACGTATGCAAATTGTAACACATTGCATACTTCAGCAACCATTTTACATCAATTTCATGTGTACCATTTGCAATGCTGTATCAGTTTTAATCAGAGGGTTTACCTTTATAACAAACACGAGGTCTTTAGTATATTTTTGATAATGTCCGCTCCGAAGCTATGTTTATGTGTTGATTATTTCAATGTGCTGTGTCTCAAATGAGTGGACTATGTTCACAATTTGCAATCTTAATCTTCATACTCCACAGACGCATATAAATCGTGAAGAGGATCCCTATGAGAACGTTGTCTCGCACGGATCTCATCTGATGGTTTGTTGCAATAATTTGCACGAAATTTAAGCGACACATGTGCATCTAAAAGAAATGGATAAATATACAGCAAATTGGGATAAATGACGCAATACGTCATTGCTGCATGCATACTCTGACCTACTCTTGCAGTTCAAACCTAGTGCCTCTCCGCTCCCCATGGATTGAACTACAAGCTCATCACCGGAGTGACACCTCCGCAAATGAAGGTTAGAACAGCTCCTCTACCTACTTCTTTCTCTCTGTCTCAGAGTGAGCATCAATAAAGACAATCCATCTAGCAAGAAAAAACATCCATCATAAAAACAGGCATGACCAACAAATCACATGAAAAGATAGATAAAAGATACATGGGAGAGATGACATTTGAATGAATCAGTCACACATTTTTCTTTGCTGTCCGAGGGCACAACCCAGACCAAATAAATTAGTTTTATTTTCAACATTATTTTGTGGATCATAAGGATTGTATATGTATATATTAGTTCCTAGGGGTTGTAACGGGATGATCCGGGTTGTGATTAGATCACGAAGAGGACACTAAAAGCAATTTCGTGAAAGATGATTTATTGTAATGTGATTGAAAAAATATTAACTCTAACGCTGAGCTCGTGCCTATGACACCCACCGATGCGCACCAATTAAAATAACTAACATAAAGAAAATGCTGTCTTCCCTTATTGGAACGAATCATAACATGTTTATACAAGCATGTGATCAACAAGAATTAATGAATATAAACATAAATGCTTGATATAGGGGTCTATCACCATGAATGATCAACGTTTAAAAATTGACGAAAAGAAACTGTTACATCTACCACCAAATGTATCAAATTAGGAAATCATACATACATATATATATTGTATAATGTAGAAATAATCTCAACCCTGTCTGAGATGCTGACACTTGGGTCTATAGCTACAGAGACACATTGATAGCATAACCTAAGTTCTTTTCAATTTAAGTAAAACCAACTCTCAACCCCATCTACAAGGACATTGCCCACATAAACATTTTGTGAACATCTACAACCACCCCACTGACTGCAATTATCGCCCAAGGTGTTAAGGTCTCTCTAATGTTATAGTAGTCTAGAAGTTGCGCAACGGTCAAAGTATTGGAAATAACACCGGAGACTGGTTACAAATCTAGAACCATTGTGCTCATCCACAGATGATCGCGAGTCATACTCGAAGGTTTCAGTCTTTATCTGGAAGGTTTTCTTGGAGGTTTCGTGAGATGGGTGACAAGAGAGACAGGATAACAACATTACCACATTTTCTAATCTTGGCTTCATCTGATCACCAAGATAGTGACTTCCTATATTAAATGTTGTAGTGTGTCCTTGAGAAAGGCCCTAAGAAGACACACTGCCAATTCTGAGTTCAGAGACCGTAAGAGCGTGTGAATTTTTGCAGGAGTTTTTTTTTAAATTGATCAGGCAATAAGAATGTAGTGCAATAATATATAGATAGTGTATAAATATATATACTCTTTCACTTATCTCTATCTTTCTACATTAGGTGACCTTTAGTGTTTCTGCCGAAACAAAACCATGTGATCTTTTGTATCGTCTCCGCGCTTGAAACATATAAAGCCGTGCGGTATCCCGAATTGCCATCCAATCTTGACTTGCCTTCAAAATTAGCTAAGCTGAAGAAATAGAAAATATCAGGATGCTTACGGCGGCGCAAGAAATGATAGAAGTGGTCTTTGGAGAAGATATTATAAAGGAGCAAAAAGAGTGGACAGAGAAGTACAAACCTCAGAACCAGCAGCAACAGCAACAACAACAACAGCGGCAGGAGCCAGAAAGATGCTTTATGGACTGTAGAGTGGACTCCAAAGAGTTTCCTGTCTGAAAACCTGTTGCAAGACGGGGACGTATCCACATGCGTTATGAGAGACTACCAAAACTCTTAACAAGCAAAACAGACCTTTTCAAAGCTACCCCCCAAAAAAAACATACTACTATTTTGAAAAATTGATGCATTTGTTTGTTGGTCTGTGAGCATGATTGTCAGTCAAACGTGTACCTATAGACATTTCGTTTATCTGGCTTGTAGGAAAGTGTATGTGTGTTTGTTTGTGTGTGTGTTTGCTTTATTCCTTGAAAAATATTATTATCCCCGTATGAACAAAATAATTGTTATGTGTGAAAGTCGATTAGTGTCACTAAACACGCTAATTCTTGTATCTGATGTCATTGTAGGCGATATTGTGTTTCTAAAAATAACTTTACTTTCCCAAATTGTGTTGATATAAAGCATAGTGGTTTTTTTGTACTTTTGTGTTGTTTTTAATTCAAATTTATTATAGGTTAGTATTCATATGACTGAAAGTTTTGGTATGTGATATGGGTAGTTGGTGTGAGTGGATAGTTTCCTTCACGTACGTGTTTGAGGTTTATATGGTGTCGCATTCATCAACAGTGCTATTAAACGTTGACTAAAAATGACAATATATCACGTCAAAAAGTGGTAAATGAGGAAATGTTGGTTCGGCTGAATAATGGATGAAGACAGGGAAACAAACGGAAAAGAAACAAGATGAGGAAAAATACGATGGGAAGAAGAAAAGTGTAATGAACAACATGAGAAGGTAGTGTAGAGAAAGAAAGAAGGAGAGGCATTATAAAAAGTTAAATGGCTCTCTTCAGGGCCTCTCGATTGGTTTAGTCGGTTGTATAGTTGTTCGCGTATTCAGGTCAACCCCTTGCCAAGCTGTTCCGCCCGACTGAGATCATTCACTTTCGACATTGTAAAATTCATATTGTCCCTATACAGCCCACTCCTTTTATATATGTTGTTGTCCCTGTAGTACAAACACACTGTCTGTAATGATAATTCTCATCTTCCCGATAAATCATGTCCTTATAGTTAAAACACCCAAATTTGACATTGAAGTCCCATTGTCCATATGGTATCCACATTCACTACTTACATATATGATCATTCGCAAATATCTTGTGCGTATATTTTTCTGATTTCAGTACAATGTTCACAAAAAATGTAGATAATGAAATGAATATAATATATATTCTGAGATGCACTTTTCATATTTCAATTCAGGTATATCCAAATTTTGCTACCTTAGGCTGACCGAGAATTCCTTATTCGGAACTTTACAACATATATTTCATTCCTTTCATGGCATACTATGCAATCCCTGACACGCGTGCTCCTTTGTTGGATAAAGTGCACTTGAAACAAGAATAAAATTAATATCAGAGAAGTAAAATGTTTCGATGAATAAATACAATAAATAGAATACCACGTTGCTAAATAAGACAGTTTTAGCTTCGTTATTTTCTTTAGCCAGTCAGCTAAAGAGAATGACTAAGATAACCATTAAAACAACATAACTGCAAATTTCACAGTGACAAGTTTACGTTTTTCTTGTAAAGGACAAAGAATGATCGTTTAAGCGTATTCAGTGATTCTTAGTTTGTTTTTTTTTTTTCATAATAATTTCAGCCGCTGTTTTCAAACCTCCATTCTATATATAGATTCTTATTAGATATAATGTGTTGGTTGCGTAATATCCATTCTGAAAAGTGTATATTTAGAAATGATTCATCGTTTTGTATCATTTGCATTACAGGCAAACATGACAAAATTGTGATGAAAACGATAACGCTCAGAATACCACCCGCAATAAAAGATCAGTGTACGAACATATGTCGATTCCAAAACCATATCAAGGAACATTTTAACGACATTTTTCAATATCCCGTGTACTTAGTTTAAGTGAAAATCCGTACGGAAGTTAGAGCAAATACATGCATATATTGTACTATATACAAAGTCAGTAGATGAAAAGCCTAACTTATTTCACTTTGAGAAAAAAAGATACAACATCAAAATTTCATTTATCGCACTTCAGTTTATTTCGGTCAATGTTTTTGTAGTATATTCGCATCGATGTTTAATAGTTTTATATCACATTTCTAATTTCTAACTAGAAAAAGAGCTGTCAACGTCGTCTTGTGCATTTGTTTTGTTATCATCATTTTTGCACAAGGACAACTTAAGATTAATATGTGAATAGTGTTCACCCTTTAAATCAACTTGTTGTTAATATTATTTTTATTATTAATAGTATTAGTAGTAGTATTAGTAGCAGAGCAGTAGCAGTAGCAGCAGCAGTAGGTTATGAACTAAGTACACATATTGCTAAACGTCTGATACTTACTAACGAGGTCAATTATTTATTTATCGTATCCACGGCTCTTGGTCTATTGCAGAAGTAAAGCGGTCAGCTGCAAAGTACAGAATTCCCTATTGCAATAGAACATACGAACTTGTATAAATATCATAAACGCAGATCACACATATCAAAGCAGAGACGTAAAACACATTCAGAAACCATTTATGTTGTATTTAACGTTGATCGTATGCGGATAAAATAATTTACAGAAACAACTATAATAACAACTATAATATATTGCGGAATACATAAAAAATAATAAATTTATAATAAATAAATAAAGAGATATTATTAAATACAACAGATTAAGTGTTATTATTGCAAACCATTCTAGTATAGATAATTGTATTTGTAGGCAATTGTGCCCGTAACAAACCATGTTCGAAAGATAATCGCATGTCTGAGAACAGACAAGGCATCAGTGTCAGGTAGTTCTCACATTACATGGACTTCATTAATACATCTAGCAAACAAAGCATTAAACATGTCTGAATTATCTTCAATTTATTTTAAACAAGTCAGTTGCTGATAATGAATATTAGATATAATGAAATTAGTCTACGAAGCTCGGTATGAGCATTGAACAAGGATCAACTCAGAAAAGTATGATCGATACAAAAGCATATCAGACATAAATTAAGCAAAGCTAATCAAATATCGAAACACACAAATAGCAACATTCTTTGAACACGGAATACATAATGCAGAGGTTCGCACCCATTAGCAAGTATCTGGATCTAGTGTCAAGATACAGAAGACCACTACTTATTTTAGGAATCAAAATTAAGGTTTTCATTCATGCAGTAATGCTCAAGTTTGCCTGAAAACATATGTCCAGTATATTTTATACTTCTAGCGCATAAACGTTGCCTTCCAGTGCACTCGATTGAATTACTTATGAACTTATTCAAGTAGTTTTAAAAAGTGATTTTGTTGGAGTTAAAGACAAAGTAAAGTCTCCCACCTAACTATTGGATACAATGAAATATGAAGAACATAATCATGCATTGCATATCATACATATTTTTATTTTGTTATGTGTCCTATAATCAGAGTCAGAAAGATGTGTTTTCAAAAGACGCAGCATCCTAACATAAACTGTGCTTTGAATGGAATTTACGCGGCTGACTGCACATGTAAGAAGAGAAGCTCGTAAACCAGTATTTTATACAACATGCTGGATATCATCCACTACAACCAGGAAAATGGACATAAATATACCGCATAGAGACAAAACATATGAAGCATAGCATGTATTGTAAGTAGAATATAGACCTAATCATTTTAGCGACGTACCACATATTCCAACATAATGCACTCGTGATGCAAATGGCTTTATAATATGGTTGCAAAATTCACATTTAAGCATTTAAAACGTTGGCGCTTTGACTACATTTACAGCAATAATTAGAAATTTCAAATTCCCTTCTTATTTCTCTGGTGTATTAAATCAATAACGAGTACAGCTATTATTTTAGCAATACTATTGGAGAATAATGGCGGTGAGTCATATAGTACAATGAATGTTCATAAAATTACTCCCACAAGTAAAACAGGGATGCTATATCAATACAATGTACACCATGCAAGATAGCTAACTCCTTAATGGCCATACTAATGTGATCCAGAACTGCAGCAACAAAACTTATCTAAATCAGGCATATAAACTATACGTAGAATATCGAATTGTATCATCAGTATGTTCTATGCTAAAACCTGCACAATATCGCAATATGAAGATGAGTGTACCATTTACATTTATTAATATTACTTTATTTTGCAATGTGTGTCATGTCTTTAATCAAACATGACATTGTCACTATTCTATTTATATTGTGGTATGTAGTTTTCTCTCATTTATTCAATAACCACATATAGAGTTGGTATCGTATACGGTGTTTACAATATAAATGTACAAGCGTCTACCGTTTTTTTACAAAAGCATACGGATAACAGCCATTGACCTTACGATGTACATTAGGCTCACACACTCTGCTAAAAGAACATCTTTAAAATTGTACCTGCCGCCGAGGTGTGTATTTTTCAAATTAAAAACGTCTTCGCTGAAGGAATATTAAATGGGTTAAAATTATAAAGGTACGGAATGGTTAAACAAGTCTTACCTAAACTGTAGGTGTGGAAGGTAAAACAATGCAGGCTGCAGGGGAAAGTATGTCATCCATAATGTGCCTGTGGCAGACTATAGCTTGTATCAAGTCTGAAGTTCAGAAATGATTATATGTTTAGTGAATTTAGCAATTCGATTCTTCTGGTATACGATCGCCTATCACACGTCATATTTCTGAAGGAACGCCATTACAGGAAGAGATAAACATTTCTCAGTAAGGCTAAAGAATGTATGAAGTGTGCATAGAGAAGATATGACACCATAGCAGTAACTTTGATAAGCATATTTATATAATTTTACTTGAATTATGTATTATTTCTATATATAATCTTATACTGAAGTCACCAATGGCGGCCGGCAGCAACGCTAAAGAATGACTGAATTTGGCATAGAGAAGATATGCCATCATAGCAGTAACTTTGATATGCATTTGTATATCTTTTCTTTTGAATTAGGTTTTATTTCTATATAAAATATATACTGAAGTCATTGAAAGAGGCAATCATGGAGTATCCTAGTATTTCCTCCCTGATGCCAAACTCGAAACACGCTCACATTGCGGTATAATTCCTGATTAAATTATCTGTCTCCTCAGTATTGATCTCCCTCGGGCTATAAACAGACACCTAACCATATATATACACACATAAGTATCATAAGAATACAAATTATATGATATGGCGAATACTAGTCCTTTCAAGTGCACTTTATCCAGCAAGGGAGCACGAGTGTCAGGGATTGATTAAGATAATTGCAATATACTGACAACGAAGAGTGCAAAACTAGTATAAAGCTAGCCTGCGCGCTTTTGAATTCGTAATGAGTCTTTTCAACATGAAACATAGACAAATCAAACGAAAAAATCCACATAAACAACTCTGTGTTTGCAAAACTGTAGATGACCTTTTTACAGAAATTGAACCTTTAACTTTATTATGTTTCGACTAGTTTATTTCAAACTTGTTGAGGATGAAGGAAAACATTTGATATTGACCTAGAAGTCGGTGAGCCATAACGACAGTTGATACATTTTTTAATTTATATAAAGGAAAATGTATCGGCAGAAAATAGAAAATTGTTTTTGTGCATGACTGACTTTTTACAGTGTTTTTGGTTTGAACAACTTAGTTTTAATGTTCTAAGGCGTCGTATCGAGTACGACTCCTTTTCTTTCTTCGTTTCAGAACTCCAGTTGGGGTTGTGATCAAATGCAAGAAGTGTTGTACGACTGAAATTGTGGCCACTAGATATAAATTGTTTTGCGACTTGGCTTCTGCACAGTTTTGTCATCTGATCAGATTTTTGAAGGTTGATCCTTATGTGTAGTTTTTCATTTTCTCTGACATACTGAAGTCTACAGATCTTATATGAGATGAGACACATTATATTCTCCGTTTCGCATGTTTGGCTTGGACCATGTATGTTCAGCTTTTGTCTAGTCACTCTGCTAGAACATATTTTGGTCTATATCATATGTTGACAGGTTTTGCACCCTTTATCGTCACATGGGCCATATTGACTAGGGTTAGTGATTGACGTTATCTTCGCCATGACTAGTAAGTACTTGAGGATTTGGGTATCCTTTAGGCTACTAAATATTTGTTCGGGAGGATCTACTT
Organism: Sinohyriopsis cumingii; assembly: GCA_028554795.2. Classification (NCBI taxonomy): domain Eukaryota; kingdom Metazoa; phylum Mollusca; class Bivalvia; order Unionida; family Unionidae; genus Sinohyriopsis; species Sinohyriopsis cumingii. The sequence continues at coordinate 50,079,299 of CM068839.1, read as the reverse complement.
TAGTGCATCATACGATTCCAGTATTTACCGACGATTTTACCTACTTTGGGGTTGTCAGGATGGCAGGCCAGGATCAATGGTATTGTATAAGTCTTCCCCTTCTCTCCATATTTTAGTAAGTCATTGTGATTTGTTTGTTTAGCCATTTGGGTTGCCTCCGGGATCAGGGCATTGTCATAGCCTCGGTAAATCATATGTTTAGATAACTCTTCAGACCTTTTTTGCAATGTTTCATCATCGGAAGAAATTATGCGTATCATCAGTGGCTATTTATACGGGATGTTCCTAATGCAGTGTTTGATGACAGTTGGTTGGGAGGAGATACTGCTATTTATCGGTTGGTTTCAAGTAGATGTCTATAAGGAGTTCGTTTTCTACCAGTATGGCTGTTGGGTCCAGGGAAACATCGTGAAGTTGGAGACTTGTGCCGTGAATTTTATTGAAGGATGGAAGATGTTTGCCTTTGATACGAAGTCATTCAGACTTTCTCTTCCATGTTGTCACTCCATTTATTTATCATCGATAATGCGTGCAAACATGTATGATATATGTTCCACTAATGCTTACAGTTGACCCTCCAGTTTTTACATATAAAAAGATATTAGCATACGAAGGGGCCATTGTTGTACCGATTGCGGTTACATTCATTTGGAGGTAGGTTTCTTGATTAAATTAAAATGCATTTCATTTTTGGACAATCTTCTGGAGTTGGAGTAGGAAGTGATGGGTAGGTTGTCTACAATTCTTGTTTCCCATGCCTCTCTACACGCCTGTATCCCTTCGTTGTGCGGTATGTTAGTATATCAGGAGGTGATCTCTAAGGAAACAAGCAATATATCTAGAAAGTAAGGGTATATTTGCTTTGCTTAAAATATGGTAATCTGTCTGTCGTGTCCACAAACTCAGTAACGTGCATGATAAAGTTAGGTATTCATAATAAAAATCACACTAATGCTTCCAAATTTCCTCTCGTCAGATCCAATGATAACAATCTGCGAGTTGTTGGATGTGTACTTATACTGCTATATATTAATAACTTCGATATAACGTAACCCGGTTTCTTTGAGTATGTCCACAAAAATCATGGATTTCGGAAAGAATAACAAAAAACAAATTTGAGTTATCTAACTTGAATGTTAATGTCAATTAGCCTTAATTAATCTACCAGACATCCTCTCGTCAGATCCAAGATTGCAATCTGTTGGATGTCTTCGTATATTGCTATATATTTGTAATTTATATATACTTTTATTTCTGACAAATGTAATCCAGAATCAATTTGTAATAAATTTTATTTAATAACTGGAGCGATATCCCTGCACGAAATGAAAGAGACAATGCCCAAGCTAAAAACTATATAGCATTATCTTTGCGGTGTATGCATGCTTTAAACAGTATAACGATCGATGCTTACAAGCAAGACGAGGAGTGTTGTAGACCGCATACCCGGGTTTAAAACTCGGTATGGTCAGACTTCCAGCTTACCTGTAAAGTGCTTTTATATCAAGATGAACAGAATGTTGAGATTTCTGTGCATGTTTTAAGGAAACATAAATGTACGCATGAAAAAAAAAGTCATCGACACAGATGTAAAGGCATTAAGGAAGAGTCCGTTTTCCCATTTGCATGACCTGTATGCATGCGTATGTGCCTGCGTAAGTACACGCACTCAGATAGATTGCAAGAGAGATAAAGATATATTTATTTCAACAAAAGTTGCACAAAACATTCAGATATTTGCTCCCACTCCGCGCTTGACACGTGGTAATAGTTATGTAATATCCATCAAATGGACAACAGCCAAGCACTGTTGTTTTAAAAATTAATTGTGTCAGTAACTAAAATGCTTAGAATAAAGTGTAAATGAATAATGGCTAGAATATTCAGTTGCCCTACTCTGACCCCAATGCCAGGTTTAATTGTGAGTGGTATAGCTTTGAGGCACCTCAGCTGTAATATGTTTACTCAGCGGCACCTACCTTGATTGTCTCACAAACAAATGGTGAACGGAAAATAATCTCCGTTGAAAGCAGCTTAGTAGGCAAGACACTTTTTGATTGTTAGAAACACAAACATATAAAGCAGACGTAGTGACCTTTGTATATTTATTTATTATGGTTTTATCTCAGTTCAATTGGGAGGCAGATGAAAAACTATTAAACGTTACGTGCAATATCCCATAAATAATATGCGGATCCTTTGAGTATGTGTCGGCGGAAACCTTCGAAATACTTAGCCAATGTCTACAAAATACATTTGTTTTGGCAAGCAGTAAAGAAATCAATTTCGAGTTACCTAACTAGTTGGTGATTTTAATTATTCATAATTAAAAATTAAAATGATTTTACCAAATATCCTCTCCTCAGATCCAGTTTGATACTTTCAGTTTTGTTGGATGTATACTAATAATACAATGTAATACTTACTTCTATAAAATTGTCTGTCCAGTATCAATGTGTATTAAATTCTAACTAATAACTAGGGTCATATCCGATTACGTTTGCTATTAGAAAATGACCACATCAACGAATCTATAGCATCATCTTTGCTATGTATGGATGGTTCAAATGGCATAAGGAACGATGCTTGCAAGCAAGGCGAAGGGTGTTTTAACCCGCAGAGGCGAGTTTGAAACACGGTAGGGTAGGAATTTAAGCTAAAACGTAAAATGTTGAACGCCAATATGAACAGAAACATGCTCGTTTAATACATAATATATAGGATTGGCTGTAAGTTTAAAAAAAACAAACAAATATTCCGTAATGAAAGACCATCTACATATACCTCAAAGCATCGATCAAAAATCTAATTTCGCATTTGCATGACCTGTATGCAAATTTATGTGCTTGTTTGATTACTAAAACATACAAACATGGATATATATATATATATATATATATATATATATATATATATATATATATATATATATATATATATATATATATATATATATATATATATATAGATAGATAGATAGATAGATAGATAGATAGATAGATAGGTAGATAGATAGATCGTTAGACAGATATATACATAGATAGATAGATAGAGAGAGAGAGATAGATAGATAGATAGAGAATAGATAGATAGATAGAAAGATAGATAGATAAATAGAGAGAGATAGATAGATAGATAGATAGAAAGATAGATAGATAGATAGAGAGAGAGATGGATCGATAGATAGATAGATAGATAGTAAGATATAAAGGCTTCTGCATTCCCCCCAGCTACTTATTCCATCAAACGTGAACACATTCAGATCTTTTCTCCGACTCCATGCTTGACAAGGGGTAAAAGCTATGGTAAATCCTTCAAATGAATAACAGCTAAGGACTGTATTTGCATTGAAATGAATGATGCAAATAATTAAGATGCTTAGAGGCCGATGCAAATGTACAATGGCTAGAGGATAAAGTTGCCCTATTCTAACCCGGATGAAAGGCTTAATTCTGAGCTGTATAGCTTTGAGGCAACACCTATCTTGGTTGTCTGACAAATAAACGGTGAACCTAGCATGTTCAACATTGAAATCAGTTTAGTAGGCAAGACCAGTTTTTATATTCATATAAATATACATGTAAAGCAGACGTAGTGACCTTTGCATGTTATTTTATTATGGTGTTTAAATGAGTTGAATGGAGACGCAAATGAAAAGCAGTATAATTATAATTAGGATATCCTAAAACTGCCACACTTTTCCTTTATGTGCCTGTGGAAATCTTCGAAATAACTGGATTATGTCCAGAAAATACATGGGTTTTGGAAAGCAATTAAAAACGCAAATTCGAGTTTTCTAACTAGCATGGCAATGTTTAAATATTGCAGCATAGGATGAAACAAACTCACTATTTCGAAAAATTTTAAAATATACTTAAATCAAGGTCGGGTATCTTTGTACACATAAAACAAAACCAGAATACACTTACTGAATAAATAAAAGGATTCATACTATTCCGGGACAATGCATATATCGCAAACAATAATTACAGATTACGTTAATGTTACCAAATATCCTCTCGTCAGATCCAATGAACGTACATTGAATTATTTTCGATGTGTACTAATAATGCTGTATAATAATAACTTCTATATTTTTGTTTCTGACATAGGAACCCGGAATCAATACGTACTAAATTTTAATTAATAACTGGGTCGAATTCCTGGTACGCTTGCTGTAAGATAATACCAACACAAATGAATATATAGCATCATCATAACCTATACAATTCACTTAGAAATAAAAATCCTGACAAAATCAACATATATCCCTCTATTAACAAAAAACCCTGATATTAAGCCCATGAAAAGTATAGTAAGTCAGCTATTCGTTAGTTGTCGACATAACTTGGAATACAAAGTTTGTACAAAGTTAATGAGGTCAAGGAGAATCATTCAATATTACATTACATTATCATGTGATGAAATACAATTAAATTAAACTAGCAAACAAGATGCATCATCCAGTTATGGACAACTGATTAAAAACAGGCTTGGGTTGAAAGCTGCCAGTTAAAATATGATTGATCAAATACATCTGAATGATATTGCTACAGGTGGTAAAACTTGGATTCACTCTTAATGAACACGACTGAAGAGAAAACCTATAAAGATTGAATCATTTCAAAAGAGCAGGGATCACAAATTACAATAAGTGATTTTTCTGTCAAGAGAGATGTATGCATATTGTATTTCCATCCAAAAAGCCCGTTCCTACATATACCCTCCTGGTGTTACTTAATGTTACTATGACTTGAGATTGGTATGCCTCCAAAGTGTTACCAATGTTATGGATCATAACCCGTCTAGTCGTCAGTGTACCTGCGACCTGTGTAAGAATCTTCGTCGTGATAATGCATCGTCCATAGGCCGAAAACATGTGGTAGTGCATAGAGAATATATTAAGGGCACACATTACAGGTGAAATGATGAATTCAAATTAAGTACGAGTGTATACGAATAAGAGATGCTGGAGGTTATCCACAGTTACATCACCTTTAAGAAGTTTGAGAGAGTGCATTGCATTCGCTCCACCAGTGCACTTGACAAGCTGCTGGCGACCACATGCTTGCTTCTCACGGACATCGCGTATTTACCTTGTTTATTAAGGATGTCGGACTTGATGATTCAGAACCCATGCGATGCTTCCAAAATCACATCGACAAGTTCATCGAGAGCCATACAAGTGGAAGAAATATTCTTGGCTGGAAACCTGACATACACACTTACGCTAGCCAAGTTGTCTCCATGGGCCATACTTACGGCACCTGTCAAATGTAAAAATGGAACTTCAACAACATGTAAAAAGAGCCGTATTGTCTTCTTCCTTTGTGAAAGCTTCAGCTTGCACAGACGGCCAATCACCTCAGAAGTGGAAAAAATGGATTGCTGATGCTTTAGTGTCTTGTAGCCAAATGTCTGCTTGAAAGATTAATACGAGAGCGGCTTTGAAATAGAAAACATTCTACTGAAAATATAGCAGATACGTTTTGTGACCTAGTACGAGAATACAGCCCCGCAAGCAACGAAGATAACTTATTGGCAATCAATTAAAGTAGCCTCATATTGTTTAATCCTCCATCTATGTTGTTTCACCTTTCATATGGTTAGCTTTTTTGTAAATTTTGACCATCATTCACAGGACAGACACATTTTGGCATGACATTGGACAATGGAATTATGCTCGTTTCCTAATGGTTGTTAGTGGGTATCTTGTGACGAAGGAAGATAAATATGTAAATATGCTTGAAAGACCACATACCAATCCAGAGAGAGAGAGAGAGAGAGAGAGAAAGAAAGAGAGAACGAGATATAAAGAGAGGTTGCCTATGAAAGTGAAACTATAAAGATGGCATGTACGTTCGTATAAATTGAAAATATTAAAGGATGAAAATAATGCATGATTAAAAGAATAAAAATGAAGGGGTTCTTTCTAAGGTCACGAATATTTCGACTGCCGGTTAACATGTTTCTAACAGCAATGAACCATGTGCTGATATTTGCTGAAGAAATTAGTGGACTCGATTGTATCGTCCAAATAGTTTATTGATCAACCATAATCTACAAATCGAATAATTGTATATATATGTGGATCTTTTGTCACACAAGGTGCTGCATCCTGTTTACACCAATGTAACACTAACCAAATATTATCTTGTTTCCTGTCCGTCATGAATCGTGCATGATCTGTTCGCTAAATTCATGCAAACTTTGAAAGTTGTCAACCTTTTGCAATAAATGATGATTTCACCTAAATTAAAGGAACAGATTTAAAGTCTATAGACCAAGTTAAACAAATCCATACACGAAACGAAGCGCAGGCACACTTGATGCACCACGGGGACGAGTCTTTCTAACTGTCTATCTTCGTCTCTTTGTTGCTGTCTGACTCTCTCTCTCTCTCTCTTTCTCTCTCTGCCTCTCTGTCTGTCTGTCTGTCTGTCTCACTCTCAATATATATATATATATATATATATATATATATATATATATATATATATATATATATATATATATATATATGTGTGTGTGTGTGTGTGTGTGTGTGTGTGTTAGTATGTACCCGATGTAAAACAACTGAACATATGTTCTTATACATTGACCACATAGTTGGAGCTCTAATTGAATAACTGGGTGTTTTAAGCACATGATGTAATAAATGCGTGGTTATGATATATTATATCGGGTCCCGCTCATCATCCCTAAACAATATATTAACCAAAGTCTTGTCACAACATATTGATATGCTTGAATCAGTTACACACATTATCCGATAAGTATTTCGATAATACGTGTACCATTATTATTTGCTTGGAAAGATCTGACATGTTCTTGCTATTTAGAAGATGGTGTTTCGTTTCAAGTTTAAGATGACGGTCTTGTTTAATGTTGTAGCTTTCTCAAAGGACACAATGATTGCTGTGTTAATCACGCCATACCAAGCTCTCATCCCCAAAATCCATAATAATAAACAAAATAGTATATAACTGTCATAGCAACATGTGATTATGATATAAACTGAAATAATTACGGCATAATCGTGATACCCGACCCTAATTAGTTTATTTAACATCAGACGGTACTGTCAAGTAGATGTCAAAACATTCAAAGCAAACATGAAACCAAATAAGCCCAGTTGGTGTTCCATCTGGGCATTCGACGGTAAGTGACTGTATGATATTGAAGCACGTAGCAACACGTTGACATAATCATTGTGTATCAGTATACCCAGCACCTGCCACATTCATGAGAGTGTATGTTACTTTCTCAATATTTGAGTAGCAATTGTGACTTACGCTCAGTTGTCCCCCTTGACTGTATCTCAATCAGGGATGCAAACGTGAGCCAGTCTTTACAGGGTGATTGCAAACATCAATAGCAGAGATATAATCGCGAGGGTGACAGCGACTGCTTCACTCAAATCCATTGTCTATGTGTAGAAGTGGGCAGATTAAATCTTACATTCTTTAGTACAATATTAAATTTCTACAGGTTTACTTCTGGAAGATATTTCCTCCTCTACATATTTACACGGTATTTTTCACATGACCATTAGTTTCAAGACCATGCATCAGGTAACTGAAGTTTTATATCGGTCACAGACAGAATAATGAGAAGAAGCAATGTGTCACCCAATACTTATAACGATCATGTCATATAAAGAATGTTTTCACAATTGAACACGACGACGAATGCACGAATCTAAATTAATATAATATTTTCTTGAATTGCAATTGAACACTAATCCACTCTTGACAATCTTGTACAGGCGACTCTGTACCAGTGGGACTAACAGTCCTTGTATGGTGTGTTTTGGAAGTGTGCATGTAGGTTTAGTACATTTCTGCTCTTGGCTGTACACCAATAAATAACTTTCAAAGAAACTTAAGATGCTTTGCACAGGTGTATTGACATATACAGGTTTCGGTGCTAATTAACATGACACGTTCATACGAAGTTAGATATATCAATACAAAGTCGTCAGATTGGAAGATTAATAAACTGTCACTTTTGTGACACACCCAGCATGCACACGCTTACAAAAACATACACATTATATGTCGCTGACCCTTTCTCTATATAATCAACTTTCGTAAAGCGAGGTTTAAAGAAGCCAGCAGAGATATCTCGAAGTCAACAACATTAATTTAATTTTTTATGCTATCGTAATACCGATAATTCGGTTAACGTAAACATATATTTTATTGTCAAATATTCAAATGTCAAGATAATATTTTGGCACGCTTGCTGTGAAGTCTGTATAATATTAAATGTGGTATTATCCAAAACAAGAAGCTCACCTTTAAACTTCAATTCAGCAGTCTCAAAATATAATGTCATGGCCTCTGTTAAATAGATCTGATTCTTGGCTCACTTGGCCATTCAAACATATGCCCACTGACAAGTAGCCTAGGCTGATCAGCATTACATCGTTAGATATTTGACCGATTCGCCCTCCCTGCAAGTTGTTGTTGCCCAGACGGTATATAAACCTGGTCAATACGCGAATAATATCAACGGAACGTATCGTGCTTCTGAAATCAAACCGCATACAGGTAAGTATAGCAAATATTCCATTGCAATGAAGTCACGTATTCCTTGGTAAAGGCGAGACTCTGAGTGATTGCTGATTTGTATACAGGTGTATGGGACAGGTATTGCAAGTTTGTGCTATTCTTTTATGAGAAGTCACTATCAACAAACGCATTGTTATTGTTATTCTTATTATTATTATTATTATTATTATTATTATTATTATTATTAATTTCAGTAGTAGTAGTAGTGGTGGTAATAGTGGTATAACTATTTATCAATATATCAAATGGTCTGTTCTGGACTTTCTTTGAAAACTATTTATTAGTGTAATATCAATATCAAAAATGCACCCAATCAACGGTACAACTTTAAAGCAAAGCATGAATGTGTTAGCCCCAGTGGTGAAGGGGCGTCTTAAAATGTTCGTCAATTGCGGATAAATGTTCAATAGTATTTCAAGAACATAATAGTTTATGTGAGTTTGATGTTTATCTTTCTCCATTCATCTTCGCCAATTTTGACAATATTATGGAGAATGCATTATTTGCTCATTTGCATTGTTTGCGATTCATTGTTTCATGATCTCGTTATTGTGTCTCTGACGGACATACGGATTATATCACACGTGATCCGTATTCTTTGAGATAATGGTTATGTGAAATAAACCATGTAGCATGTAAGGTCTTTGATGTAGGAAATATCTTGCATAAGTAAATAACTTGAACCTTAATCTTATATTGCAGAGTGTAATTTGTATCTTCCCACTTCCACCTCTTAACCTGACAATGGCTTTGAGAGATGCAGTCGCTGTTGCCATCGCACTCAAATGTTTGATATTGATTGTGGCAACTCAGTCCGTAAAGGCAGGCACCTGTTTAGATGCATCAAATAACAGAGTTGTGCGTGATAAGTGAACGTAATTCATGGTGTTTTCTCAAATTATTAATGAATGAAACTACCACAATAATACGTGGACAATTTATTGGATTGTCTGCTCAATTTAATTACATCGGAGGGGACACTGGAAACAATGCAATATTTAACAAATAAAGGTAACGATTGTGTGTTCGATACAGGACGACTACTGCGCTACTAAACAAACCAATTAATTGCATATTTATTTAATAATAGAGAAGGTGTTACCATATCCCTAAGGAAACCTGAATATCAAAATCCGAAGGGGTATTGTGCACCAGATAAAGCATTCGTTTATGTCCACATACCATTGTACACTTTACAAAATGCTGCCATATTTAGCAAAATAATATAAAAGAAAACAAGGAACAAAAATGTAGAACTTTGTAACAAGAATAGGATTGCTATGTCAATACATTATCATTTAATTTTGTTTGAACGTTGACACGGTTTTGAGATTTTGCTATTATATTGTTGATTAAACTGTAAACATACATTTCGTAATAACATTTTTCTTATTATAGCAAAATGGATTAAATATTCAAATATTCATTTTAATCACTAAGTAAAAAAGCAATTTTCGCTTGCATCCAATGTCTCTCACAAATGGGTCGGTTTCAGTGACTTCTGAATATATCCCCGGGGAGGTGTAGAGATAACAGACTGATCGATTTGAAGTTACAATTATGAATGACCATCATCTCTTAATTATCCAGAACTGGGATGCCTCCGTGTGTCAATTACTATCCTCTTATTGACCAGACTCCCTTTATGGCTTAATTACCTACACGTATTAAATCTATCTTTCCAACATATGTGAAAAGAACAAATAATCCTGAAAATAATGAATATCTTTGAAATCCTATGTCCCTCATACATATGTTAAGTAGAAGATGCATTCATGCTGAATTTGCAGAAGCCGTTAACTTATATAACGTCGTAGACCAGAAGCACACACCTTTCGACATTATCATAATATTATTCTTCCTGCACGTATTATAAACCGTACGCCTCATCAATATTATTCGTACGACTTTAAGTTTTGAGTTTTGAGTTTGATTTAAATTGTTGCACTTATGCAATTGTATGCATATGTGACCTCGTGCATACGTATCCAACCAACTTGAACTTCATGGTTCACCTTGAATAATGATAACAATACAATACAACACCCAGTTTAATAAGTTGCATATGCTCGCTTGTACTTAATTCCGATACCTCTTTGTCTTAGGTAGTAATCTTTATTCATGGCGTTCGCCGTATTATATTTTCTAGGCTCGAAAAAGAAAAGGGCAAAATAAACACGGTAATACAAAGGTCATTATTGAATGCAGCATTATATCATTTGCGTATTGAATGCTGACAATAATTACTTAAATCGGTTAAGTAGAGCAAGACGCATCGATTATTCTCCACAGAACACAAAATTAAGGATTTATTTAAAATATTATATAGCTGCGTTAGGTTACAACCTTTGACTCTATTCATATGAACAAACACAGTTTTCACACACTCCCATCCGAGAGATAATAGCTGGTTTAGTTTAATTCGTGCCTTGTTAGGTAGCGGTATATACCATCCTGCGTCTTTATTATCCCAATATCGCATTGAATGTACCTGTGTGCACGCTAACTGTATACATTAAATAATATTTTGACCTTTTCGTTAAACTGTTATCAATGTTACGAAAACAACCAGCCATCGATCAAATTAGACTTAATTAATTACTCCTCCGCAATTTCTCAAATGTCCTAAAACTGACAATCTCATTCGTGTTCGTCAGTTTTTGAATTTGCATATTCCTGAGCACACTTAATATTTGAACGTATTATTTTACATATTCATTTTCCTAAAGACTTGGTTATCTTTAATTCTTACATTTTTTTTGTCTAATACGTCTCTCCTAACAAGACACTTATAATGTATCGTATATATTAATTGCAATGAACGGGAAGAATGCACATGCCTGAGACGCAACCTGTCATGGGTAGTGACGTACGTATTTGCTGTTTTGCATGACCTGCCAAGCAGGTGCTTACTATTATCGGCACTGGGAAATATTTGTCATGGGTTCATTTTTCTAATATGGAAAACAAGTTGCAATGTATATATATATATATATATATATATATATATATATATATATATATATATATATATACACAACTTAAATCGGCTTTAAAGCTATCATATTTGTGAGGATATTCAAGGTAATTAAAGTCTATAATAAATACAGCCTTAGAAATCATGATATGGAAACTAACGCAATATATTAATTTTGCCATTCGGAATTTATGTTGAATCTTCATAATTGCAATATGAAACGGCAATATTTGAAATTTTTACAATCTTTGTTTTCCCTCTCACATTGCCAGTGGTAAAACTGACCGTGCTGAAAAGATCGGTGCTGACGTCGGGCGAAAACTACGTTGCTGTCAGAATTGATGAAGTTTTTAAGGTTAGATGACCACACATTTATCTAATTATTTTGCTTGATTCGATAGACTAGTTTATTAGAGAAGCACGCTCCATCGAAATATATTGAACCTTACTATTACCCATGTAATTGCAACCTTTTATGCTTGAGAAATGTCTATCAAACAGTTTATAAATATATATGTGTGTATATGTGTGCGTTTATAATTCCCGTCCACAACAAATATGTTCTTTATATATAGCACAAATTGTAAGGAAAACCTCGACGAAACAACTTATTTCTTAGGAATACATATTCTAAAAAATTATAAGATATATCTAACAGGTTTTTCCTAGTAATTTCCATTCATTTTATATACATGAATGTTTACCACCGAACTGTATTTAAATCTAAGCAGATACTATGTTTACCTATTTTGCAATTTAGAGCCTTTTGTTTGTATAAATCATGTTGCTCAACAAACACGCAGGTATACATAAAACGAGCGGCATATATACACCATTATCGTACATTAAACAACCAGAAGAGATGTATGTATTTTGTAATAAATAGTCTCCTCAAACCTAAAAATCGTTTCACACATGCTTTGCATTGCGCCATTTGTTAGCTTGTTTACACATCATCACATTCTGCAAAGTTGCCTGGAAGCTTTCGTTAAATATTCATGTACAATGTATTCTGCATTCTACTTGAGTTTAGACTCAGATAAAACAAATGGGTATTGACCTTACAATGTCCGTATAGGTCTATATTTCCAGTGAGTATGTTTAATAACACATCATTTATACAAAGTGTTTAAGACAGTGGTTTGCTTTACTTGGCAGCGGATGATTTTGATACTAACACAATATCGAAGGAATCTATTTGATTACGGCAGAACGTGATAAGACTGCATGAATGGCGTAAACCCGAAAATCATGTAAAAGATAATGGTGGAAAAAGTCTAGGGATCCTAGGATAAGAGTAGACTAGCCTAGTTATGAGGTATTAATATCCATAGATAATGTCAATACATGATGGTGTCATATGGAAACAATCAGAAGAGCAAAAAGGGTGTCTAGTACAATCTCAGTTTGTTAATGAATGCATCTATGGAATAATGGCACAGTGGAGAGGTCTGCGGTTGCAAATTGAACATCTGTTGTACAAGATCAGAGAAATATGAGGATGTGAGAGAAAGAAACCTCTTGAAATAAGGATCACATTTTGCGTTAAATACATTTCAAATTAGATCTCTGTGCCGCAAGCTTATCATCGTGATGACACTTGCTTCCGAAAGATTATAGATAATATCTCAATTAAATCTGAGTATGTCATATATTTATCTAACATTTTGTAAAATACAAGCTATAGTCTGTTACACGTCCCTTATAAAACGTTCCTCCCATCCTTTCCTCGAATGTATGTGCCTGACATAATTACAATTTAGCTTTGCATTTTTAATCCATTCATCACTTCCAACCTATTGAATCTGGTTTTGGTAATATTGTCATGCAATATTGTCGCAACGTATTTGTTGTGGAATGCTTATACAACGTTGTTGTTTAACATCACACATTAAACTTCCTATGACAATCTGACATCATTCAATACCATTAATGAAAGTGAAGAATGAATTATGTTTATGTTTCTTAGACCTATGAACACCACCGATGGCAATAAAGTCCAAAACTTAAATTAGGCACTACAAAATGTCAACATTACCATTCATCTCGGAGTAGTAAAGATAGCATAATTTTCAAAGAAGACTTAATGTAAGCTTTGTAAAATTTTAATTTGGAACCAACCAAACATTAGCAGTAATTTGAACTTACTAGAAGGAACTCATTTAGGATGCCAGAGCACACTAGTGCATCAATCATACAAACATTGCACAAGTTTGAAAGGTGGTGATGAGAGATAATGCCTGCACATTAAATTAGAATTACTCAAATACAAATAGACAATCTGCACTGCATAGACATTTGTATTGAACAAGTCTATGCCTTGGATGTGGAAGGTCGCAGGTTCGAACCCCGACCGAGTCATATTAAAAATCTCTAAAAATGTTATTAGCAGCTACCTTGCTTGACTCTCAGAATTGAGAAGTTAGTATTAGGACTGGCCGAACTGATCACAGGATGATGTGACAAGGTGGGACATAATGAAACATATCCTTGGCATGATGCCCCAGCGTTAGACATCACTGTTAACTGACACACTGCAGTCATCATATCAGTATGATTGACAAAATATTAAAAACTATGTTAAAAATCGTTAATTATTTCCAAAATTATTTATATTTCTATTTGCATTCATCGTTGACTAGATAATCAAATGAGTTACAAAACTTTCATCTATTTAAATTAATATGTTAAGTGTAGTCAAAGCAGCGACAATTTAAATGATTTTTATGAAGTTTGCAAACAAATATATGCAATTTTATTGAAGATTCGTTAATTTGGAATGTGTTATACGTAGCTAACATGTGGCAAGTTCGATATTCTACTTACATTGCATCGTAATGATTCAGGGAGATTGTAATTCTGGTAAAGCCTCACTTTATTTTCCTTTCAGTGGTTGGTATCTTGTTTATTGTTTATATTATCCAAGTGCCGACATTTTTATCCATGCGAATATCCGCGTAACTTCATTGTACATTAAGATGTATTACAAGTTGATCGGTCTACAAAATTGACCCGTTTTAAATATTGCACTCATTTTTCCACATAGTAGAAGTTTGCGCTGATATCTTTCGTTTGATATTTGTATGGTATGAACCATTACATAATCCTCAGCTACATCTTAAATGTGCCAGGTTCATATTTTCAAAGACAGGAGGTGTGTTACGATTCATAATGAAGCTTTTTACAACTCTTGTGCAACATACGGGAATATTATCTGACATATGAAGCATGTGGCAAGTTCGATACTTGTACCTGTGTTTTATTGCAATAATATACACATACATACATACATTTATATATATATATATATATATATATATATATATATATTAGATGTGCATCACACCATTTCTAACACTTTTATACCAGTTTTTTAAATGCAAACGACTGCATTAGAATGGAATAATATGTCTATTATATATGTTAACATTGAATCTTACATATATCAGGCACTTCAGAAGGTTTCCTTTTCAGACTGATTTAGGCATGATTGCTGGAATACTAGCCTTCTTTCGGATTCCAAACGGTTATGCTTGTGCTCCGAGTTTCATCCCTGATATTCAATACGTGCTAATGGGTACGAGCCTCAACATTATATGTTCTCAAATTTAAAAGAAAATGTTGTGGGTTCCTTTCTCCTTTTGCTATTGAATTTTCTAAATATTTAGCTTGCTTTGTTTTAGTCTATATCTTTCTTTATTTTCCTTCTAAACTTTAAATTCATTATATTGCTTTAAACATATATTATTGGTAATCTTTATTGGCAGAATTACTATGGTAATGGCACAATCAAGAAAAGCAACTTTTGTCAATGCGTTGCTTATTTGATATCGTAATGTTATCCGTATTGTGCGAGATACTCACACCTAAAGCACTATCTTGTCACTGATATGTTTCATCGTTGGAACATGATTTTGTTATAGGCAAGATATACATTGCATGTCTACCAATATAACTGCATATAGAGAATATCTTAAATTGTCAACACATAACGTAACCTAATAACAACGTCAATACTAAAAGACAGAGCATATTCATATAACAATGAATTAATTTGTTGCCGGTTATACACGCATATCGTTATATGTATACTATATTCACAAACTAAGAATTAATCATTTCATGAATTAATACACGAATAGTATTCATCAAACTGGAATATTGTTTTAAAAATTAAAAACATCTCATAAGCTAATCACTACAAAGGTACATTTTATCAATAATATGGTTACCACTAAATATGAAAGTTTCAAAGCAAATGTGCACATGAATATGTCTGCTAATAATTATAAATACTAGAAAATCAGTCTACTTGCATTTAAAGGGAAATGCGAATAATTTAGATAACTCTTCTCTAACATTTGCTGATCGCATTTTAACTTATTACAACGGAAAACAGCTCAACACAGAGGCTTTTAAAGCTTTAAAGATTGTTTCCGATCGTACAATATCAATGATGTCACAAACAAATTGAAAACATAAAATATAGCAATTTGTAGGATTGGTATTTTACGATGTGCACACAATATGTTGTCCTTATGAGAGAGAAAGCATGTTGTTTTAATGTAGTCCCATATCAATTAGATCTTTGTTTTGTGTCCGTGAATAACATTTATCAGAGGGACCTTTCATATTTATACAATCTAAAGATTTGCCCCATTAGGTCTATGTGTTTATGTTCATGCTATGTATAGTGGTTTCTCACTGGCCTTTTACGCTTTTTTGTTGTTGTTGTTGTTGTTGGGTTTAACGCAATTCTTCAGCACACGATAGGCTATGCATGGCGGCCAGTATTAATGGTGGAGGAAGAACCCAGGAAGAACCACCGACCCACGAGAAGCTACTGGCAAGCTTTCTCACATATCCACATTGGCCGAATCCTAGACACGAATCCACGCACAGAGAGGTGAGATGGCAGTGATCCGTAACGGACTGCTCTTTAGACCACTCGGCCACTCGGGCCCCCGGCCTTTAAGGCCGGCCTGACTACTTCGCGTTGCACCGAGTAAAATAGCCCACCATCGTCTACGCCAATTACTTCCCTTGCTACACGGTTCTCTATCTACGGTGTTATTACTCATTGGATCAGCGTATAAAGTGTAGCTATATAAGCAATTTGTAGGTGTCACTGTTCTCTAGTGCGCAAGTTGTTGTACATCAAGGGAAATTCGGAAACCTTTTCCACCTCCAGGTAGTTTTAAGTGACCATCATCCAAGGGATATACCATGAAAACAGACAGGCCATTCATAATACTAACCAATTAATGATGAGGTCCAATCTTTAATACCTTTCGGCTGAGGTTCGTGTCAATGGTGAACACTCTAATCACTTAAGCCATCGGAGATGTCCTCATAGTGCAGCTATTCCAAGATATATATATATATATATATATATATATATATATATATATATATATATATATATATATATATATATATATATACATATATATATATATATATATATATTAATACAAATAATACTATCATACAGGTTAGATAAATTTTAATTCGTACTCTACAGAGATTCTTACCCAGATCCGCGGGTAAACGGCACTGATCTCCTTTCCTTCACACATGAGTCCATATTCCCTGACGACTAAGTTCACATCACAAAAAAAGATTTTACTCAATAGGTGTTGTATGCACTCGTGTGTAGCAGACACACTCCCATGACGACCTAGTAATATACATATATATATATATATATATATATATATATATATATATATATATATATATATATATATATATATATATATATATATATATATATGTGTGTGTGTGTGTGTGTGTGTGTGTGTGTGTGTGTGTGTGTGTGTGTATGTGTGTGTGTGTGTGTGTGTGTGTGTGTGTGTCTGTGTGTGTGTGTGTGTGTCGTATTTGTACATATAATGCATCTTAAGTTAAGAATATTTAATCTTTAGGCAAATAATGGATAAACCCATGCCAAATTAAATTGATTATTAGCATTTCTATAAAATCCTTACAATTACAGCAACAGGGAGGGTGAACAAACCACGTTTTAGAAGGATACATTCGCGAAAATAAATCTTTGTACGAAAACTAAAATGTATGGTCAATAACGCGAAACCGAAACTTCTAATCGCCCGAGGTATCATTAATTGATTTGTTTGACGCTTGTGTGTTTTCGTGTTCGTTTACATTCTCTCACTGTTGGTCCCCCCCCCCCCCAGCCTCTCTTTGCTGCTATCTTCCTCAACAAAGTATGTTATCGATCGCGAAGTACATTTATATCGCGACCTAGGATCATATAACTTTATCGTGATTATTCCATGATGAATCGCTTGCACGGGCGAGAATAACTGTCTTAATTTAATCATATCCATGTCCGCTGAACACCAAGTCTGGTGAATAATTTGCAGAGTATGTGTATCGACTTAATTTAAACACACGCAAAATATTGCAGTTATCTCTAATCATGTTTGGTGGTCGTGTCTACTGCTGAGTAACATGCATCATTTCCGTGTTTTTGTGCCTGCCTCGACACAATATCCGAGGTGGATTTGTTTCTCTATCATCACATCATCGTATACTACTAAATTATTAATGAATCCATCGATGCCATCTACAGATGGAGCATCATCAATAGCGTTGATAAAGTAAATAAGATATCATTACCGTCCTCGTCCAACAATTTTGCATTTTCATTACAATCTGTATGCACGTTGTAGCATCGCCGATCATTTAAAGATGGCGCCACTAAATATAACATATCCCATCTGAGCCATCTCAGTATCAGGTCAAGCAAAAATTATTTCTTAAGAGACCCAGATAGACCTATAGTAATTGCTTTGCTAGAATTTGCTAGCGCTGGGTGATGCTTGGCTGGCTCTTTATTTCGTGTCGCTGAGAAATCAATGATATCCGTGTTTCACAAAAATAATAAATACTATGAATTTATATTGTGTTCAATCCAGTACCCCTACCCCCACCAGCTAATTAACGAAAATAACGACGAGGAATAAATAACGTTCACTTACAAAGATGTGTATAAAATGTACAAAAAATACTATTTATCTCAAATAAAACAGGTGGAGATTCATGGGAAAAGTAACAGGACTCCTGGGGCCAAGTATTCTGACGACAAATGTATTCCTGGATATAATTGTTGTGGTCCTGGAATCAGACTTGATATCAGACACGATGAGCGAAGACAACCAAGAACTGGAAAGTATCAAATAATGCGATTGATCAAGCGTACTAAGTTCATGATGTCGTGTATACAATTTCGGATATGCAGGAACGACACATTGCAGACATGAGTTTGATACACATGCTAAAGACTGTAAAAAAATCTCTCGGAGAATCGATTGCTAATGTCTTCGTACGATCTGCGATGAAATGTAAACTAGTGTTTGGGGCTTGTAATTCCTAGGCCGATTATTATGATAATAATGTAATCGATTTATTATAGCCCAATATGATGTTGGAGAGGTAGACCAGCGATTAGTAAATTGCTCATACAGCAAGTGTCGCACGTTCAGTTGCTGCATCTTGGCTAGAGCGACACGCAATATAACAAAGATATGTTCCAGCACCTACAACAAATCAGTACGCACAATTTGATATCGACACAACCAATGAGGTTCGTCAAGCAGATACTTTGTTCTTACCACACGAGACTATTAAAATTGGTAGACAACCCCGCACATACAAATAAGCGTTGACTGTCGTTGACGTTGCAAGTAGACATAATGAAGCAGAGCCGATATCAGCTAAAACAGCAGCTGAAGTTGCATCTGTGTTTGAAATTTTCAGCGTCATAACATCCGAGAGTAGACCTGCAATTTGTAGATTAGATTCAACTGTTCCTCAAAGTGGATTCGTATGTGAACACTTACAAGTAATACCTGAAGATAAACAATTACCACCGCCTTCACTTTCGTATAAGCAGAGCACTGTTGAATTGGATCGCAGTGCTCTTGTGTTTAATAAATATAGGCAATTCATTCCACGTCGCTAGAGGATTAGGACACGAATGAACGCACTACGTATGATTCCGTTTTCCAGACAATGGGAACAATAGGAATGAGATTATATGAACAGGAGCGTTCGCTTCTAGCTGGAGTATATAAATTGGTGAGGTCAGATAGGTATATTGGGTTGGAACCAGTCAAGAATGAAGTATAGTAAGCATATTTTTTGTTTTATTCTGGATCGAAGTGTTAGCCAGTGAGGGTTACAGAGCAATGGGAGGTGTACTTATTTAATTGTGTTCTGAGGATGATGCAAGGAGCCGTGTTTTGAACTGCTTATAGTTTCTGTAATATATATTCAGGCGAACCAGAAGGAAGAGAATTACAATAATCCAGCCAGTACTGATAAAGATACAATTGCTTAAGTGGCATTAACCAAAAGAAAATTGCAAATAAAGCTGATGCGTCTCAGCTCAAGATATGCAGCCTTGCATATGTTCATTACAAAGTGGTGCAATGAGAGAGTACTCTCAAGAGTGACACTTAGGTGTCGTACCGACTGTTAAATTTAAGATTGGTATTCATGATACTTAGTGTTTGAGGTAAAGGATATGAATGAGGACGCCGTTGTGTGATCAGGATGGCTTCCGTTTAATCATCATTCATCTGCCGCTTGTAACAGGACATCCATTGCTTCACACAAATGCACCTATCCATTCCTTGTGTGGTAGCCTCAGCTTCAGCGATGTGGCTGACTGGTCTATTTGAGTGTCATCAGCGTATACTTCGTAAGACATCAGATGACGGTCTATTACACTTGAGAGCGTTTGAATGTAAATGATGAAGATAACGGGCCGAGAACTCATAGGCAGTTTCAGTATAGTGTCTTTATAACTGACTCACGCTAAGTTATGTTGCATTGATAAGTGTAGAAAATGCACCGCGGTTTTTTCTCAAGAAGTGAATTTGCATCCAATGAAAGCAAAGAAAAGCACGTAATAAAGTCGAATTCTGGCAAGACATGTTCTACCCTGTCAGGACGAGAGGACGATAAGCCCTGGTAATTAATTTGATGTTAAGCATCCAGCGCGTGCAGCAGACATTGAACCAAATGGTCTCGTGATCCAGCATTGTGTTGCATACCTCCGTATATATATCTATATATATATATATATATATATATATATATATATATATATATATATATATATATATATATATATATGTAGAGAGAGAGAGAGAGAGAAAGAGAGGACGAAACTGATGAAAACAGTAAATTTCAGTATAAACAATTTAGGCGGATTGATTGCAAAACACTTTAGCGTATGTTATGGAGCGTCTGACTCTTTCAAACATACATACATATATATATATATATATATATATATATATATATATATATATATATATATATATATATATATATATAATTGTGTGTGTAGGGAGATAGATAGATAGATAGATATGTGTCTGTCACAATCTGATTTAAAATATGTATTTATTTCATTAATGTATTACAATAGGGGCTATCCATTTAGTACGTACGCAGAAATCTGGCAAAGCTTGACACTTACTCCCCTTCCTGTATACATTTGTACTTTTTACACCCCCACCTGCGTATGTAACAAACCCACAATTCGATAGAACGGCTTTTATTTAAAAAATGTTATTAACATGTTTAATGAAACAAATAGTCCAGCGACGTTGAATGTCTCGCTGCATCGTTGTGTCTGCTAAAATTCAAACACAAGAGTATGCATTTGGGTTACCCCAATGCCCCCTCCGTGGGTACGTTCTAAATGGACGTCCCCATATTCGATTTTGGATATAATAAATATAAAAAAGGTGTTATCTGAAGTTGCTTTTGGAATAAAATCCTATCTTTGCAATATGGTTGTTATAGTTGTGTAATATTTCGCACCAGTATGGCTGGTGTGTTCAGTTGAATTGGATTGTATGGCTGGTTTGGCAGGATTGTCGCAACATCATCAATAAAGCCGGTTTGACTTGGTGGATTGATGGCCCGCTGGCCTATATACTGGGTAATGTGGGCAAAAATGTATTATAGGACTTTACAGCCAATGGTGTCTGCTGGCAAAATAATACTTGTATGCAGACGACTGGACAGCGTGGTCGGCAGCCGGGACATTCTTGTACATTATTTAAAGAGAGGTATGCTGGCCGTGTTGGCCGGCAAAGTCAGAAAACACCCTGAAACGCAATTTGTATATATCAGAATCAAACAATGGACGTGGACTTACACTCAGAAGGTTGTCTAAACTAACCCCCCCACAAAAATCAATGATGCAATTGGTTGACCTTCTAGTCACCAGTGTCTTTATAATAATACGGATCAGTGAAGATTCAATGAGTCATGTCACTCGTTTTTACTTCAGACACACCATACTTCGGTGTGTTATTCGTTCTCAGACAGGCTATTTGGCTCAATGCCTCCATCGGGATGTTGAACTGAGCCAGATCTCTACAACCTGAGCTGTTCTTTTATCTTGTTCGTCTGCTAATGTACCGTCCATTAGTGTGTGCGTATTGCAGACACCAAGGGTGAGGTGCATCAGTTTAGTCTTTTGTATGATTTTAAACCGACAAGGTGGGATCTCCGTCAGCTGCAGCATGCTGGCCAGGGTTAAGGTGAAGTAATCAATGATCCGGGCACCTTTTCTAGCCCCTTATACCTGCTTAGAAGGTGCGCAGTGTGAGCCTAGATATGAAAAATAGCCCTTTGACATTAGGGTCATGGTTACAATCATAGAAAATTTGCGTTCGGGTTTGTATTTAAGATTTTGCCTGCATGTCCTGAAATACTGGTCACAATGTTATACAAATTTTGTATTAAGGGGTCTCATTCTATGGGAATTTGGGTCTAGGTTACACAGTGAATTGTCTCAACATGCAGGACCTACCATTTTTAGTTTATTTTAGTTTCTCGAGGATTGTACGTATCCCAAAACCATCCTTCATGGTGCTGAGATATATCTCGGAGATTACATAGTTGTAGCAAAGTTGCGACAAATAAATAAATGCGTTAGAATTATGGACATATAAAAGATACAAGATTGTTCCAAAAGCGGCACATATCTGCCTTTCTTGAGTATCACACACACACACACCAACCTCAAAATAGGCCCAGACAATTTTTAATTGAGCTGTTGCGGGACATTTTGCACTTTGTGTGCTGGGTCAGGCCGTTTTGTACATTGTGCCAGGCGTTTTACCCATTGTTCAATTACAAAAACAACCCGTTAATCTTTCACGAACGCAAGCGTGAATTTTCTCTGCAATGGATGAACTTCAGATCAAACTTGGGAGTTTTCGAAATTTGCAAAATCAGCTAGGTTATCTAACAACAACAACAATAACATCAACAACAACAACAACAATAATAACACTAATAAGAAGAAGAGGAAGAAGCAGAAGATGACGAAGAAGAACAAGAAGAAGTGGAAGAAGAAGAAGAAGAAGCAGAAAAATAGAAGAAGACGACGAAGAAGAAGAAACAGAAAGGCAACAATTCAGTGGCGGATCCGATGGTGGACCCAGCAACCCACCACCCCAAGAAAACAAACGTGAACGCGGAGCTACCATTCTAATAAGTTGTGTTCTTTATATTTCGATTGCTACAAGTATGCCATAAAAATGCTTGACAGGCAGAATCTCCTCTATTCAATATATCTAGATCTTCTACTGCAATTCACGAGTTACTGTTCTGATAACGAGATACGTATATAAAAGGTCGTTAATGTATTGCAGTATCCCTACCCTTATTAGATCTAATGGGGAATACATTTAAGCCACACAAACATTTCTTGCTAGAAGAGTGTGTGTATAAGAAAATGAAGGCCTCCTGACAATTACCTCGATCCATTTTCACAACGTTATACTACAGTTAATACCCATCCACGGAACTCTAATGGAATATAAACAGAACTTATTCAGTAATTAGAAAGAGGCAAAAAACATTCGTTCGAAACATTTTGATGGCGAAGATGAACTCTGCGATGACATACAAGTGGAAACCTATAATCGTCAACAGGTTAAAAGTGCAAATTTTATGGAAACGAATGAAAGATATTTGGTTTGCTTAAATATTTGAGGTGTACGTCATTATTTAAACGTGCTTGCATCTATGTATTTGTGTTCGTATTATAAGCTATATATAACAATTTCCCAAATACCCACATTTTTGTGTCTTAGATTCATTTGTGTTGATAACAAAGAACAAGTGTTCTTCAACATTAGATGTATCTTTGACACACATTTTTACATTTCGACTACATGTTAAATCGGAATTCACGACACAGTAAATGGAACTCCATCTACCGCCGTATATCGGAACAGATTACTTCTAAACCTTCGACATAGCAAATATATAGCTTTCAATCACACTTTGAAACTGAACCGGTAAGCTAAAACCTCGACATGTAAATTGAAATTTCAGCATCAAAATTTAAGTGTGCATGTAAAATTGGAATTTTTTAATACAAAATTAAAATTTCAAACACCGCTATGTAATTCAAAACTTAAAATCTAAAAACCTATACAGGAAATGGAATTTTCAACTTCGGATGTTTAATTTAACAGATAAAATGTCAAAATATCGACATATGGTATCTATCTTTCAAAGTAAACTATTTGATTCAACATGTGAAACTGGAATTTCCGATATACTACTTTGATATTTCAAACACCACTGTATTTCAACCGAAGAAAAGGTACAAATTTCAATCTAGAACAATGATCTTCAACCACCGTTATGTAATTCAACATATACAATTGAAAATTAAATATATGAAATAGAACATTCAACAACAACAATTTCATTCAACGTATAAAAAAAGAATTCTCGATACGTGCTATTGAAATTTAAACATATTTTGTCACATACGGTACCTCGTACATAATACACTATTTTATAAAATATGACAGGCCAGGCTCCTTACAATCAGACGTAATTGGTATTATAAAAAATCAGCGTCTTATAGACATTTACAAAGTTTTCCGCTATAATAATTTGTTGATCATTTCAAACGTTAATTATATTTTAATTCAACAATAAAGATCGTTATAACGGATGTAGACATTTTCATTTGTTTTCAGCATCTTGTTACAACTTGTAACGCATAAAAAATTTATCATTTTCAGTTTCTCTGACTTAATGATGCCGCCCTGTATATTATTGTTTCTTAAATGATATATAACATTCAACTGGATTTGATTTTAAAATGGTAAGTTTAGACAAAAATAAAATAGCTTGTTCGTGGTGTTGATTGTGACGATGGCATTTTCATTTATGTGCTCATTACAAGGCGAATTTATTTGTTTCAACTGGAATTAAAAAACAGGTAATTTCAGCATCGCTGCAACGGAGTACTATCCTGATTTTGACCGAAGCGACATTTAAGAACTTGTTAAGCCAGTCAAAAAACCAGTAATAACTCCATTGTGCGTATATTTTGTTTCTGCCTGATTGAGTTGAACGTGTTCGAAGAGGAATTCAGTATATGTAGTTTGTAGACATGGCACACGCGTTGCACCATAGATACTATTTCTTTGAGGTAGAAACAGTTGTACAAGAAACTAATTTTAGACAAAATGACAGCCAGTGCTGCGCATCATTTCAATTCAGAGATTAACTCCTGGCGTCTTATTGGTAAACTGCTTTAGGTTATCTCGCACTGCGTCCTTTAAGCCATGGTAGGCTTCATTCCATTGAATGCAATGACGTAAGCAAATCTTTGGTCGCTCCTCTTTCATTGAACAAGTTTGCGAATTTGTTCATAAATTGTTATCCTGTTCACTTTGTTTATATGTATGTCACGTTCCTAAATAGGTACGACCTGCACACACTATGAAACATGTGGCCATGCAGTCAACAATTATCTTCAGCTCGTATTGTAGGCAAAACAAAATAAATTGTACTGACCACTTGCACGTATATAAAAACACTCTACTGCCCATTGTCCGTCATCATAGTGTGCAAAACGTCGTATCGGCACCCGAAAATCCTCTAACCTTCTGCTTTATGCTAGTTTTGTTTCTTTCTTCTGTTGGCCTCCTGCTATGTATCAATGACTGTAAAGCTCATGCATATAAATCTATGTGTCTGTTTATACGATAATTTTAACGACAGTTTACTTACAAAGTAAGCTGTTACATTATCTAAATATAGTTTCTTGGTTCTTGAACATAACAATACGCAAGCAAGTTTTTATATTGCGATCGCATGACACAAGCCGTTATGAGAATGCGCAGACTATGGCAAGGTTTGCAACGTCTTTTGGTTTCAATTGTCTGTCGGTCAGTATTTTCAAAAATCTATAAGATCCGACTGCGGCTTCTCTCTCAATTTCTTACATACATACATACACACCACACACAAATACAAACCCAATCCCCCCCCACACACACATACATACATACATACATACATACATACATACATACATACATACATACATACATACATACACACATACATACATTAGCTGTTATTTCTACTGCTTTTGCTGATGGTTTAGGGTTTTGAGTTCTAATTTAGGCATGGCTTTAGGATGTAGACCGTTCGTTCTTAATATGCTGTAATTAAATTAAAGTGTCATGAGATTCATTTACGATTACAATAGACAATTGAAATCAAATTTTCAACATTTCCGTCCGGTTTTAGATTTGTTAGAGGTCCGGTTTACTGAGTGAAAACTGAATCGAAAATTTGGAACATTAACATGATTGGTTTCAAGTTAATACTAAAGGGCACGTGTTTCTGACGATACACCGCTGTTGATACTTTTATTATTTGGCAAAGGATTCAGCAGATACACAATAACAGAGAGAGAGAGAGACAGACTGATAGACGGGGGGAGGGGGGTCGGTAATACTCAATTACTTCTAAAAGGAGGGTTTGATCTTCTGTACATGATTGAACATTTTTGACCACGACAAAACTCTTCAGCCATGCATTCTCAACGAAGGAAATGTCAACCTACTCATAACGTTATGTGCTCAGATTTTAATGACATTGAATTTGTCTGAATAAATCATTAATGATTTCATCAATTCATTTCCGGTCCCAGCAGTTAAATCGTATGAACTTTTATGTAACAGATGGAATGAAACTAGAACGAATATACAGACGTCTAAGTAGATTTAGAAAGCGAACACAATCCTCAACAACTTCAGGAATAAAAGAACTAATAAATAAAAGTATAAGAAAAGAAACAACCAGATGAGTTGCGAAATATATGACTATACATAGAGATAAAAACAAGTAACAGGATTGAAAGATCAAAAGGTTTCTACTGAAAAAGTTAACTTTGGTTTTTACGTGGACATTTTGAGTATAGTGCTTCAGGAAGTGATCTAGGTACTAGGTCTCATTATCATTAACTAAGTTTTCAATGCTGGTTTAGTGTTACATTAAATTCTTTATCATCTTATCTGTGATCTTCGGTGCACAAAATCAATTTTCAATATAGCTGGCAAGTCAACAATCCCATCCTGAAGATACACACACACACACACACACACACACACACACACACATATATATATATATATATATATATATATATATATATATATATATATATATATATATATATATATATATATATATATATATATATATATATATATATATATAAGTAGTGAATGGGGTGAGATTAGCGACAATGGGAATTAGCATTAAAAACACCCCCTGGGTAAGATTAGCGACAATGGAAATTTACCATTAACCACCCTGGGTAAGATTAGCGACAATGGAAATTTAACATGGGCAAAATACCCTGGGTAAGATTAGCGACAATGGAATTTAACATTGGAGAAAGGAAAAAAAAGGAAATATCCATTTTAGCGTCAAACGCATTCGAACAATGGAAAAAAAAATATCGATTCTAGGGACAAAGGCAATTGAACATGGGGAATAGAGTTTGGGTCTGTCTAGGGACAAGGGGAATTGAACATGGGAATAGAGTTTGGGTTTGTCTAGGGACAAAGGGGAATTGAACATGTTAGAAAAAAAGAAAAAAAACTACTTTAGGGACAAGGGGAATTGAACATGGGATTTTTTTTATAAAAAAAAATTAAAAAAGGGGTAGGCAATCGAAAGGCTATCTCTTTTCGAGAAATGTGGGTGGCCCTGAAAAGGGCCTTTGGGTTTCTTCTTCTTCTTCTAACTCCTCCACTTCTTCCACCAAGTCCTCACTTTTTCCATTATTCCTTTCTTCTTCTTTTTCTCCTCTGGCATCCAGTCTGGATGGCCCAAGGCTCTAAACTTTTCCTGGACTTTGATCCAATTCTGATTTAGCCTTTCAAAATCAGCCTGTTTCTTTATGTTTTCCTGATCTTTTCTTTCTTTATTCCATCTCTCTTTAATCTTCTTTACCTCTACCTCCTTCACTTTTATCATCAACTCCTCTCCTTTCCTCAGTCTTTCCTGACCTCTCTCCACAAAAGAGCACTCTGTCCCATGTGACATATTTTCAAGAAAGCACCTGACTTTGCTCGCATTGTCAAGTGCTTCCTTTAGGCTTCCCACTCTGACATAGGTGGGATTTATCATACCTCTCAATCTCTTTTCCTCCTCTTCTATCATTTCTGCTATCACTTCTTTTGCTACGTTTAGGCATTTAGCGTAGTCCAGATACTCTGCTATCTTCCATTCTTTTTCTAGTCTCTCCACTACATAGATACCATCCATTATCCAATTGTATATATGTACCAAATTGTTGAACAACTCACTTGCAACCACCATCTTCGTTTTTATTATTCCGTAGAATGGTTCGAACATCAAACCTTGTGGGTTCTTATAGTTAAAGTACGGACGTGAAGGAAAACATCCCCTAAAAACATAAAATTGATCTTACCTCGATCAGGACCAAACAACGCGCGGACGTGAAGGAAAACATCCCCCTAGTTTTCTCATTTCATATAATATACTATCCACATAAGTGAAGCAACAATAAACAAACCCCAAATCTACTATTTACACACGCAAATCATTAAAACAAAATCCATAATCTACTATCCACACAATTGTACGTGAGCGGTTACAAAACCCAAACTATACTCTCCACATACGCTAAGAAACAATAAACAAACCCCAAATCTACTATTTACACACGCAAATCATTAAAACAAAATCCATAATCTACTATCCACACAATCGTACGTGATCGGTTACAAAACCCAAACTATACTCTCCACATACGCTAAGAAACAATAAACAAACCCATAATCTACTATTCACACAAACTTACGTGAGCGGTTACAAACACAAACACACAAACACATACACTAGCACTATGAAAAAGGAGTCAGTGTTTATATTCACACTACTCTATCTACACACATTGGCAAATTGATGGTTATTTCTTTTCTAGAGTATTGGGTAGCCCTGGAAAGGGCTGTTTTTTGGAACTTCATGGACACCTGGTTAATGATGGCACCTTCCAGGCCTGGCGCCACATACACATCTTGTTCTCCAGTTGCTTTTACTTTTTGGGGGGAGAGAGCAGAGGAAGGATAAATAGCTTCAGAATCCCAATTTTCTGTCTCTGGGATTCTGAAATTTCTTCTCTCCTTTTCCTCCTCTTCTTGGTTTCTTCTCTCCTCCTCCTCTTCTTTGTATCTTCTCTCCTCCTCTTCTTTGTATCTTCTCTCCTCCTCTTCTTTGTATCTTCTCTCCTCCTCTTCTTTGTTTCTTCTCTCCTCCTCTTTCATCCTTCCCTCTTCCACAATGGCTTCCGCGGCCAGTTCGTTCAACAGGCGCCTGGCATAATCCAGATGCACATGAAGTTCCAACAGTTTCGCTAGTCTCGTGTTCATTCTGGTGTTGATCAATCAACGAGTTTCAATTTATACTAAAAGTGCGGACGTGAAGGAAAACATCCCCCTAAAAACATAAAATTGATCTTACTTAGATCATGACCAAACAACGCGCTGACCTAAAAGAAACACTCACTTTTTATACTACCCATTCCTATTCTAAATTTTTTTTTCATTAATCACTTCAATATGCTATTCACATACGCAAAGCAATCCAATCAAACCTACCAAATCTACTCTCCCCACACCTCAAACAGCCAAAAAAAACCATGATCTTAATCTACTATCCACACCAACGTACGTGAGATGTTACAAACACAAACACACAAACACATACACTCGCACTATTAAAAAAAGAGTCATTGTTTATATTCACACTACTCTACCTACACACATTGGCAAATTGATGGTTATTTCTTTTCTAGAGTATTGGGTAGCCCTGAAAAGGGCTGTTTGTTTTTTGTTTTTTTTTTTGTTTGCTATGGCAATCTTTTAGTTTCTAAGAATGTGATGTCCTCTGAGGATAGACTTTCTGGCGATAGGTCTGCTTCTTCGGAAAGAGAAGAAGAACTCTTTGGTGTCGATACGACAATCGACAAAGCCTCTGTCAGCTGCTGCTGCTGCTGTTGCTGTTGTTGTTGCTGTTGCTGCTGCTGTTTTTGAAGTCTGTACTTCTCTGTCCATTCTTCTTTCTCCCTGTTCACTTCTTCTCTGAAGAGCTCTTCTATCAGGTCTTCAGTAACTTTTAACATTCTCACATTCTCTATCTCTTCTGGCTTCGGTATCAGACTGTGTCTGTCCCTATGCAAATTCACGTAGGCTTCGTTTAGCTTAGCTAGTTTGGAGCACATCTTCGTAGAAGGATGAGTCGACAATGGATGGTTAGACTGGAAACAACCCGGTTCTTAAAGTCAAAGCGCGGACGTGAAGGAAAACATCCCTCTACGGTTTTCGAGCCGCAACGTTCAATCAGTGTCATGAGAGGGATAGTAAGAAGTCAAAGAGCATATATCAACATTCTTATAGCCAAACAAACCACAAAGGCATTTTTTTTCAAAACACAACATTTTTTATTCAAAATCACTTAACATTAACCAACAACTATAACATTTTTTAACAATAATCCAACAATATAACATCAAACATTTTTTTCAAATGACAAACATTTTTTTCAATTTACACTCTACTTTAAACAGGGTTGGCAACGTTGTGAATGAAATTGTGATTTCCACTGTTGCAAGTCATTGAGTCATGGATGGACACTACGTTTCCTAGCTGAAGACAACAAAATAAGCATACTAGTCACAAAATCAACGATTTACTTTCTCATCGTTTCTAGAAAAATCATGATCAAAATAAGTCACTAAATGTTCTTTTGCTGATAATAAGTGATCAATTTCGATCTCGACTTTCTCTTTGAATTTGTCAAAGAGGGCTTTGATGTAATGGATTTCTTGAGTCGTTAATGGAGGACAGAAATGTTCACGCAAGTCTTTATACCACCAACGTAACCCGTCTTTTTTAAACAGACTCCAAGCTTCGTCCAGATATTCGTTGAATTTTTCTTCTTGACTGATGTTTTGACATTCATAGTAATCATGCTTCATCCATATCGTAGCTGTGTCTGCCAGGTATGTAGCACAGTAGGAGACCAATTGCTGTTCTTGTTCTGGACATCTCGACGTGATCATGATGTCCTTTTCGTCTTTGTCTTGGGATTCTCCTTCCACGGTCTCCTCACATTTCATGTCTAAAGTTTCTCCACTAGGCAAAGAGGGATAACAGTCTTCCATGGCTTCTAATAGTCTAGAATGACTTCTCTCAGACTGTTGATTTCTATGGTATTGTCGAATTCTGCATACAGGAGAACGTACACTGTGTGATCTGGAGGTGGATTTGCAAACTGAAGTTCCACACGAATCTGGCCCGATTTTATAGGGTGGAAATGTCCCTCGTCGCTGCCTTGGTCTGGAGTGAAATCAAAACCCCACAAAGCATAGCCTCCTGCATAATCGTCGTACGAAATACCGTGGCTGGTGTTGGTTCCTAACTGTCCCGTGGCTTCGTACAGGGACAAGTACGATCTCAAATAATTCTTTGCGACACCAAAGTTGGGCTCAAAGGGTCGGGTACACAAGGTCTTGCCGTCGCGACTGACTTCGATCTTGGACACATTGTAATGTTGAAACTCAAAAGGATTTTGATCGTGGGTTCCGTTGAAGGCTGAATTCCTGACGATACCAACAATCAAACGCTTGGGTAACTGTCCTTGGAACAGATGATCTTCGATCATAGATCTCTGTCCAGCGGGAATGGTGAGCGTTTTCACTTCTAGGCGTCGTATCGGATACTTGGCGGTCGTTCTGCTCAACGTCTATTGACGTCGTTTCCCACTTTAGGTAACACTTCCACATGACGCACGTAAAGTCGGGCTTCTTGAATGATAGTTTTGTATTCGTTGGCATGGGCCATCAAATGGAAAGCGGCACTGCTACAATTCAGTCTCAGACGGATATCCATCCCGTTCAGCAAATACTTTTCTTGTAACCACATGTCCAAATGCAAACGATCCATCAGTTCTAAACTTCGCCCTTGCAGAATTTTCTTACGACGGTCGTTAAACCCCACATTGTGAGGATTGTCATCTTCTGTCAGGACTGTGTCGCTAAACGTGCCTACACCTGCCGTGTCAGGTTTCCATACCACGCAAGCATCCAGATGAGTATTCTTGGCTTCTTTTCCGTACGTCAAGAGATTTTCCAAGTAGGCACGATATGGGTAAGTATCCATGCTGCTGCTGACCAGTTTGTTATTCAAGTACAAGTCCACTTCGCTGAACAAGGAATGCATGAAATTGTTGACAGGAGCTACTCTAGCATCGCCTCCTGGATTGGTGTTGTCCGTTTTGATCACTTTCACTTTCAAATACAGGTAACTGCTATTCAGATCGATGTAATCTTCGGGTTGTCCTTTGATTTCAAACTCGATGGGAGCGGAATCCGTCAAAGAGGAGACGGGATGAAATTCCACCCATTGGGATTCTTGCATCGTCATCATGGTAGGGGGTTTGGCAAAGAGATCCAGTTCCGACTTGGAACAAGCACAAGACTCTCGGTGCATCATTTTGTTCTGTGTCTCAATAATCGAAAACGTCTAAGTCTCGAACGGTTCTTCTTTTCTTTGTCTTTCTCGCTTTAGACGTGTGAAGTCTGGTGAAAGGGTGTTTTCTTCGTCGTCTCTTTCTGCCTTGTCCCTGCTGAATGCTTGACTCGGTAGCGTGTAGGGCATTTATAGGTGTTTCGCGTCGGTCCAAAAGGTCTTTGCCCGTTTGCAGCAAGACATTTTTGCCTGCCCTCATGAAGGCTTCTTTAGGGTTTTGTTTGTCGATGATGACATTTTGGAGAAATTCTTTGCCTTGCGTCAGTGCCTCATCTTTCAAGGCGTGCAATCCGCGTGTCACCATCGGTTTCAAGACTGGGGCCACCGAACGAAAGGCCGATTTTAACATATCTCCTAAACCGTGTCCTCGCTGTCGAGCAACCCCTCGGTACACTGGATACATGACTTACGAGTCGCGAGAGAACCGTTTTCGAAAATGGAGTTTCACCGTGACCTTTCCTTTGGTGAATGGAATATTTTGTCCCAAATCTCCTTTTATAGCAATGTTGACCGTGTCCAAATACGACTTGCTGACAGGCAAATAGTGAGGATGTACAAATTCGCGGTGAACGTGATAAGTGTTTCCACCTTCCTCGTCAGTGACCGTGGCAGAATCCGCTTTGAAAGGAATGACACGCAGTAACGGTGCGGAGGTGTGTCCCACCACGTTGTACTCCACCACATCGGAGTACACAAACATCAAATTCAGTCCTTGGTTCAGTTCTACCGGGGCACGAAATAACTTGCTAAAAGACTCGTTGTCGTAAACGATTGGTAATTCGTTTTTCTTGAGCATGGCCATTCTCATGTCCATGTCTCCGCCCAACATGTCAAACAATTCAGGACAAAATAAAATGGACAGGATTTTACTCCCATCAAATTTCATCAAGAGGAGACGAGCTGCTTTGTGGTATTCCATGGTGACACTTTTTTTGACACTCTCCAAAGCTTTCAGAAACACGACATTAAATCTGGAGGTTATGGTGCTCACCAAATGTTGACCACTAAAATAATAGCCTGGAGGAATGAACAAGTGATAGGTGGTGTACTTTTGATTTTTTGTGCCAGGGGTTTTCTTGTCATATTTGCCATAGGTATCCAAGAACTGTTGCAATTGTTCGTCATGAACTTCTACATCAAAAAAATTTTGATTGGGAAGGACATTGAGGACTTGGGGAATGATTTCTACTAAAGCCACTTCCCAATGGGCTTCGTGATCTAAGGGGATGGTCTGAGGTAATTTGGCCGTGTAACAGCACAACGTGTTGTGGGGAAACACCTCCATGGAACTGTCACTGGGTAAGGTTAAGTAAAATTGGTTTTGGTGACTCATAATTCCAGAGTTCTGTGGCTGTCCGAGGGGTTACTGGACGTCAGAGGCGTGTCTCCGACCAAAATGGGGTTCTGGCTGTGCTTGTTGTTTGAGTGGTGACTGGCACTGGCACTGGACAAAAGGTTCCCGTGGTTCCCGTTCGAAGAGAATTTCAGGGAGGGATTAGGAAGCAGGTAACCAATGCAACTGCTCAATAAAATGGTCCACAACTGTTTGTCTCCTTGTTGCAAACTCAAATTGGCAATGGCTGCCTCGATGACACAATACACCACGAAGATTTGGCAGAAAAAGACGATTTGCGATTTAGGCACTCGTTCTCCGCATCACACCCACAAGGGTTGTTTTTGTAAATCTTGCAGAGAAGAACTGGGTGAAGGAGTGGTCGACGTAGCTGTGTCTGTGTGAAAGGGCATCATGGTCACTTCTTTTTATAGTCGATGACTTGCGAAGCGTCGATCCAAGAATCAAAACTGGGTGGATATCCTTTCTAACGTACTTTGATTTCTTTGACACGTCGTTTGCCTACTTTACGGGTTCTGCGTTCGAGAATGCGTTCGATGTCGTACACGTCGTCTTCTTTTTTGGTGACACGTTGTAACTCGGGCAAATAAAACGTTCCTTTGAGCACGTCTCCGTTCATGTCGTCCAATTTATAGACGGCAGGATGACGGCCATGCACTCGTCCAGTGACACGAAACAATTCGGTCGTCCAGTTAGGTAAGTAACCTTTGTCGAAAGTGCGTTTGGTTTTCCCAATGCGCACCCAATCTCCTACGGTCAACTCTCCACTTTTCTTGGGGACAGCCCTCGTCGGGGACGTACCAAACAGGCGCTCAAACACCAACACTTCGTTCTCGGGAGTCACTTCTTGCGGGGCACGTCCGATGTTTCGTTGGTAAGATTGGTTGTACGCTTGCACCAGGTGCGGTAAGATGTCGATGTACTTCAGAGTGTGGTGATGCGTAAAATATTTCCACATGCGTTCTTTCAAAGTGCGTTGAAAACGTTCCACGATGTTGGCTTTGGTTTCGGGATTCTCGGTGGTAAAAAAATGAATGTCACGTTTCTTTAATTCTTTTTGGAAAGATTGGTTCAGAAATTCGGTACCTTTGTCCGTTTGCCATCGAAGAGAGTGACGACCACTTTGTTTCAACACTCGTTGCAGGGCTCGCACTAACTCGCTGCTCGATTTGGAAGTCAAGGGCACGACCCAGGCAAATTTGGAAAAGACGTCGATGACACAAAACAAATATTTGTAGCCACGATTGTAGCTGGCCAAATGAGAGACATCGGCTAAATCGGCTTGCCATTGATGATCGATGCCTTCCACTCGGGTGCGACTTCTGGCAAACTTGCGTCGAATGGGTTTGTGTAAAGTGTAGGTAGCTTGTTCTTGTAACCATCGTTGCACTTGAGGTAAACGGAGACTTTTCAATCGAGTTTTGGCAGCACGATACAATTTTTGAACTCCTGCGCAACCTGCAGGATGAGAGCGATCGCAGTAAATGCTGGCTAAGACTTTTTCCATTTTTTTGTGTTTGTGTGTTAATAAGACACCCACTCTTGGAGGATGCTACTCTTTTTCTCTTGGGGTACTTTCTTGGATTGCAATGCTTTGCGTGTGCGACCGGCAATAGGTGTTGAAGAGGAGGATGTCTGAGCGGGGGATATCGGTTCTTGTTTCACTTCTGTCTTCACTTCTGTCTTCACTTTCTTTTTCTCTTGTGATGAAGAAGGGGTGGCCATCATCTTTTTAATCCATCCAATTCTGGAGGTAGGTGGTGTTGTTAACTTGCGTACTTTTTCTGGTGGAGTTTGAAACCCTTCTTCTTCTTCTTCTCCTCTTTCTGTCTTGGTCAGTGGTAGTGGTGTTACTGGTACTTGTACTGGTGATGGTGCTGGACTTTTCATCAAGGTCTTAAAATCTTTCAGAGTGGATAGAGCTGTTTCGTCTAAAGCTTTCTGGTGAAAGAGTTGCAGTCGTTGCAAGAGTTGACTGTACTTTTGCGATTTTTCTGTTTCGGACAAATCTTGGCGATCCATCAAGGACTGCAATTCGTGTTGTAACTGGGACATCTCGCTCAAATGGGGATTGGGAGGTAAATGCGGGGTGCGTTGTTCTTGCCAACGATGGTATTCCATCCATCGTTTGTAAGGCACTAAAGCTAGTTTTCGTCCTTCCATGTGGTTGTCAGGGGTCAATTCTGAGATCTTGGGAGTTCCGACGGCCTTTTTATCTTGCTCCCACCAGTCCTCCCAACATGGTTCCCAAGACTCCTTTCAGTAAGGGACCTAACAAGAGGGGTAAAATGCCTCCACGTTGGACCAACATTTTCTTCTTTTGACGAATGGGAATTTTCTTTTGAACCATTTGGCGAAGAACGTGACGATGTTTACCTAAGCATTGTTTCTGGTGTTTGGACAAAGGGATCGTGCCTTTCAAGACGTTCAAACAGCATTCGCACACGGTATCGATGACCTCTTTGGAGGCCGATTGAATGAGTTTTTTTCGTAGAGGTGGAGAAGCTTTGGACAGGACAGATAACATGTCCCCATGTTTAACTAAACGAGGAGGCAGACCTTTTCTTTTCTTTCCTTGGGGCTGTTTAGCAGAGGGATGTTTTCTGGAGGGTGACATCTTTGAGTCTTCAGCACCAAAAACACTGATACGCCTACTTGGTCACACACCTTTTTTATACTGGAACGCGTCGCCACTGATTGTCTTTACGTCGTATCAGTTTGAGGACAGGCATGACACGTCGTGCAGGGGTACGTAACGGACTAAATCGAGCCAGTTCTTGCTTGGACAAATCCAGTAAACTTTGTAACATGCCCGATCTTTCTTGGACTTTGATTTTGGGAGAAGGTACTTTGTGAGCAGCAGCCACTGCCACTAAATTGGAGGGTCCTGCCACTGGGGAAGTTCTTCTTGGGGTCATCAACGGAGATGTTCTTGGTGTGATTAACGTCTCCAAGTACTCTTCAGTTCTTGGTGGCATCAACGGTGAAGTAGATGAACTTGAGGATGCCGAAGACGCAGACACCGCCGTGGCAGGTCGTGGTTTGCGAGTGTAAAGTTGCGTCCTGGCCGAAATGCCTCTCTTGCGACTAGTTTTCTTCTGTGGACTTTTCTTTTTCTGGGGTTTCTTTTCTTTTTCCGGGGTGGCGTCTCGTAAGAGGAGGGTCCCGCCACTGGAGAAGTTCTCCTTGCGGACCTGGTCTTTTTCTTCTTCTTGGAGCTTCGTTTGACTTTTTTCTTGGGGAGAAGTTTGGGGGCATTAGGATCCCTTCTTAAGAGAGAGCAAATGATGACCCCTCCTAGAGTACCGCTTCCTCCAGGTTTCAAAATGATTTGTTTTTTGGTTTGAGTGTCGATGCGGGGATCGGCCAGTTGGGTCAAAGCAACTTTGTTTCGATCAAAAAAGCGTTTGGTTTGATGAGGAATCTGAATGATCCGTTGGAGTAATTGACGTGCCGTCACCGTGAACCATCGTAAGACTTCTTTGAGACTAGCTTCTAAGACACGAGCTCGTGTTTGTGGATTTTTTTCTCGACTGATGCCATACAAGGCACGAATCAATTTGACGGGAAGATAAGACTGAAGGGACGTCATGTTCAAAATGTGTGTGAGACAGACGAAAAGGGTCTGAGGTTTTTATAGATTTTTTTTGTGGAGTGAAATTAAGTCGAGGACGGAGACGTGTACAGGACAGGCCCTCCGTCTTGGCACCAGTGGTGAAACAAGTGGGTACGAAATCGCAAATCCTCGGGGGTCGTAGGTTTCAAATCGACGAGTAAATATGCGTGTGGAGTTTGAGTGGCATCGTCGTACGCCTGAGTCAGCCAAGGTGTCCCTAACTGTTTGGCTAAGACTTGCACTTGCGATTTATCTCGAGGGCTTTTAAACAAGACCACGTAATGCGCATTGAGACTGATGGTGCGATGGGCTTTACTTTGTTGAAACACATTTTGGGTGATGTAAACGACACTGGCATTACGGTGATGCCCTTTGCGCGTGAACCACAGTTTAATTTCTTCTTCGTCTTCTCCTAACATGTCGTCGAAAATGACCAAATGGGTTTGACGGGAGTCAGAGACGATGCCGTCGTCTTCTTTAGGAATGCCTTTCACAAACACGATGGAATCGCCTTGACTTTCTCGCAAGAGGCTGTACGCCGATTGCCACTCTTTGTAACACCACACGATCCGTTGAGGTGGCCGATCGATCAAATGATGTTTATGTTCGATCAAACGTTTGACGAATTCGGTTTTGCCTGAACCGCTAGGTCCAGCAATGAGCATGTTAAAAGGATGGCGAAGATACAAAGCCTCCCAACTGGCACGATCTAAGTGTTCGTCGATGACTTTGACAGTGGAGGAAGAGGGAGCACAGACAGCAGAGGTAGCCATAGTGTCTGGAATGTCACTCGTGACACGAAAACAAAAAAGACGAGAGTTTATATACTTTTTTTCAGAACACGTTTATTGAATGTTTCAAACATGAATACGAAAGATAAAAATACATAAAAGCCAAAGGCTTAAGTACAAGAATAAAAGGCACATGATAACCATGAACGTGGAATAAACACAAGTGTCTGTACAACATGTTTTGGGTAATGTTCTAACCAGTTCTATAGTAGGGGGTAAGGTCACACAAGTGTCCTCCCGAAAGGGTCTTTCAGGCCTGTCCACGACAGTCCTGTCCTGGGTGACGGGTTCTTCTGGCACCGTCACTAATACAGGTTGAAAAGTCGCACGGCTCACAATCGTATTCCAATTCAGAAGCCCCACACTTGAATTGTGCCTGTCTAAACTTGTTTTGTGTTTCTCTGAAAGTATTCATCTTGTTCGCTCGGTCTTGGTAGTCACAATGAACTATTGATCTTGCCTAGGGTTCCTTTTTATATACAGACCAATACCGACGTGTCCATACGGTAAGGTGAAATGATTGGAAAGTCGCACTCGCTTCTGGTACACGATTTGATAGACTTTTTCCAAGGGTAGACTGACGATGTGGTCAGTGGGTAAACGTACACTCTTGTTCGGTTGATAGGTGGTCACTTTAAAGTTTCCATCCTCTCCCGATTGCAAGGCTTCTTTCAATACCCCAAAGTTCACCACACGACTGGTACGATAATTCAGAGTCAATCCTTTCACTTTACACGTCGTGTGCAATTCTCCTTCTGGGTCCCGGTATTCGTAGCCGTAATTTTTGGGACCACCACTGACGAAACTTAGAATCTTGTCGTCGGGATGTTCGTCTGTCCAGGCTCCTAAACGGTCTCCTTCGATGTCAGGGTGCTGTTGACTCGGGTGATGGATGTAAATGTAACTCTCCGTGTCAAAGTACAGGACACGTTCCCCTAACAGTTCTAAAGCTTCGTACAATTTTAAGCGAGCATGAGCTGTCACGTAAGCCGCAATGATGACATTTCCAAAGGGTCGTCTTGTACAAAGTCCAGATCTTCTTCGTAATTGACCAAGATCAAATCCTCGCGAACGACGTCCACGTGTTTCATGTATTTGGTTTTGTCGTGAATCATCTGACAGTAGCGGGAAGGTTCTGTCAAATATTCCGTCTTGGGTAAACACGGTCGTTGTGCCATTTTACCCCACAAGCAATTTAACATCACTTTGGCAAACAACCGCCTACCTTCGTTTTTCTCGATGTGGTCTAAAGAGATGCCTTCTTGTTCATAGTATTTCTCTTTGAATGTCTTTTCGTCTTCGGAAGTGTGACACCAGGAAGGATATCCGCTTTATTTGTGCTTCAGTTTCAAAAAGGCATCCACGTAGTCGGCGAAAATGCCTTTCTGACTGGGGTCACCCTTGTGGTATTCTTGTGTCTTGGGAAAGTGGCAAATTTCGTACACTTCTAACAGTTGGTATCCCATGTCCAGAGCTTTGAACAATTCTACGCTGACCCAGGTTCCCGTCAAGGCCCGTTCTTCCTGGGTGTGCTGACAAGGTTGATCTTGGTTGCACGTTTCGGCACAAGTACGGCACAAAGGAAACATCAGTTTGCCTTGGCAATGGTGAGGTAAGACGGGATGGTATAGGTTCGTGGGAGGCAAAACTTTACACTTGATCAAGCCTTCGTATTGTCGAATGTTTTTCAGGTCGATGTGTTCCGTGAACAATTGTGGGTGCCCTGCAGGAAAGCGACAATATTTGCACACGTAAGGATACAGCGAACACACGTCCAAGTATTTGATTTCTTCTCCTTTCTCTTCGTCGGCTTGGTACAGCAAACAGGTGGCATTGGTCCTTCCTCCGTACAAACTATCCCTCGGGTTTAGGGGGTCCATCAGCTTGTAACTTTCCACGGCACGTTTAAACTCGGGATCGGTTTTCATACTGTGATCGTACTCGTGTTCCCACATTTCCACCACTTGGTATCCTTCCTGTTCTAACTTTAGGCGTCGCTGACAAGTGGCCTGGTACAAGTCTTCCATGGTTCGTTGCAAAAACTGATTTTTAGTGCTACGATCAGGGTAACAGACGGGACATCCGTGAAATAAGCAACCGTTAAACTCGTACACGATCTTGGGGTTTTCTAAGTCCCAGCCATCGACCGAATACGTTCCGATGGTCTTTTCGCCTCCTCTGTTGCGGGCATGCTGAATCTATTTATCTTCCTTGTCGCACAAGTAATGTAACCAACGTAGGGCTTTGACCGAGTATTGACGTTTGACATAGTGGGTCGTTTGAGGGCTGATGACAGCCACGATGTTTTCAGGCATGAATCGTTGTCGATACACTAAGGAACACGCTTTGGCAATGGTGCAAGCTTCTTTCAAAGGATCGATCCCTCCGTGTTCCATGAACAGTTCTCGAAATGTTCCACAGCAACGCCGTAAAATGTCCACGTCGGAACGACAATATTTTAGCATTTCTTCCTGAAAGTCGAAAGGGTCGGAGGCGTGAGTCTGCTACCAAGCGTAGAAAGCTTCTCGTTGTTCGGTACGCATGTTGTCGGGGTCGTAATAGTGAGCCTCAGGCAAATGGGGTAGAACGGCGTGTTGATTGGCTTCCGAATTGAAAAAGTGTGGAAAGTACCCTTTAGCCATTTCTGTCATTCCAAACGTTTTAGGCATTGGACTCAAAGGCATGGCCAAATAGCTCATCGAATCTTTAAACTGCACTTGTCCCACTTGCATGAAAATGATTTTGGCTCCGTTCAAAGTGACTTTAGGACTTTCGGTGCCTTGTTCCGTATAGTATCTGAGAAGAAACTGTCCATCGTATCCGGAGAAATTGTGAGCCATCACTGTGGCATGACAATGACAATCTCCGCAACGTTCGATGTCCTCTTGGCTCCACGTCTTGTCGATGGGATCTAAGACCCATTGGGCAAAATCGGCTAACGTGTTAGGTCCTCGAAAGATTTTTTCACGCCCTCCGGGAATCTTGCTGCAGTGAGGGCAATGACTGAAGATACGTTCTTGAATGCACTTCTCGCACGCTCGATGAGCCACGCAGAAATTAGGAATGTGAATGCCAGTCTCTTGCATGCATTCGAAATCGAAAAAGATGAAATTGCCTTTCTTCTTGTGACCGTCTTCTTTCTCTGGTGGGGGTTGGTATTTTTGCACGTAGCATTCGTGTTGCAGGTCCACGATGTGGTGACAAATGTGACATTTTTTTTCCTGAACATACGTGTGTCTTGGTACTGTTGGTACGTAGGCCTTGTCGACACGTAGGGCACAATCGCAGCAGTTGACAAGTACATTTCTGCTGTGAACCTTGCGTCTTCAGATGTTGTTGGTAACAGGTAGGGCTGACAAACGTGCGCAGACAAGCAGGACAATGTACTCTTTCTTGTCCTTCGCTCAGACAGGGTGGAGAGGCCAAACATCCTGGGCATTTCCATCCGCAATGTTTGTGTTGCTCTCGATTGTTATAGCCATAGTCACATTTCTCACAGTAATACTGTATCCCAGGAATCCAGTGATAGTGGTAATGGTATCGAAATGGTCATCATGATAATAGACATGAATGTATTTTCCGTCCTTAAAGTCTTTCTCTCGAAACAACAGAGGCCCGCGCATTTCTTGAGGGTGCACTTTCAAGATGTAGAGTGGAGCTAGGACATCTTGCAATTTCTGCATCTCAGGAATGCCACAGGGTGTGTCTTTGGACAGTCCGGCTTGTTGTAACAGGAGTTCTGCTTCGTTTCGTTGTTTGGCTCGGTCGGATCGTTGAATAGTTTTCCAGGCTCTTTTCCATTCTACCGTGTCGTTCTTGTTGGCATAGGTTCGTCCCAAAACGATGGCTCGGGCTAAACACATCTGGTCTTGAGAATTGTGAATTTGGACGAGACTCTTTTTGGTGTTGCGAAGGTCGTTCACCAATAACACCTTATTGCGTTGTCCGGTCCCTTGAGGAGGAGAGACGTGGGCCATTTTCAGTGTGGCTTTACCATCGGTGATGTCAAACTGGTCATTAGATTGTTGTACGTCTTGAATCTTATCCATGACTTTGGAAGGGGTTAGTTCTGCGGGTCTGCTAAACTCGATCCAAACAGGAGATTTCAAGCTGTCGTGATCAATGGATATTGTCAAGCGATCGTCTTCTTTGGGTTGACATTGTCGCTTGAGTGCGGTGAGCAAAGAATCCCACATCTCGGTGATAAACCCTTCTGCTTTCTCCAATGGTACGTCGGACTTGAAATCTTTAAACTTCACTGTGTAGGTGTAAGCCGTGGTTCTAAATTTTCTAGAGGAGCGCTTTTCCGTCTCTCGAATGGAATAGTACTTTTCAGGGTTGACTAAGGGTGGTGAACTTTGTTTAGAGGGTTCGGATTCTGGTTCACTCATGTCCTCTTCAAAATCACTGGCATGAATTTGTGCCAAGACTTCAGCTCTGGTACGAGGCGATAGATCACGTTTCTGCCTCTTACTTTCTTCTTCTTTCTTCTCGAATGAATAGGATCGTTTCATCTTGAGTGCAAAACGTCAAATGACTCAAGTTTAAACACCACAGACTAATTTATAGTCATGGCAAACCAGCGTATATAAAAAGGGTGTGTGTCTTGTCCTTTCACTATTCATTTCACTCTCAAACCGAGCACAACGATGGAAGAGACTACCCAGATGGAACGTTTCATCAGAGCTTTGCGAGGGGTCATTAGAAAATAATCTTCAGACCAGCCGACGGACTACTCTCCTTCCTTTCGAGATAAAAGTCAAGATACTTGCTATATCTATCAGAAGAAAGGGCATTGGTCTTCAGAGTGTCCAGACCGTCAAAAAAGAACAAAAACAGGGGCTAGAAAAGACAAAGTCAAGATACCTGTTATTATTGTCAAGAAAAAGGACATTGGTCTCCAGATTGCCCAAAACAGAAACAAGAGGAGTCGGAAGAAAAGAGGGATTCTTCAGAAGAAGAGAGAGATTCTTCAGAGGAAGAAAGCAGCCAGGTGAAGAAAAAGAAACAGGAGAAGAAAAGAAGAAGGGAAGAAAGTGAGGAGGAAGAAGAGGAAAAGACTGTGACGGTGAAGAAATTGAAAAAAAGAGAGAGTAAAAAAAAAGAAACAGAAGAAGTGAATGTAATTTATAAAGTGTTCTGTTGTGAATTGTGAATTGGATTGTAACTATGGAGAAAAGAATACATTAATTATATAAGGTAGGTGTCTTTGAGTTTTGATTTTAAAATAAGAAGCTACACTCACGCACTCATACACAGACATGTACTATAAGGGTAAAATGGTTTTTTTTGTTGATTTTTGAGTTATTGGCAAATTGAAAGGCTATCTCTTTTCGAGAGAAGTGGGTGGCCCTGAAAGGGGCCTTTTTGGTGTAGGGGTGAGTTTAAGCAATCAACTTTAACTGCCTTAAGCCTTTGCCACGGCCGAGGCCTAATTCTGATGATGATAATTGGGTTGAAATCACTAAGGGTGGTACGATAGGCTTAGTGACAGGGTTGGCGTGTTTAGCTCGGGAAGGTCGTATTCTCTTCGGTCGTGATAAAGAAGTCTCATACATTTGTTTCAGACTTCTTAACTCCGCTAAAATGTCCAACAGTACCGTGGCCGTTTGATTTTCACCCTCTTGTTTCTTTGCTGCTACTTCTTCTTCTTCTTGTTTTTTTCTTACCTCTTCCTGTTGCTGTTGCTGTTGCTGTAGGAGAAAAGCTTGTTCCGCTTCCTTTTGTCGTTGCATAAATTTCTCCAATTCTTCTTTCTGTCTCTGTCTAAAATTCTCCACTTGCGGTAATGAAGAATGAGACGAAGGTTCCGGAACAAATTCTTGCGAGGTAAGAAAATCCACAAAATCCCAATGTACCTCTTCTGAAAGTAAGTCCGGGTTCCCTTGGGCGGTCTCCACTGCTGGTGCACCCCAGTGAATCGTTTTCTGAGTTTCCGTCATGTTGAATCACTGTCTCGCATAGATTGACTGCACACAGGCGCTAGCGAATCTATATAGGCCGCGTGACGTCACAGA
Organism: Sinohyriopsis cumingii; assembly: GCA_028554795.2. Classification (NCBI taxonomy): domain Eukaryota; kingdom Metazoa; phylum Mollusca; class Bivalvia; order Unionida; family Unionidae; genus Sinohyriopsis; species Sinohyriopsis cumingii. Next base: position 50,035,029 of record CM068839.1, on the reverse strand, counting down.
CTGCTCTCTTCGGATTGGATGCGGCTGACTGAATTTTGTCACGCGTGTTTGGATTGGTCAATGAACTCAATCCGTTTCAATCCTTCCTCTCCCTATAAATAAGCGCAGTTCAGTGCATTGATTCACCTGTTCTCGGAGCCTCACGACGTGGACCACAGTTGAATCATCCACCCTTGTGTCTTCAATGATGTTTAGGACGGACATACCCATGTATGTCCGATCCAAGTGGACTGTTGTTGATAGGACAGATACTAGTCTATGGATGAGAAGAGTTTACATAGAAAGACAAGGATGCCTCAAGAGGGTACTTGTGTATGGACCTGCAGTTAGAAGGAGTTTAAGAAGAAGAAGATGTGACAGATGCCGTCTATGTTAATATTAATATTAACATAAAACCAAAGGCCCTTTTCAGGGCCACCCACATTTCTCGAAAAGAGATAGCCTTTCGATTGCCTACCCCTTTTTTAATTTTTTTTTTAAAAAAAATCCCATGTTCAAGTCCCCTTGTCCCTAAAGTAGTTTTTTTTTTTTTTCTAACATGTTCAATTCCCCTTTGTCCCTAGACAAACCCAAACTCTATTCCCATGTTCAATTCCCCTTGTCCCTAGACAGACCCAAACTCTATTCCCCATGTTCAATTGCCTTTGTCCCTAGAATCGATATTTTTTTTTCCATTGTTGGAATGCCTTTGTCGCTAAAATGGATATTTCCTTTTTTTTCCTTTCTCCAATGTTAAATTCCATTGTCGCTAATCTTACCCAGGGTTTTTTGCCCATGTTAAATTTCTATTGTCGCTAATCTTACCCAGGGTGGTTAATGTTAAATTTCCATTGTCGCTAATCTTACCCAGGGGGTGTTTTTAATGCTAATTCCCATTGTCGCTAATCTCACCCCATTCACTACTTATATATATATATATATATATATATATATATATATATATATATATATATATATATATATATATATATATATATATATCGCTTTAGTTAATGTCATATATGGTGTTTCATCTACACTTCTGTCCTTTTGGCATATTTGCTAAAATTACCAATTATATCAGGCGACGATGTTATTAACCTTAAAATTAATAATATCTCCACGGGCAGGTATTATGCATCAGCCTTCCAATCTAATAAATAAAACACCTGAGTTTCTTATAGATAAAACATATACATAACCCATTAGCTTTTGACACTTATTGTGTCAAGAACACCGCAAGATGGGCATTTTGGTAATCTAAGTCTAGAACATCTGAAAATCACAGCTGGAAATATTTGCTACATCAATGATCGGTATATACTTTAGAAAATCTGAATACAATAGTTGGGCGTGGGCTATGTGATACCAAGAGATCCGATGTCCTTCAGCTATTAAACTTGATGAGATACAAGCGAATAAGTAATGTTTTCATGCTGGAGATATGTATTTACCAGTAGTTGATACTGCATCAGGTGGGTCTATACTGAGAAATAGAGGACTGATCTTGAACCCAAAGAAGTATGAAGTTATTGAGAATTTAATAGCATTTTGTTTCAATGGGAATTTGAGTATTACCGGTAGTCGTATATGGGTACTATGCAATACTAGGAGTCTGCAGTTTCCATGCTTGCCACCTATGCATTATGTTTGTGTTTTTTCTTATACAAATTACAATGGATTCCCCTTTATTATTTGAATATCATGTTAGAGAAAAACAGTTTTTAAACGGATGTATGAAATGGGTAGACCCAGTGAGAGCTGAGGCTATGGAAAAAGGAACACAATTTTTACATCTCGTACCCACGGAATGGCTTCTACAGATAAATACCATTTGACGTACGTTACGACATCTCCAATGGGATAGGTGAGATTTTAAATGTAAGCCGCATATGAAATACTCGCTATTTAAGTGTCCATGCACATTCAATAGGTCAAGGCAGAGAGCATTATAAAATTCAAGGGTAAAGACTGTACATGCCACGATGCACCGATCTGTAACAGTCGTTAAAATGGAGGCGGCTTATCATGTGAGTGATATTATTTTTAATTTCATTTTTACTAACCAGAGTGCACTACAATTTGCTTCTGTCGTATATATATATATATATATATATATATATATATATATATATATATATATATATATATATATATATATATATATATATATATATATATATATTCGTTTTCTGATCTTGAAACACGGAATTACAAGCAGATATCGTACAACCGATAGATTTGCACCAAATCACCAGGAATTACCCGGGTCCATTGTTACCGTCATGAAAAGCATGAAGTTTCTCTTAAAGGTACATGTAATCGGACAACCGATAGATTTGCATAAAATTACATCACCAGAGAGTATTCTGGTCCATTGTTACCGTCGTGAACGACACGAAGTTTTTCTTGAAGGTTATATTCGTACGTAAGCTACATTGTATCATTTGATTGACTTATTCCTCTTAATGTGTATTCTTCTTCAAGTTTGTCTTCAACACTTTAAACAAGTTATGAAATAAATAAAATTATATATCAATGATGCATAGACGGGTTTTCTAGCCAGGTTATTTGAAAATATGTGTTTGGTATCAGCAGCTACCCTTCTATGATCGGTGTATCTTAAATGCAACCAATTAAATCAAGACTAGGATACCCACTGAAGATAATGGGATACTCAGATGCGGAAAATGAACATATGGCTGCTATTCGAGAAAATGAACATATGGCTGCTATTCGAGAAGATGAACATATGGCTGCTATTCGAGAAAATGAACATATTGCTGGTAATAGAGAAAATGAACATATGGCTGCTATTAGAGAAAATTAACATATGGCTGCTATTCGAGAAGATGAACATATGGCTGGTATTAGAGAAAATGAACATATGGCTGCTATTCGAGAAGATGAACATATGGCTGCTATTAGAGAAAATGAACATATGGCTGGTATTAGAGAAAATGAACATATGGCTGGTATTAGAGAAAATGAACATATGGCTGCTATTCGAGAAAATGAACATATGGCTGGTATTAGAGAAAATGAACATATGGCTGCTATTCGAGAAGATGAACATATGGCTGGTATTAGATAAAATGAACATATGGCTGCTATTAGAGAAAAAGAACATATGGCTGGTATTAGAGAAAATGAACATATGGCTGCTATTCGAGAAAATGAACATATGGCTGGTATTAGAGAAAATGAACATATGGCTGCTATTCGAGAAGATGAACATATGGCTGATATTAGAGAAAATGAACATATGGCTGGTATTAGAGAAAATGAACATATGGCTGGTATTAGAGAAAATGAACATATGGCTTGTATTAGAGAAAATGAACATATGGCTGCTATTAGAGAAAATGAACATATGGCTGGTATTAGAGAAAATGAACATATGGCTGGTATTCGAGAAAATGAACATATGGCTGGTATTAGAGAAAATGAACATATGGCTGATATACGAGGATTTCTCATTTGGGTAGGGGATTGTAATCTTCAGAACAAGTGAATGCAGTTAATGAATATAGTCTGTGATGGGGCACATTTCTGGCGATCTATGATGTACACATTAACTTGGGCCAGAGAACAATTATTTAGATTTATGGGGGCAGGCGCGTATCAAATCGCCATACTGCCATGATCTGTAATGTCTTTTCGAGGGGAGAATCTTGTTCTTAATTAAGCATTCGTTTATTTAGTAGACTGATGGAGACAAAACGTAACTTCGATTCCACAGTGTAAATGTCGGAATTGAAAGATCGCATAACACTGTTACTCAAACTACAAAGTCAAGTTGACCACGACTTTGGCGCATCTGGAAAAAGGCGGTTGATATATTTGATTCTGATTGGTTACGCTAATTAAGGGGTGTGTTTCCCGCACTAAATTTCATAGTTTCAATCGCCACATCGAAAATTCTAATCAGACCAAGCTTTTCTGCAAGAGAAAACAAGTGCAATAACACGCCGAGAGTAAATTTTGGAGAAATTGTCTCGTATAACTATTGTCCAAGATAACTGTTGTCGAGGACAACCGACGAACAGATTTGGCGGTAAAGGCGAGGAACGCTGAAAGCTCAAAGTTATTTGTGACAATTCCATGTAATTTCTTGATGCCCATATATAATGCGTTGCTGAATTCTTTACTTATATTTGCATGAATATTTTTGCTACATTCGTATATCAATTTGCTTTATGAAGTAAAACTGTGTTGAGTTTATGCATAGGAAGTCGTACATTAATATTTAGATAAGTTTGACGAAATGTTTGAAGGGTCGTCTTGTTGGCATAAGAATTAGATTCTAAGAATTTCATGCATTAGATTAGTTAATATGTGTTACGAGATTCCGTATGAATTCGCCGAATTTAGAAGAGTTCACGTATGATTAGGGTTGAGTGTGTATTGACTGAAATGACGTAGCAACTATTTAATGTATCTCATTGATTCACTTGTGTAAATTGAGGCTGGCTCGGAACCGTTATGCCTCGTGTGGTGTTAATGTGTGGTGTTAATGCGTGATAGAATAGCCATTAAACTAACTAGGGACATTATAGGACATGTGGAGCCGACTGATAGCCGTATTATATGTTTAACACCGATAGTAAGATATGATAACGAGAGGGGGATAATGCAAGCCCCTGTTATCATAAACAACAGAAAATTCAGGTCGTCTCTACTTCAATTGTTTTAAAAGGGAGAAAATAGCTCCAGTGACGTATTAACTCTGAGACGTATCCTGTGACGTATTATCTCTGAGACGTATTCTGAGACGTATCCTGTGACGTATTATCTCTGAGACGTATTCTGAAACGTATCCTGAAACGTATAGTGAGAAGCAATATCCTGAGATCCAAATATTTGTGAATCTACGTACTACGTACAGAGTTGAGGACTGAAAGAGGAAATAACAGAGGGAAGTCGAAAGAACAGCTACCGTGGAAGTGGAGTGAACAGGAGAATCAGGTTATGCACTTGTACAAGGCACTAACTTTGATTGTTCACTTGATCCTATGATGAACTAAATCTATCAGTAAAACAGATCGGCTACTTTGTTTAAATATATTTGTTTTTTGATATTCGGTGAAAGTTGTATTTCTAGAAGCTTCTCTTTCAATTAATTTCATACATACATACATACATACATACATACATACATACATACATACTATAGCTGTTATATTCTACTGCTTTTGCTGATGGTTTAGGGTTTTGAGTTCTAATTTAGGCATGGCTTTAGGCTGTGTAAAGACCGTTCGCTGTTAATATGCTCTAATTAAATTAAAGTTTCATGAGGTTCATTTACGATTACAATTGACAATTGAAACCAAATTTTCAACATTTCCTTCCTGTTTTAGATTTGTTAGAGGTCCGGTTTACTGAGTGAAAACTGAATCGAAAATTCGGAACAATAACATGATCGGTTTCATGTTAATATAAAAGGGCACGTGTTTCTGACGATACACCGCTGTTGATACTTTCATTATTTGGGAAAGGATTGAACTGATGCACAATAACAGAGACAGACAGACAGACAGACAGACGGACAGGCAGACAGACAGAGGGGGGTTGGTAATACTCAATTACTTCTAAAAGGAGAGTATGAACTTCTGTAATTGGACATTTTTGACCACGACAAAACTCTTCAGCCATGCATTCTCAACGAATGAAATATCAACCTACATCATCAGTAAAGTATCCAGTTTTTACAGTCTTTCCTTGCATCTACAAGTAGAGTTTTTAAAAATGCATTGCCAATAGACGTCTGCGAAAGTACTACCTGTCCAGATCTACGTATACAGCGAGCATTTCTTCTATGCCATGTGAAAGTCTTAACTGTATATATCTAAGCACAAAGGCTGCATTTCTTCAGGTCATGGGAATGCCCTATCTGTTTAGATACGAGTGTACATTCTGACTTTCTTCCAGGCAATGTGCAAGTCCTAGCTGTATAGATCTATGTAAAATAGCTTCCTGTCTTATGTGTTTCATCATAGAGATCAAACATTTTATATGTATAAATCCATGATACTCATGATGCTCTCTCCAGCCGCACTTCTTTTCCCGGAAGACAGTATTCAATATAGTGTATTTGTGTACCGTGTGCAATTAGCTAAACGCGTTCTCATCTCCGGATGTACCGATGTGAATATAACAAACCATGTTTAATGTATGGTATGACTCCTCAGAATTGAGATTATTTATTAAGAACATAAAACCTTTATATAAACTTATGCATCAAGAGGTAGTAGATACCCAGTTAGCTTTGAATTAGTTATCTGGTATGCCAAATCAAGGTATGTATCCAACCTTTTGATAGGGATTCTTTGATAGCAGAATATGCTGAATGTCTACGTTTGTCAATAAGTTATGCATTTCAATCGGGGTTATGAACATTTGTGGTGAAAAGTTTACACTATAGTGATTTTGGAGTCTTTTATCTTACACATTGCTACAGATAGGTATAGATTTATGTATTGAAGAACTGTTTTGTGCCATTCATTCGGAATGCTAACAATTACCAAATGCTTTATGCATTATATGTACATTACATTGAAATGTGCCTTTACTTTGACATTGCAATGTTTGTCGCGCATTCTCTACCAGTGTATACTGATGCCTGCAGCCTCAACGTCAATGTGACAATATTATTCTAGCTTTGAGTGGCTTTTTTCACAATTTCCCCTTGTTCTTGTGTAACGTACCTCAGGTAACTTTCTCTTTATAGTTCTTCCCAAACGTTCCCTTTTTAGTGGGTAACATTACTATGTATGAAGGAATTATTTTGTCTCTTATATATCTCCTTACACTTTCCAAAAGATTTAAAACTGAACAAATATAGAGCCAATATTACATTGATGCAAATTTAGCAAGTTATGCCGACCTGACTTAGGAAAACTCAGCAATCAAATTAGCACCAGATTGTTAAGATGTAGGATGGATAACACATGCAGACAAGCAAATGCCAGGGAACTTTATATTTTCTCCACGTATATGTTTGCATCAAGGATCGCTCTATACTTAGAAGTATAGATTTGATATGAGCATTCAAACATGCAATTATTAAAATCATGGTTTACATGAGTTTTACACAGGTTTGCTCTGCGAGTTGAATTAGTAAATTAAGTCTTTTCGAGAGAAACTTGCTCCAGTGTTTCCATGCCGTTTGAATACAGAAATATCATGTTCTTTGGGAGCTTTGAAACGATGCAAACAAAGCAAAACGAGCCTTTTAGGAAACGTGCATGTCAACACAACTTTAACATTAACCTTCAACATGTAAAATTCGTATCGAAAAATTCTGAAGTATATTGAATATAAATGACAGTTTTAATAAGAACATCATAATGAGGACATAATGTGTCCATCTTGCAAAACTTGTATTATCAATATTAACATAAATATTATGATAAATGTGGAGTGGTAGTCATTTTAGTTTTGGCAATCGTGTTCTAGGAGATGATCGACAACGGTGTTACTGCCCGGATCGAGTAGTTAATGATGTAAAATATGAAATCAAGGGATGAGATAAAATAACTGTGCAGAGATATAGAATAGAATAACACTATCCCCATGTGTAAAATGCAACAATTTCATAAATTACATAATAATGCCATGAATAAATTGCTTAACTAAGAAACATATTTACAAAATTATGAGGATGTCATTGAACCGTTTTGTTACTTATGCAACTAGTTTCATCATATGATTTAGTGCCAGATCGAACTCAGATTTCCAGGGTTTACGGCCTTTTCCAAAAAGTTGCTGGTGATTCATCGGCGTTTTTAGTATCTTACCTTCTCTCTCTCCCTTTACTTACCTGTCTGGTTCATTGACCTCTTAGTTGCGAACTCTGCTCCTTTACCCACTGTGTAGTCAGGTATGTAGAACTATTTTCTTACCCTTGAAAAATACAAAATATACCTCCCATCCTAATCACATGACAGATATGTCTTCTCCTGGGGTCTGCTAAGATTCCAACTATCTGTAGCGTCAGATGATGTATATCAACCGAATTAGCAAATATCATTCGCCTAATACACAAACTTACTATCCTAGTATTGATATACAATCCTATCGATTGTGAATTTATGTCCGTTCTTGCGCCCTCACATTCCCATTGAGAACATGACATGATTAGACCTCTCTCATAACATTATTGTCCGCAGTGACCACACATTTACCAGCTGACTTTTCAGGTGGCACAAGTTACTCGATTCTCAATTGAAATGAATTCACATTTAGCTACATACGAATTAATGGACTTCACCTCCTTGTCCTAAGCTTGTTAATTTGCTAATTAGCGATTTCTCGACACGTATTCCCAGGCATATAAAAGGTAAGTCTTCACGATACTTTATACGAATCATCTGAGGCAAGTAAATGAACTTCTCACAATTTGTATTCAGAAGAAATACGTGGATATATGATTTCGATTACATGCCAAACCTCTAAACCTAAACACATTCATCTAAAGAAATATTGTGTGTCATCCTTACAAACATGAATCATAATACATGCATTAATTAGTTCTGAACGAAGAGAAAACTGGAGGTATGATTTTAAAATGAATATATTAAACAGTAATTACAGATTTACATCATTGAATATACATGGCATGTAATCGGGGCAATACCTTTGTGCATCTCCGAACTCTAGCTCGCTCAACATCAGAAAAGTCCCTCTGGCCTTCACTGGTTACGGATCTCTACCAGAAACCCCGTCTCTTTGACGATTTATGATGGAAACACACCACCTCGTTTAGCTTTGCCAATCAGTATTATTGCTTTACCCGCCAAAGTTTCTTATCAGTTCTGTAGAAGTCAAGAACTTCTTCCCAGTTCGCCATTATTAATAACTATTTGGAAATTATCATCAAATGATACCTGTTTCAAATGGATTACAACTTCCTAAATATATTCTCTGGTACGTGTCCCGCTGGACATTTTACCTCCATGATTTGATCTCCTGTTAATATCGCACTATATCTTTCTGTTATAACTGTTCAAAATCGGATCCTAATTAAAACTCAGTTGAGGCCCCAATCAGAACATATTAAATATTACAAGTTGCCCAGCTATAGAGATCCTAGCTAATACATCAAGTTTAATGTTTATGTCACGCTGCGCTGACCGCAACAACAGGTACTACCAATGAATCTACTGTGAAATATATACTGCAGAACGATTAATTTATGTGGACAGAAATTTGTCGACAAACGTTTGCACCATTATAATAAATAACAAGAGATTAATTTTTTCGTGAAAACCATACAGCAAAAAAAACAAGTGACATTTATTTATACCGTAAATAATCTCCTATAAGTCGGATCAATCTATATATGACTCAGATCCTGATGGTCAATGTTCTCGATTTAAACCAGAACTAGTTGTATGGCCCAGCTATTCCAGCACATTATGCATAGTAATATATGATTTTTGTGCAATTTGCAGTTGCTACCGACTTTATGCGAGTGTATATATATATATATATATATATATATATATATATATATATATATATATATATATATATATTCGGCAAATTCATGCTTCATATATGTAAATATCAACAATATTTCAGATCACTGCATGTGGACCTTTTGACAAACATCTATCAAAGCTGTTTGTTGGGACCATATTTAAATGGCATCACAGCCTAACACTCGCATATATTCAGAGACTATTTATTTCGGTGCGTATCGCGTTCCTTCCGTGAAAGATGTGAGTTTGAAACTGGAGTTTAAATGCCATAGTATAATAGTTTTAAATTACTGGAAGTCATGCTATTTGTCAAATATAATTACAGTCTGAAACCATTAGGAAAGCGGCAGTGTTGCCCAATATATAATGCTGTTCGTAATCATTTAATGAGTGCACATTGCACATTGAATGCACATCACTGTCCTTAACAATATTTTAGAGCTAAGAATGGTGTAGATTATAAATCATAAAGAATGACGAGTTGGGCAGGATACTTCCATCGTTGAAAAGATACATAATTCTACACAATTGGATTATCTACGAAACACAACTATTCATAGGAAGCAGTATATGCGGAACAGTCTGCGGAACACAACTGTGCACAGGAAGCAGTGGAATGCGGAGCAATCTGCTGTGTGAGAAAGTGTTTGGTAAGTTCCCTCAGTCTGTGGATTTTGATGGGAATTAATGTGAGTCTCTCTCTCTCTCTCTCTCGCACTCTCTCTCTCTCTCTCTCTCTCTCTCTCTCTCATACACACACATACACACGCACGCACGCACAATTCCACTTATATTCAACGAACCATTACTTGACTTAGAGGCTAAGACTGTTGGTATATTAAATGTATCCAGGTTAATAATTTACGACATAGTGTGGTCTGTCGCATATCTGGCCGTCAATGCTAGTACCTATCTCCCAGTGTTATCCAGTGACATGGTTTCAACTGGAAAATAATACTTGTGACCCTGTAAACGCACTAAATGAAATTGCAGTCCTAAGAGATGAGGGTTTGTTTCAATAGTTCACGCAATATTTAACAACAAGCCTGTTTTGAAACTGTTAGTGACCCTGCTCAAGTTGCCCGCTGCATATTATGATGACGCATTTCCAGACACTCAAGATGTCCTTGAGATCCGGCTAGGCTTTGTTTCAACAGTTGAAGAGGGTGGGGAATCTTTAAAATTGGGCATTTTCTTTACGTTTATGTCATGAATTATTTTTCGAGCTGTTATAATATATATTTATTTTACTTTTCTACAAATCAGAGCAAGGAATATAACGGCACAATAACTGAACGAGCTCTTTCCTAAAGACTATTTATGATTTAACAGCATAGAAAATGTATTCCTTTTCCGTGCCATTAGAAGATGGTCCACAGTTGCATACAATATAATAGCTACTCGTAAAAGAACTCAAACAAGTTGGGATCTGGTTTATTTTCAATGCTGTATCCATCATATTCTTTAATGTTTAAACTACCAAATTTATTTTAGAAATAAGTAGGATGTAGGCTCATAAATTCGAGAGAATAAGTAGTTGAACGGCATAATTTTGATGTTATTGAAAAGAAAGCTTGCACCACTGGACTATCAGTCCGTGTGTCCACAACTTACATGAAGTGTCATTTATGTTTAATTTACATTGTTTGTTTGTTAGTTTTCTTGTTATTGTTTTGTATTTCATTACATGCTATTCTAATGAAACATTACAGGTCAGGTCAAGTAGAACACTATATAGTCCTGTTGCTGAGATGATTTTTCACTTGTGCTTTAAGTCCAATCACTTTTATGTTGTATTATATGTTGTGTCCTGTATTTCATTTTTGACTGGAAACTTTATTTCTTCAAATTATTGAATTAAAGTATCTATTGTCTCTGGAAATAAAAAAAAATGATCTGATACAATTCCTGGATAAGGACATTCATTATAATGTAGTGCATTCAGACCTGGAATTATATTACTGTGATTCAGCAAAAGACTGTTGACACATCTACACTCTATACGGTTCCACCAACACATCATCGTCTTTAGTTTTGGATTTAATCTGGACTTCAACTGAATTGTATTCAGGATTTTAAATTAATTGCGTCTGTAATTTGTGGATTATTTTGGGATTTAATTCGCTATTCCGTCCGTTCTTTTTTCTCATTTTCACTATTTGTTATAGCGAATTCAATTATTTGTTGAAATTTTACAAAGCTTGTTGTTTTTCTCTCTTTTATGTTATTTATTTTACGAGCGTAGCCTCGTAACAGAATAACAATATGCATTTGGATGAATGCTATGTGAGAGAGTGTGTTAAGATCACTTAATCTATGTGAATCTAAAGATCAATATGGAAAGATGCACAATTACAATAGCTTTAGAAATAAGACATTTTATTTTGTATCGGATATCACAAGAAATTACATCAGCTATGAAGAATTATTACATAGACTTGGTAATATACTTCAGAAATATCCTTGTAAGGCCTTGTATGGTAGGGAAAGAAGACGACTACCTACAAAGTTGGAATAGTTCAAGAGATGGCAGTACCATAAGCTTATATATATATTATTGCACCTATATTCACATGGCAAGATACATTGCATCCGCCTGTCCTTCAGATTTGGGAGCACAAAACATTTCATGGGCGCAAACACAATACTTAATACGCTAGTGTGGATAAAGGAGACGAACAAATTTGCTTTGAAAGTTTATCCACCTTAACCTTTGTCTTCTGCACTGCATTATCATTTCACTGGCGACACAAACACACAAACACACACACACGCATGCAAGCACACACACACGCACATGCACACACACATGCATACACATATGCACACAAGCACACACGCACACACACACATGCACATACATATATGTGAGAGACATATAGACATAGACCTTGTTAAAATAGCCCATTAGATATTTGACTGTCTGGTTCACCTGCAATAGAGCTAAGCTATGGAATTTTCTGGATCATGCTTTTATTAAAAAATAATGTTTACTCATTGTATACCTAGGGACACAGATGCGAAAAGTGCATGAAACATCGTGCACACAAGGTCCATCGTTAAAATTCATCCTAAACTAGAGGTTTGCAAATCATTATTTATTGTAATTGTCACGATTGTGGTTACTGATACAAATTCACAGGTATGATACGAAACCAATTTCAAAAATATTTTGGATCAAGTATTATGGTTAAATGTAGGAGCGACGGAGTTTTCAAAAGTACCACATTAATGTATGAGGTGATAAAAGTCAGCCGTCCGAAAATAGATTCCCCTCTCTCTCTCTCTCTCTCTCTCTCTGACCAAGATTGAGTTTGTACTTTTATCTATAGTTGAGAAAGTGGTCTAATAGTTTCTGACGTAGTAATATATATGCGTTTTATATGTAGCAAAAACGTAGCCAGGCAATGATGTTATTGAGCATTGCTTTGTTCGTCAGTAAGGAAAATGGTGCAGCAGTGAGTATGTGATCTGTTCTGATTCGATGTTATTTGGATTTTTATTAAATGCAATGTATATTGTTATAACTTAAAATTTATTCTCCATAAAATTAGACTGATTTTTATTCTCAGTAAATACTACAGTGTTTCACGTTGTAGGAAAAATGTTAGTGGTCCCTGATATGTCACACTCAGAAAACAACATTTTAGTTCAGGAAACATTGCACGTGTCAGCAACTATATTTGCATCGTACGTGGCTAGTAACACATAAGAGCATGAGAAAATGTAACATGTAGTCGCATCATGCCTATCCGAAAAAAATGTATACAAAATGAGATGTCATAAGGTCTGGAGTTTGGTAGTGTGATATTGACTAACCAGTTATAGGAATTGAAAGCATATGCAAGAAACTTAAAATAAATGGATAAATATACAACACATAGGGATAAATTACGCAATACGTCATTGCTGCCTACAGACTCTGAACTCCTCTTACAGTTCAAATCCAGAGCCTCTCCGCTCCCCATCCATGTAACAACAAGCTCATCGCCGGAGTGACACCTCCGCAAATGGAGGTTACAACAACACCTCTACCTATTCTCTCTGTCTGACAGTGATCATCACAAAAGACAGTCCATCAAGCAACAAAAACATCCATCATAACAACAGACATGACCAACAAATCACATAAAAAGATAAATACAAGATACATGGGAGAGATGACATTTGAATGGATCACACATTTTTTCTTTGTTGTCCGAGGGCACAACCCACACTAAATAAATTAGTTTTATTTTCAGCATTAACTAGTGGATCATAAGGATTATATATTACTTCTAGGGGTTGTAACGGGATGTTCCGGGTTGTGATTAGATCACGACGAGGACACTAAAAGCAATTTCGTGAATGATGACTTATTGTATAAAGTAGGAATCTCAACCCTATCTAAGATGCTGACACTTGGGTCTATAGCTACAGAGACACATTTATATTGTAACCTAAGTTATTTTCAATTTAAGTAAAACAAATTTCCAACCCCATCTGCAAGGACAGATCCAACATAAATATCTTGTGAACATCTACAACCACCCCACTGACTGCAATCATCGCCCAACGTGTTAAGGTCTCTCTAATGTCATAGTAGTCTAGAAGCTGCGAACAGTCAAAGTATCGGAAATAACACCGGGGATTGATTACAATTCTAGAACCATTGACCATTGTGCTCATTCACAGAGGATCGCGAGTCATATTCCAAGGTTTCAGTCTCTGTCTGGAAGGTTTTGTTGGCGGTTTCGTGACATGGATGACAAGAGTGGCAGGATAACACCATTACCACGTTTTCTTATCTTGGCTTCATCTGATCACCAAGATAGTGACTTCCTATATTAAATCATGCAGTGTGTCCTTGAGAAAGGCACTAAGAAGACACACTGCCAATTCTGAGTTCAGAGACCATAAGACCGTGTCAGATTTTTGCATGTGTTTTTATAACATGATCAGGCAATAAGAATCTACTGGAATAGTGCAAAGACGTTACGATTCTTGCAAAGTTCTAAAATAGTGTTCAGACTAGCAAAGGTTTTTTGCGTGTACCAACCTGTGGACAAATAGAGTATCGGGTAAATAGATACCAATTTACCAGCTGCCCTAATGACCTTGACAACACTTTCATAAAGGTTTACCTGAAATTATTATTGGTTTAACGGTATCATTGGTTCATTGAAATATAATGTTATATGTTTACATCTTAGTAGTGGTGGTACCATATATGTTTTTATTGATTTAGCTATCATGACTTTGCTAATCAGCTATTAATATTTTGCATTGATGATCTATATCAAAATTAATATATAAAGTAAACCTCGTTTAATATCTAACCCTTACTTCTATCCATCTTTATAAGTCAACATTGCATTGACTGTATAAACAGTTTAACACCTGTGTCAAACATATGCTTAAAGGATTATAATTATAATTAGATTTCTAATGTTAAAAATATATTTGATTTGTAACAAACAAAATTGTCATGAAAAATAAAAACATGCTGTTAATTTCATTACTTTCTTGCACTGTAATTTCCTTACGCTCTCTATTGATGGAAACTACAAAAGTACTGGTAGAGTGAAAAAGTATCATCCAATGAACCAACGGAAAATGGTGCTGCGGTACACTGTTGTACTTTGCACCTCTACCAGACAGACGGACGAACATATAGACACATGTTATCAACATAATTCGCTTTGCATATTTTCATGGAATGGATTGAAGGCTTGATCAGATAAATTAAGAGACATACTGTAGATTTGTTAGGACTGCTAATCAAATGGAAAGCAAAGATACACGTAGTAGATATGTTACGGTTGCTAATAAGATGTGGGAAATATAGATACCGTAGATCTGTTTGGACTGCTAATCAAATGGGAAGCAAAGATACACGTAGTAGATATGTTACGGTTGCTAATAAGATGTGGGAAATATAGATACTGTAGATCTGTTAGGACTGTTAATCAAATGGGAAGCAAAGATACACGTAGTACATATGTTACGGTTGCTAATAAGATGTGGGAAATATAGATACTGTAGATCTGTTGGGACTGCTAATCAAATGGGAAGCAAAGATACACCTAGTAGATATGATGTTACGGTTGCTAATAAGCTGTGGGAAATATAGATACTGTAGATCTGTTAGGGTTGCTAATCAAATGGAAAGCAAAGATACACGTAGTAGATATGTTACGGTTGCTAATAAGATGTGGGAACTATAGATACTGTAGATCTGTTAGGACTGCTAATCAAATGGGAAGCAAAGATACACCTAGAAGATATGATGTTACGGTTGCTAATAAGCTGTGGGAAATATAGATACTGTAGATCTGTTAGGACTGCTAATCAAATGGGAAGCAAAGATACACGTAGTAGATATGTTACGGTTGCTAATAAGATGTGGGAAATGTAGATACTGTAGATCTGTTAGGACTGCTAATCAAATGGGAAGCAAAGATACACCTAGTAGATATGATGTTACGGTTGCTATTAAGATGTGGGAAATATAGATACTGTAGATCTGTTAGGGTTGCTAATCAAATGGAAAACAAGGATACACCTAGTAGATATGATGTTACGGTTGCTAATAAGATGTGGGAAATATAGATACTGTAGATCTGTTGGGACTGCTGTTCAGCTATGGTAAACGAGGATACATGATATAGATCTGTGAAGGCTGATAATCAGCTTTGGGAATGAATTTATATAATGTATATCTGTTATGGATGCTAATCATCTATCGACAAATGTTCTACATGGAGAGATTACTTCTTTCACTGGGGGAATCTTGATTACTTACAAGTCAACTAGGATGCATACTGTAACATGTACAGAATGCCCCAATATGTTGTTGTTACGAAACCATATTATTCAGTGCGTGAATTGGCAACTTTCCAGTAGACTGGGAACCTGGTCTCATACTGTATGTAAAGATACACGTCATGCAGCGGATGTAGTGGCAACTTTCCAGTAGACTGGGGAGCTGATCTCATATTTTATGTAAAGATGCAAGTCATACAGTGCATGCATTGGTTATTTCCAGCAGGCAGGAAGCTGATCTTATAAAGTATGTAAATATACACATAAGAAATATTAGTGTAATTGTGGGAGTGAAGTATACGTTTCAAAACGGTAAGTCATGAAATATACTCAAAAAGAATTTTGGTTACAGATCTGCTAATTTGATAAGGTTTTGATGACTGTCTATAATCTATAAATAGCAAGAAAGTCTCTGTATTTAATCTTTAAAAAATGATAGTTCAAATATGGTGGACAGACCAAGAGTTTTTACTAATGTAAATTGATGGATATTTGTCATGGTATTTTTCATTGTTACAAACCACTTAAGAAACAAATGAAAAGCAATCCATTAGTAAGTACCAATGGATCCCATCTCCAGCCCAGGGAATATTGTGCAAAGTAAATTAAATTTTCCCGAAACCAATAACTACCGGTATGAAAAATAAAACATAAAAATATCCACCTGTGTACAGAAGTTAAGATTCTTGTCCCATTTTATACATATGCTGAAACGGTACGTGTGTCATGTTACGAAATCGTACTTAAGTAGTGAATAGGGGCACCCTAGCCTCAATGGGAATTAGCATTACAGACCCCCCTTGGGCAAACCTAGCCTCAATGGAAATTTAACATGGAGAAAAATCGTGGGCAAACCTAGCCTCAAGGGAATTGAACATGGGAAAAATCGTGGGCCACTCTAGCCTCAAGGGGAATTGAACATGGGGGAATAAAGTGTGGGTCTATCTAGGGACAAGGGGGAATTGAACATGGGATTTTTTTTTAAAATTTTTTTTATAAAAAGGGATAGGCAATGGAAAGTCATTCTCTTTTCGAGAAATATGGGTGGCCCTTGAAAGGGCCTTTGGGTTTATGTTAATGTATCCATTAACATAAAGGGCATCTGCGGCATCTTCTTGTCCTCAAGCTGCGTCCTACTCGATGGCAATAAATCAGTGTCCTCTTGAGGCAACCTTGTCTTTCTACATACACTCTTCGTATCTACAGACTGGTGTCTGACTTGTCGACAACGGTCCACTTGGACCGGACATACATGAGCATGTCCGTCCTAAACATCATGGAAGACACAAGGGTGGATGATTCGACTGTGGTCCACATCTTGAAGCGACGAGAACAGGTGAATCAATGCAGTGAACTGCGCTTATTTATAGGTAGAGGAAGGATTGAAACGGATTGAGTTCATTCACCAATCCGAACACGCGTTACAAAATTCAGTCAGCCCACATCCAATCCGAAGAGAGCAGTCTGTGACGTCACGTGGTCTATATAGATTCGCTAGCGCTTGTGTGCAGTCAATCTATGTGACAGTGATTCAACATGACGGAAACTCAGAAAACGATTCATTGGGGTGCACCAGCAGTGGAGACCACCCAAGGGAACCCGGACTTACTTTCAGAAGAGGTAAATTGCGATTTTGTGGATTTTCTTACCTCGCAAGAATTTGTTCCGGAACCTTCGTTACCTTCTTCATTACCGCAAGTGGAGAATTTTAGACAGAGACAGAAAGAAGAATTGGAGAAATTTATGCAACGACAAAAGGAAGCGGAACAAGCTTTTCTCCTACAGCAACAGCAACAGGAAGAGGTAAGAAAAAAACAACAAGAAGAAGAAGTAGCAGCAAAGAAACAAGAGGGTGAAAATCAAACGGCCACGGTACTGTTGGACATTTTAGCGGAGTTAAGAAGTCTGAAACAAATGTATCAGACTTCTTTATTACGACCGAAGAGAATACGACCTTCCCGAGCTAAACACGTTAACCCTGTGACTAAGCCTACCGTACCACCCTTAGTGATTTCAACCCAATCATCATCAACATTACGCAGTCCAGAAGTAGGCCTTGGCCGTGGCAAAGGCTTAAGGCAGTTAAAGTTGATTGCTTAAACTCACCCCAACACCAAAAAAGGCCCTTTTCAGGGCCACCCACATTTCTCGAAAAGAGATAGCCTTTCAATTTGCCAATAACTCAAAAAAAAAACCCAACCCATTTTAGCCCCTATAGTACGTGTATTTGTATGAGTGCGTGAGTGTACGTTCTTATTTTAAAATCAAAACTCAAAGACACTTACCTTATATCATTAATTTATTCTTTTATCCATTGTTACAATCCAATTCACAATTCACAACAGAACACTTTAAAAAAAAAGTTCATTGACTTCTTCTTTCTCCTTGTTTAGTCTCTCTGTTTTTTAAATTTCTTCACCGTCTTTTCCTCATTTTCTTCCCTTCTTCTTTTCTTCTCCAGTTTCGTTGCCTCTTGTAAATAGAATTGTCTTCTTTCTTCCTCTTCTTCCTCTGAAGAATCCCTCTCTTCTTCTGAAGAATTCCTCTTTTCTTCTGATTCCTCTTGTTTCTTTTTGGGCAATCTGGAGACCAATGTCCTTTTTCTTGACAATAATAACAGGTATCTTGACTTTTGTCTTTTTTAGCCCCTGTTTTATTTCTTTTTTGACGGTCTGGACACTCTGAAGACCAATGCCCTTTCTTCTAACAGATATAGCAAGTATCTTGACTTTTATCTCGAAAGGAAGGAGAGTAGTCCGTCGGCTGGTCTGAAGAGAATTTTCTAATGACCCCTCGCAAAGCTCTGATGAAACGTCCGATTTGGCTAGTCTCTTCCATCGTTGTGCTCGGCTTGAGAGTGAAATGAATAGTGAAAGGACAAGACACACACCCTTTTATATACGCTGGTCTGCCATGACTATAAATTAGCCTATGGTGTTTAAACTTGAGTCATTTGACGTTTTGCACTCAAGATGAAACGATCCTATTCATTCGAGAAGAAAGAAGAAGAAAGTAAGAGGCAGAAACGTGATCTATCGCCTCGTACCAGGGCTGAAATCTTGGCGCAAATTCATGCCAGTGATTTTGAAGAGGACATGAGTGAACCAGAATTTGAACCCTCTAAACCAAGTTCGTCACCCTTAGTCAACCCTGAAAAATACTATTCCATTCGAGAGACGGAAAAGCGCTCCTCTAGAAAATTTAGAACCACGGCTTACAAATACGCGGTGAAGTTTAAGGATTTCAAGGCTGAAGTACCGTTAGAGAAAGCAGAAGTGTTTATCACTGGGGTGTGGGATTCTTTGCTCACCTCACTCAAGCGACAATGTCAAACCAAAGAAGACGATCGCTTGAGACTTTCCATACAACACGACAGCTTGAAATCCCCTGTTTGGATCGAGTTTAGCACCCCTGCAGAATTGACTGCTTCCAAAGTCATGGACAAGATTCAACACGTGCAACAATCTAATGACCAGTTTGACATCACCGATGGAAAAGCCACACTGGACATGACCCACGTCTCTCCTCCTCAAGGGACCGGACGCAGAAAGATGTTATTGGTGGACGACCTTCGCAACACCAAAACAAGTCTCGTCCGAATTAACAACCCTCATGACCAGATGTGTTTAGCCCGTGCCATCGTGGTGGGACGAACCTATGCCAACAAGAACGATACGGTAGAATGGAAAAGAGCCTGGAAAACTATTCGACAATCGGACCGAGCCAAACAAAGAAACGAAGCAGAACTCCTGTTACAACAAGCCGGACTGTCCAAAGACACACCCTGTGGCATTCCTGAGATGCAAAAATTGCAAGATGCCCTAGCTCCACGATACACCTTGAAAGTGCACCCTCAAGAAGTGCGCGGACCTCTGTTGTTTCGAGGCCAAGACTTTAAGGACGGAAAATACATTCATGTCTATTATCACGATGAACATTTCGATACCATTACCAGTATCACCGGATTCCTGGGATACAGTTACTACTGTGAGAAATGTGACCATGGTTATAATAATCGAGAGCAACACAAGCATTGTGGATTGAAATGCTCAGGATGTTTGGCCTCTTCACCCTGTCTGAGCGAAGAACCAGTGCCTTGTTCAACTTGTCTGCGCACGTTTGTCAGCCCTACCTGTTACCAACAACATCTGAAGACGCAAGGTTCACAGCAGAAATGTGCTTGTCAACTCCTGAAATTGTGCCCTACGTGTGGACAAGGCATATGTACCAATGCTGCCAAGGCACACGTATGTTCAGGAAAGAAAAAATGTCACATTTGTCACCACATCCTGGACCTGGAACACGAATGTTACGTGCAAAAATACCAACCTCCATCAGAGAAAGAGGACGGTCACAAGAAGAAAGGCATTTTCATCTTTTTCGATTTCGAATGCATGCAAGAGACCGGCATTCACATTCCCAATTTCTGCGTGGCTCATCGAGCGTGCGAGAAGTGCATTCAAGAACCTATTTTCAGTCATTGCCCTCAGTGCAGCAAGATTCCCGGAGGGCGTGAAAAAATCTTTCGTTGACCGAACACGTTAGCCGATTTTGCCCAATGGGTTTTAGACCCCATCGACAAGACGTGGAGCCAAGAGGACATCGAACGTTACGGAGATTGTCATCGTCATGCCACGGTGATGGCTCACAATTTCTCCAGATACGATGGACAGTTTCTTTTGAGATACTATACGGAACAAGGCACCGAACGTCCTAAAGTGACTTTGAACGGAGCCAAAATCATTTTCATGCAAGTGGGACAAGTACAGTTTAAAGATTCGATGAGTTACTTGGCCATGCCTTTGAGTCGAATGCCTAAAACGTTTGGAATGACAGAAATGGCTAAAGGGTACTTTCCACACTTTTTCAATACGGAAGCCAAACAACACGCCGTTCTACCCCATTTACCTGAGGCTCACTATTACGACCCCGACAACATGCGTACCGAACAACGAGAAGCTTTCTACGCTTGGTACCAGGCTCACGCCTCGGACCCTTTCGACTTTCAGGAAGAAATGCTAATGTATTGTCGTTCCGACGTGGACATTTTACGGCGTTGCTGTGGAAAATTTCGAGAACTGTTCATGGAACACGGAGGGGTCGATCCTTTGAAAGAAGCTTGCACCATTGCCAAAGCGTGTTCCTTAGTGTATCGACAACTATTCATGCCTGAAAACACCGTGGCTGTCATCAGCCCTCAAACGACCCACTTTGTCAAACGTCAATACTCGGTCAAAGCCCTACGTTGGTTACATTACTTGTGCGACAAGGAAGACAAGTGGATTCAGCATGCTCGCAACGGAGGGGGCGAAAAGACCATCGGAACGTATTCGGTCGATGGCTGAGACTTAGAAAACCCCAAGATCGTGTACGAGTTTAACGGTTGCTTATTTCACGGATGTCCCGTCTGTTACCCTGACCGTGACACTAAAAATCAGTTTTTGCAACGAACCATGGAAGACTTGTACCAGGACACTTGTCAGCGACGCCTAAAGTTAGAACAGCAAGGATACCAAGTGGTGGAAATGTGGGAACACGAGTACGATCACCGTATGAAAACCGATCCCGAGTTTAAACGCCTCGTGGAAAGTTACCAGTTCATGGACCCGCTGAACCCGAGGGATAGTTTGTACGGAGGAAGGACCAATGCCACCTGTTTGCTGTACCAAGCCGACGAAGAGAAAGGAGAAGAAATCAAATACTTGGACGTGTGTTCGCTGTATCCCTACGTGTGCAAGTATTGTCGCTTTCCTGTAGGGCACCCGCAATTGTTAACGGTACACATCGACCTGAAAAACATTCGACAATACGAAGGCTTGATCAAGTGTAAAGTTTTGCCTTTCACGAACCTATACCATCCCGTCTTACCTCACCATTGTCAAGGCAAACTGATGTTTCCCTTGTGCCGTACTTGTGCCGAAACGTGCAACCAAGACCAACCTTGTCAGCACACCCAGGAAGAACGGGCCTTGACGGGAACCAGGGTCAGCGTAGAATTGTTCAAAGCTCTGGACATGGGATACCAACTGTTAGAAGTGTACGAAATTTGCCACTTTCCCAAGACAGAACAATACCACAAGGGTGACCCCAGTCAGAAAGGCATTTTCGCCGACTACGTGGATGCCTTTTTAAAACTGAAACAAGAAGCCAGCGGCTATCCGTCCTGGTGTCACACTCCCGAAGACCAAATACAATTCAAAGAGAAATACTATGAACAAGAAGGCATCACTTTAGACCACATCGAGAAAAACGAAGGCAGGCGATCGTTTGCCAAAGTGATGTTAAATTGCTTGTGGGGTAAAATGGCACAACGACCGTGTTTACCCAATATTTGACAGAACCTTGCCGCTACTTCCAGATGATTCACGACAAAACCAAATACATGAAACACGTGGACGTCGTTCGCGAGGATTTGATCTTGGTCAATTACGAAGAAGATCTGGACTTTGTACAAGACGACCCTTTTGGAAATGTCATCATTGCGGCTTACGTGACAGCTCATGCTCGCTTAAAATTGTACGAAGCTTTAGAACTGTTAGGGGAACGCGTCCTGTACTTTGACACGGACAGTTGCATTTACATCTATCACCCGAGTCAACAGCACCCTAACATCGAAGGAGACCGTTTAGGAGCCTGGACAGTCGAACACCCCGACGACATGATTCTAAGTTTCGTCAGTGGCGGTCCCAAAAATTACGGCTACGAATACCTGGACAAACAAGGAGAAGTGCACACGACGTGCAAAGTGAAAGGACTGACTCTGAATTATCGTACCAGTCGTGTGGACAAGTTTTGGGTATTCAAAGAAGCCTTGCAATCGGGAGAGGATGGAAACTTTAAAGTGACCACCTATCAACCCAACAAGATTGTACGTTTACCCACTCACCACATCGTCAGTCGGCCCTTGGAAAAAGTCTATCAAATCGTGTACCAGAAGCGAGTTCGACTTCCCAATCATTTCACCTTACCGTATGGACACGTTGGTATAAAACATTGGTTGTAAGAGGATAGTCACCTGCTAGAAGGATGACTTCGCCACAGCAAGAATCGAGTGAGAAACCCGATGAGAACTCCAAGTTCAAACCCTACCATTTTCCAGTCTTCTTACCTGACTATTGTGATTGTGCCTGTCGATTGGACACGTTTCAGAAATGGCCTACGGATAGGGAAGGATTACCTTCTTCGCATGTTTTAGCTAGAACAGGATTTGTCTATTTGGGACCTGAGTCAGGATTGGGATACGAGGTACAGTGTTTCGCTTGCGGACTGAAGTTACGAATGGATCTATGTATCTATAAAGATTCAGCTATTCTGGAACATACTCGATGGTCTCCGCACTGCCCTTACCTTTCTATGGCCTTTCCACACATCACACTACGATACAATGTTGACGGTACCTTAGAGACGGTACCTACCAGAACAAGACATAAAAAAGATAAAAAAGGAAAGATGTACAAGCTGGAGACTGCATTGCGACTAGTATAAAAAGGGGCTATGGTCAAGATCGATAGTTCATTGTGACTACCAAGACCGAGCGAACAAGATGAATACTTTCAGAGAAACACAAAACAAGTTGTTTAGAAAGGCACAATTCAAGTGTGAGGCTTCTGAAGTGGAATGCGATTGTGAGCCTTGCGATGGGTACGATGCTGTACGTTGTGACCTGAGCGATGAGGTAAAGTATCATGGGAACTTTAGTGTAACTACCCCTGGCATGGAAAGGGATGCTGTGCGTGTCAAACCTGAGGGATGCGAAAGTGATGCCGCTCGTCCTCTTGGACATTTTACTGGGTTTCGTTTTAAAGGGGAATGTTCACCTTCACGTCTACCCCCCTACGGATGTCATCCAGCCCTGAGCAAACTCCTGTTCATGTCACCCAACCCTCATCGAAACGAATTTGTGAAAGACGAATATTCGCTTCCTGTGCGTTTGTCGGAATACTGCGACTTTGAAAATCGTCTTCAATCGTTCAAAGGAAAATGGCCTATGTATCTGGGAGGACCGACCCCCGAAGAATTAGCCAGAGCCGGATTTTTCTACTTGGGCGAAGGAGATAAAGTCAAGTGCTTCAGTTGCGGTGTGTCACTTCATTACTGGGAACCGTAAGATTCGGCCTACGTAGAACATGCTCGATGGTCACCGAATTGTCATTACTTACCCTTAGTGGGACCGAGACATTGAAGTAACTTACCATAATCTGTTCATGGATACCTTGCAAGAGAACATTCGTGCTTTGCCTGTGGAGTTGAGAGAACGCATTTACCGAGAGCTGGTCAAAATACAAGTGAAACGTAACGAACAATTGCATCCGTTACGTCACTGGTGTTTGAACCACTGGTACCTGAATGCTATACAAGGACTGATTGAGTTGAAAGTGTTCCATTGGACAGACATTGATCAACGACCCCCTGGTTTTAAAAAGGAATGGTTTGCTCTGGATGATTCTATCTAATACATTGTAAACGTACTGCATCGAATACCAGAGGAAGAGTTAACGAATTACCAACATCTTTTACGCAATGTCGACTTAGTGAAAGAGGAAACTTCTGAACGAATTGTAACGTGTAAATTAGTAACTAAACGATTTACATTGACAATGAATTAAAACCATGTCTGTGCAAACAGTACATGTCATGTGTCAGACAAAAGAGGATTTAGTATGACCTATTCATGGATACTTTGCTAGAGAACATTCGTGCTTTGCCTGTGGAGTTGAGAGAACGCATTTACCGAGAACTGATCAAAATACAAGTGAAACGCAAACGCAAAGTTATTGAACCGTTTTTAAATTATGCTCTGTTCCAAAGTATAAGAAGACTGATTATGAGTGGATATTACATCAGGCACAAAGGTAAACGAGGCTATTGGCCACCACCCAAGGATTCCAAAAACAGTGTATATACTTTATGGATACTTTACAAGAGAACATTTTGGGCTTGCCTGAGGAGTTGAGAGAAAGGATTTACCGAGAGCTGGTGAAAATACAAGTGAAACGTAAAGAACAATTGCATCCGTTACGTCACCAGATCTTTAATCACTGGTACCTGAATGGTATAAGAGGACTGATTCGTCAGAAAATGTTTCAGTGGTCAGACCTTGTTGAACACTTTCAGTTTGTGAATGATGATGAACTAGACGTTCGTAATTTTGGTTACTTCGAGATTCACTTACTGCAACGTATTGAGGAAGACGGGTTAAAGGATTACCAACATTTGTTACATGGAATCTGCTTAGAGAAAGACGAAACATCTAGACAAACTCTGACGTTTCAGTTACAGTATGTAACATTTAAGTTCCCTACTGGAGAACGAACATGTCTAGTTAGAAATTACCTTTATTGCTTCCGAAACAAAGAGACTATCAAATCAAGTTGCCATGCCACGGATTATGTCACATATTATTGAACACATTCCGTGGAAGGAACTCAATGACCATATTCAAACCGTGGATCATTACCATCGATTATTACAAGAACTGTATCCATTCAATTTGGGTCGACAAGTGGTGTATGTCTTAGTGACTTGTTTTCTGGGATTTCGTTTATCAGCCGATTCTTTGTGAAATCTTTACGATCAGTACTTACCACCTCAATGGCCTTAAATGGTCACGAAAAACTCCTTTTGCTCAAAGCCTTGCGTTTTCATCTGGATACTTCTCGACCTCTACGGGAAAAAAAGATTCGTCAACTTTTAGCTACCCAAGACGTGTATGACGATGTGTGTGTAGCTTGTGACTTACATCCCCATTGGGCAGATGTCCGTGCCTGGAAAGAATGGGATTTTGAGGTTTGGACCCAAGAAGTGGCCCAGTATGCACGAGAGTTGTTCAAGGAAAAAAGTTACTTTTCAACCCGTGTTAGTGACGGTGCCAGAAGAACCCGTCACCCAGGACGGGACAAAGTACCTTCTCCCAAAATCAAAGTCCAAGAAAGATCGGGCATGTTAGAAAGTTTACTGGATTTGTCCAAGCAAGAACTGGCTCGATTTAGTCCGTTACGTACCCCTGCACGACGTGTCATGCCTGTCCTCAAACTGATACGACGTAAAGACAATCAGTGGCGACGCGTTCCAGTATAAAAAAGGCCTGTGACCAAGTCGGGGGTATCAGTGTTTTTTGGTGCTCCTGCAGACTCAAAGATGTCACCCTCCAGAAAACCCCAAGGAAAGAAAAGGAAAGGACTACCACCACGTTTAGTCAAACATGGGGACATGTTATCTGTCCTGTCCAAAGCTTCTCCACCTCTACAAAAAAACTCATTCAATCGGCCTCCAAAGAGGTCATCGATACCGTGTGCGAATGTTGTTTGAACGTCTTGAAGGGCACGATCCCTTTGTCCAAACACCAGAAACAATGCTTATGCAAACATCGTCACGTTCTTCGCCAAATGGTTCAAAAGAAAATTCCCATTCGTCAAAAGAAGATGTTGGTCCAACGTGCAGGCATTTTGCCTCTCTTGTTAGGCCCCATACTGAAAGGAGTCTTGGGAACCATGTTGGGAGGACTGGTGGAAGCAAGATAAAAAGGCCGTCGGAAGTCCCAAGATCTCAGAATCGACCCCTGACAACCCCATTGAAGGACGAAAACTGGCTTTAGTGCCTTACAAACGATGGATGGAATACCATCGGTGGCAAGAACAACGCACCCCGCATTTACCTCCCAATCCCCATTTGAGCGAGATGTCCCAGTTACAACACGAATTGCAGTCCTTGATGGATCGCCAAGATTTGTCCGAAACAGAAAAATCGCAAAAGTACAGTCAACTCTTGCAACGACTGCAACTCTTTCACCAGAAAGCTTTAGACGAAACAGCTCTACCCACTCTGAAAGATTTTAAGACCTTGATGAAAAGTCCAGCACCATCACCAGTACCAGTACCAGTACCAGTACTACCACTACCAGTGACCAAGACAGAAAAAGGAGAAGAAGAAGAAGAGGAAGGGTTTCAAACTCCACCAGAAAAAGTACGCAAGTTAACAACACCACCTACCTCCAGAATTGGATGGATTACAAAGATGATGGCCACCCCTTCTTCGTCACAAGAGAAAAAGAAAGTGAAGACAGAAGTGAAGACAGAAGTGAAACAAGAACCGATATCCCCCGCTCAGACATCCTCCTCTTCAACACCTATTGCCGGTCGCACACGCAAAGCATTGCAATCCAAGAAAATACCCCAAGAGAAAAAGATCAGCATCCTCCAAGAGTAGGTGTCTTGTTAACATACGAACACAAAAAAAAAATGGAAAAAGTCTTAGCCAGCATTTACTACGATCCCTCGCATCCTGCAGGTTACGCAGGAGTTCAAAAATTGTATCGTGCTGCCAAAACGCGACTGAAAAGTCTCCGTTTACCTCAAGTGCAACGATGGTTACAAGAACAAGCTACCTACACTTTACACAAACCCATTCGACGCAAGTTTGCCAGAAGTCGCACCCGAGTGGAAGGTATCGATCATCAATGGCAAGCCGATTTAGCCGATGTCTCTCATTTGGCCAGCTATAATCGTGGCTACAAATATTTGTTTTGTGTCATCGACGTCTTTTCCAAATTTGCCTGGGTCGTGCCCTTGACTTCCAAATCGAGCAGCGAGTTAGTGCTAGCCCTGCAAGGGGTGTTGAAACAAAGCGGTAGTCACCCTCTTCGATGGCAAACGGACAAAGGCACCGAATTTCTGAACCAAGCTTTCCAAAAAGAATTAAAGAAACGTGACATTCATTTTTTTACCACCGAGAATCCCGAAACCAAAGCCAGCATCGTGGAACGTTTTCAACGCACTTTGAAAGAACGCATGTGGAAATATTTTACGCATCACCACACTCTGAAGTACATCGACATCTTACCGCACCTGGTGCAAGCGTACAACCAATCTTACCATCGAAGCATCGGACGTGCCCCGCAAGAAGTGTTGGTGTTTGAGCGCCTGTTTGGTACGTTCCCGACGAGGGCTGTCCCCAAGAAAAGTGGAATGTTGGCCGTAGGAGATTGGGTGCGCATTGGCAAAACCAAACGCACTTTCGACAAAGGTTACTTGCATAACTGGACGACCGAATTGTTTCGTGTCACTGGACGAGTGCATGGTCGTCATCCTGCCGTCTATAAATTGGAAGACATGAACGGAGAAGTGCTCAAAGGAACGTTTTATTTGCCCGAGTTATAACGTGTCACCAAAAAAGAAGACGACGTGTACGACATCGAAAGCATTCTTGAACGCAGAACCCGTAAAGTGGGCAAACGACGTGTCAAAGAAGTCAAAGTACGTTGGATAGGATATCCACCCAGTTTTGATTCTTGGATCGACGCTTCGCAAGTCATCGACTATAAAAAGAAGTGACCATCATCCCCATTCACACAGACGCAGCTACGTCGACCACTCCTTCACCTAGTTCTTCTGTGCAAGATTTACAAAAACAACCCTTGTGGGTGTGGTGTGGAGAACGTGTGCCTAAAACGCAAATCGTCTTTTTCTGCCAAATCTTCGTGGTGTATTGTGTCATCGGGGCAGCCATTGCCAATTTGAGTTTGCAACAAGGAGACAAACAATTGTGGACCATTTTATTGAGCAGTTGCATCGGTTACCTGCTTCCCAATCCCTCCCTGAAATTCTCTTCGCACGGGAACCACGGGAACCTTGTGTCCAGTGCCAGTGCCAGTGCCAGTCACCACTCCAACAACAACAACAACCACAACTCCATTTTGAGCGGAAACACGCCTCTGACGTCCAGTAACCCTTCGGAAAGCCACAGAACTTTGGAATTATGAGTCACCAAAACCAATTTTAGTTAACCTTACCCAGTGACAGTTCCATGGAGGTGTTTCCCAAGAACACGTTGTGCTGTTACACGGCCAGATTTCCTCAGGCCATCCCCTTAGATCACGAAGCCCATTGGGAAGTGGCTTTAGTGGAAATCATTCACCCGACCCAAGTCCTCAATGTCCTTCCCAATCAAAATAAATTTGATGTGGAAGTTCATGACGAGCAAATGCAAAAGTTCTTGAATAATGTCAAATATGACAAGAAAACCTATGATGACAAAACTCAAACGTGGACCTACCACTTGTTTATTCCCCCAGGCTATTATTTTAGTGGTCAACATTTGGTCAGCACCATAAGATCCAGGTTTAATGTCGTGTTTCCGAAAGCTTTGGAGCATGCCCAAAAAAGTGTCACCATGGAGTACCACAAAGCAGCTCGTCGCTTCTTGATGAAATTTGAGCGGAGTAAAATCCTGTCTATTTTATTTTGTCCTGAATTGTTTGACATGTTGGGCGGAGACATGGACATGAGAATGATCATGCTCAAGAACAACGAATTACCAATCGTTTACGACAACGAGTCTTTTAGCAAGTTATTTCGTGCCCCGGTAGAACTGAACCAAGGACTGAATTTGATGTTCGTGTACTCCGATGTGGTGGAGTACAACGTGGTGGGACACACCTCCGTACCGTTACTGCGTGTCATTCCTTTCAAAGTGGATTCTGCCACGGCCGCTGACGAGGAAGGTGGAAACACTTACCATGTTCACCGCGAATTTGTACATCCTCACTATTTGCCGGTCAGCAAGTCGTATTTGGACACGGTCAACATTGCTATAAAAGGAGATCTGGGACAAAATATTCCATTCACCAAAGGAAAAGTCACGGTGAAACTCCATTTTCGAAAACGGTTCTCTCACGACTCGTAAGTCATGTATGCAGTGTACCAAGGGGTTGCACGACAGCGAGGACACGGTTTTGGAGATATGTTAAAATCAGCCTTTCGTTCGGTGGCCCCAGTCTTGAAACCGATGGTGACACGCGGATTGCACGCCTTGAAAGACGCGGCACTGACGCAAGGCAAAGAATTTCTCCAAAATGTCATCATCGACAAACAAAACCCTAAAGAAGCCTTCATGAGGGCAGGCAAAAATGTCTTGCTGCAAACGGGCAAAGACCTTTTGGGCCGACGAGAGACACCTATAAATGCCCTGCACGCTACCGAGTCAGGCATTCAGCAAGGACAAGGCAGAAAGAGACGACGAAGAAAACACCCTTTCACCAGACTTCAAGCGAGAAAGGCCAAGAAAAAAAGAGCCGTTCGAAACTTAGACATTTTCGATTATTGAGAAAGAACAAAAAAAAATGATGCACCGAGAGTCCTGTGCTTGTTCCAAGTCGAAACTGGATATGTTTGCCATGCCCCCCACCATGATGACCATACAAGAATTCCAATGGGTGGAATTTCACCCGGTCTCCTCTTTGACGGATTCTGCTCCCATTGAGTTTGAAATCAATTGACAGCCCGAAGATTAAATCGATCTGAATAGCAGTTACTTGTACTTGAAAGTAAAAGTGATCAAAACGGACAACACCAATCCAGGAGCCGATGCTAGAGTAGCTCCTGTCAACAATTTCATGCATTCCTTGTTCAGCGAAGTGGACTTGTACTTGAATAACAAACTGGTCAGTAGCAGCATGGATACTTACCCATATCGTGCCTACTTGGAAAATCTCTTGACGTACGGAAAAGAAGCCAAGAATACTCATCTGAATGCTTGCGTGGTATGGAAACCTGACACGGCAGGTGAGAACACGTTTAGCGATACAGCCCTGACAGCAGATGACAATCCTCACAATGTGGGGTGTAACGACCGTCGTAAAAAAATTCTGCAAGGGCGAAGTGTAGAACTGATGGATCGTTTGCATTTGGACATGTGGTTAAAAGAAAAGTATTTGCTCAACGGAGTGGATATCCGCCTGAGACTGAATCGTAGCACTGCTGCTTACCATTTGATGACCCATGCCAATGAATACAAAACTATCATTCAAGAAGCCCGACTTTACGTGCGTCGCGTGGAAGTGTTACCCAAAGTGGGAAACGACGTCAGTCAGACGTTGAGCAGAACGACCGCCAAGTATCCGATACGACGCGTAGAAGTGAAAACGTTCACCATTCCTGCTGGACAGCGATCCATGATTGAAGATCATCTGTTCCAAGGCCAGTTACCCAAACGTTTGATTGTTGGCATCGTCAAGAATTCAGCTTTCAATGGACTTCGCAGCGAAAATCCTTTTGAGTTTCATCATTACAATGTGTCCAAGATCGAAGTCAGTCGCGATGGAAAGACCTTGTGTACCCGACCCTTTGAGCCTAAGTTTGGTGACAGGAATTATTTGAGATCGTACTTGTCGCTGTACGAAGCTACCGGTCAGTTAGGAACCAACACCAGTCATGGCATTACGTACGAGGATTATGCAGGAGGCTATGCTTTGTGGGCTTTCGATTTCACTCCAGACCAAGGCAGCGACGAGGGACATTTCCACCCTATAAAATCCGGCCAGATTCGAGTGGAACTTCAATTTACTAATGCTCTACCAGACACAGTGAACGTCATCCTGTATGCCGAATTCGACAATACCATAGAAATCAACAGTTTGAGAGAAGTCATTCTAGATTATTAGAAGCCATGGAAGACTGTTATCCCTCTTTACAAAGTGGAGAAACTTTGGAGATGGAATGTGAGGAGACCGTGGAAAAAGATGAAGTGATCATGATGAAGTCAAGATGGCCAGAACAAGAAGCCCATTTAGTCTCCTGTTTTGCCAAACACTTGGTCGAAAAAATGACGGAATTGATCAAGAAAAATTGCTATGGATGTCAAAACGATCATCCCAGTCAAATTCAACACGATAAATGCCTGATGTTGAGTCAAGAAGAAAAATTGGACGAGTATCTGGACGATGCTTGGAGTCTCATCTCGGACGAAGACGTGTGGCACCAGTGGTATAAAGACTTGCGTGAACATTCTTGTCCACCATTAACCACTCAAGAGATCCATCGTATCGAAGCTCTCCTGAATCAGAGTGAGTAGACGAAACGAAGAAACGGTTATTTGTCAGACATTTTCAAGCAAAAAGTCAGGATCGAATTGATGACTTATCATTACCTGTGAAGAAGAAAAAAAACAAAACATGGATACTTTGGAACTTTATTACCTTTTGAACCACAGTTCGTATACGGCTTCTTGGAATCCTGTCGTCTGTGCTAAAGATGAACTCCCTCATCGCAAACCTCAAGACCATCAAGCTTATGTGATCAACACGGACGACAGTCATCTCCCAGGAACCCACTCGGTACCCGTCTACTTTCCTCAAGAAGGATGTGTGGATAATTTCGATTCGTACGGATTGCCCCCTTTGGAAGACGATATCATCGACTTTATGAGAAGAAATGCTCAAACCACCCGATTCAATAATGTGAAATTACAAGGCACAGATTCCTTGGTGTGTGGACAGTACTGTGTGTATTTTCTGCATCATCGCAGCCTGGGCTATTCCTTAGAACATTTAGTGACTCATTTTGATCCTCGTTCTTCTTGTAGAAACGATGTGAAAGTAGATCGATGGTTTTGTGACCATTATGCTTATCTTTTGTCTCAAGCTAGGAAACGTAGTGTCCATCAATGGCCTAATGATTTCCAACAGTGGAAATCACAATTTCATTCACAACGTTGTCAGCCCTGTTTAAGGTAGACTATAAATTGAAAAAAATGTTTGTCTTTTGAAGAAAAAAATGTTTGATGTTATAATGTTGGATTATTGTTAAAAAATGTTAGAGTTGTTGTTGGTTAGTGTTAAGTGATTTTTTTGAATAAAAAATTTTGTGTTTTGAAAAAATGCCTTTGTCTTTTGTTTGGCTATAAGAATGTTTGATTTATGCTCTTTGACTTCTCTCTATCTCTCTCATGACACTCATTGAACGTTGCGACTCGAAAACCGTGTGGGGGATGTTTTCCTTCACGTCCTCGCTTTGACTTTAAGAACCGGGGTTGTTTCCAGTCTAACCATCCATTGTCGACTCATCCTCCTACGAAGATGTGCTCCAAACTAGCTAAACTAAACGAAGCCTACGTAAATTTGCATAGGGTCAGACACAGTCTGATACCGAAGCCAGAAGAGATAGAGAATGTGAGAATGTTAAAAGTCACTGAAGACCTGAAAGAAGAGCTCTTCAGAGAGGAAGTGAACAGGGAGAAAGAAGAATGGACAGAGAAGTACAGACTTCAGAGACAGCAGCAACAGCAACAACAACAGCAGCAGCAGCAGCAGCAGCAGCAGCAACCTGAACCTGACAGAGGCTTTGTCGATTGTCGTATCGACACCAAAGAGTTCTTCTTCTCTTTCCGAAGAAGCAGACCTATCGCCAGAAAGTCTATCCTCAGAGGACATCGCATTCTTAGAAACTAAAAGATTGCCATAGCAAACAAAAAAAAAAACAGCCCTTTTCAGGGCTAACCCAATACTCTAGAAAAGAAATAACCATCAATTTGCCAATGTGTGTAGGTAGAGTAGTATGAATATAAACACTAACTCTTTTTTAATAGTGTGAGGGTATGTGTTTGTGTATAGGATTGTGTGTTTGTAAGTGCTCACGTACGTTGGTGTGGATAATAGATTAAAATGATGTCTTTTTTTGGTGTTTGAGGTGTAGATTTGGGGTTAGATTGGATTTGTTTGTGTATGTGAATAGTCTATTGAAGTGGTTAATAAAAAAATTTTTTACAATAGTAATGGGTAGCATAAAAAGTGAGTGAGTGTTTCATTCAGGTCCGCGCGTTGTTTTTTGGTCATGATCTAGGTAAGATCAATTTTATGTTTTTAGGGGGATGTTTTCCATCACGTCCGCGCTTTCAGTATAAATTGAAACTCGCTCGGCAGTCTAGCTACCCTTGTTGATTGATCAACACCACCAGAAGAATGAACACCAGAATTGTGAAACTGCTAGAACTCCAAATGCACCTGGAATATGCCAGGCGCATACTAAATGAACTGGCCGCGGAGGCCATTGTCGAAGAAGCAAGAATGAAAGAGGAGGAGGAGGAGGAAAGAAGAAGAAAAGAAGAGGAGGAGAGAAGAAACAAAGAAGAGGAGAGAGGAAATTTCAGAATCCCAGAGACAGAAAAATGGGATTCTGAAGCCACATATCCCGCCTCTGCACTCCCAAGAAGAAAGGTGAAAGGAGACTGGGGAAGAAGATGCGTGTGTGGCGCCAGGCCAGGAAGGTGCCATCATTAGATAGGTGCATCTGGAGTTCAAAAAAAAAAACCAACAGCCCTTTTCAGAGCTACCCAATACTCTAGAAAAGAAATAACCATCAATTTGCCAATGTGCGTAGGTAGAGTAGTGTGAATATAAACACTAACTCTTTTTTCATAGTGCGAGTGTATGTGTTTGTGTGTTTGTGTTTGTGTTTGTAACTGCTCACGTAAATTTGTTTGAATAGTAGATTATGGGTTTCTTTATTGTTTCTTAGCGTATGTGGAGAGTATAGTTTGGGTTTTATTATATGAAATGAGAAAAGTGGGGATGTTTTCCTTCACGTCCGCGCGTTGTTTGGTCATGATCTAGGTAAGATCAATTTTATGTTTTTAGGGGGATGTTTTCAATCACGTCCGCGCTTTCACTATAAGAACCCACAAAGTTTGATGTTGGAACTATTCTAAGGAATAACTGAGACAAAATGACTCAAGTATCAGTTCTATTTAATCTATTGAGAGACATCTATTTTTGGATAATGGATGTAGAATATGTTGTAGGAAGAATAGAAGAGGAATGGAGGCATGGAGATATGAAAGACTTTGTAACCAGTCAAGTTCAAGGCCTAAAGACAGCAAGAGATATCATAGCAGGGATGATTGAAGAAGAAGTCAATAAGTCAAGAGGCTTCATTAACCCACCTTACTTCAGAGTGGGAAGTTTGAAGGAAGCACTGGATCATGTCATCAAAGTCCGGTGCTTCCTAGAAAAAATATTGTACTGGACAGAGTGGAGGAATGTAAAATGGGGGTTGGACAAGGTGAAGAAAGTTGAAGATCTGATGAGAAAAGCAATGGAGGGAGAAGTAGAGAAGATTAAAGAGAAATGGAGGGAAGAAAGAAAAGATGTGGAAAACAAAAAGAAAAAGGAAGAGTTTGACCGGCTTAACAACAATTGGATGAAAATCCAAGAGAAGTTCCGAGCCATGGGTCACCCGGACTGGATGCGGGAAACAGAAAAGAAGAAGAAAGGAATGATGGAAAAAATAAGAGGATCGTGGAAGAAGTTAAGGAGTTACAAGAAGAAGAACAAACCCAAAGGCCCTTTTCAGGGCCACCCATATTTCTCGAAAAGAGAATGACTTTCCATTGCCTACCCCTTTTTTTAAAAAAATATTTTAAAAAAAAAAAAATCCCGTGTTCAATTCCCCCTTGTCCCTAGATAGACCCACACTTTATTCCCCCATGTTCAATTCCCCTTGAGGCTAGAGTGGCCCACGATTTTTTCCCATGTTCAATTCCCTTGAGGCTAGGTTTGCCCACGATTTTTCTCCATGTTCAATTCCCTTGAGGCTAGGTTTGCCCACGATTTTTCTCCATGTTAAATTTCCATTGAGGCTAGGTTTGCCCAAGGGGGATCTGTAATGCTAATTCCCATTGAGGCTAGGGTGCCCCTATTCACTACTTACTTAACTTTGTTTATAATGTATATCTCGCTGAGTGTGTGTATGTGATTTGCATTTTTCACGTAACTTTATCAGTTGTGCAATCGCCAGGCTTAATCTACATCCCAAGGCTTATTCTATCCCCATGTCTTAATATACATCCCCAGGCTTGTTCTATATCCAAGTCTTCACCTACATCCCCAGGCTTAGTCTATATCCAATTCTTAATTTTCATCCCCAGGCTTATTATATAGCCAAGTCTTAATTTACATCCCCAGGCTTATTATATATCCAAGTCTTAATTTACATCCTCAGGCTTATTTTATAGCCAAGTCTTAATTTACATCCCCAGGCTTATTATATAGCCAAGTCTTAATTTACATCCCCAGGCTTATTATATATCCAAGTCTTAATTTACATCCCCAGGCTTATTTTATAGCTAAGTCTTAATTTACATCCCCAGGCTTATTATATATCCAAGTCTTAATTTACATCCCCAGGCTTATTTTATAGCCAAGTCTTAATTTACATCCCCAGGCTTATTTTATAGCCAAGCCTTAATTTACATCCCCAGGCTTATTATATATCCAAGTCTTAATTTACATCCCCAGGCTTATTATATAGCCAAGTCTTAATTTACATTCATAGTCTTATTTTATCTCCAAGTCTTACTCTACATATCCAGACTTATTTTATATTCTCAGATTTATTTTACTCTTCCCAGGCTTATTCTACTCTCCCCAGGCGTTCCCCAGTGGGGAGGTGGTTTACTTCCCCTGCCCCTTTCTATACCACTAGGCTTAATTTACATTCCAGGCTTAATCTACATCCCCAGGTTTATTCTACTTCCCTAGACTACCTTTACATCCCCAGGCTTATTCTCGCCGAAGTAGGGTTGACCAAGCCTACATTAGAGGTCTTCACTATTTGCATACGATCACGTCAGTGTATACTGAGAGATAATGAACCTGTATCATATAAGTGTTAGAGGACACTTATATTTCTTTTTTCAGAGGTGGCTGCTCTACACGTTTGACTGTATTTGCATATTTGTTTCTTAAACAAATGGACTAAAATGCATTAAGACATACCTCACTGCATTCAAGACATGCAATACAAAATGTAACGTTAAGTATTTAGTTCAAGTTGTCACAATATTGCTCGCGTCTTACATTTAGTCCTGGTTTTATAATGGCGCTTTTTATCGGTATAAACTATATTACTGGAACACGTTCTGTATGTTTAGTACATATCTGAATCATAGTAAATTAACATTATAAGAACACTCACTTAAGATGATTATATAAAGCAATACACTCCGCATATAGTTTTGGTCACTAGGCTTTTTAACACACCCAAAGATAAAAAATCAGTTCGTTCCAAGCCAGGGTGCAAGTTATCAATTTGTTTAAAAATTTTGTAGTCTAAGAGCATGATAACTTTAGATTTTCACAATCCACCTTTGCCAACCTTTGTGGATACCGTATACATCTTGCAACAAAGACATCTGCTAATTTTGGTTCACTAGGTGAAAGCATCAGTATTGAAAATCAAACGGTACTTTCCACTAGGATGGCTTTTCATCGGATTTTATACCAGACAGTCCCGTTTTCAGCAGCATGTCCGTCCCCTCGTTAACGTGATCATTTATTTATATATTCAAAGGAGTGCCAAGTTTTCTTGAGTTTTGTCAATAGTCATCTTGCTTTCCACCCAGTAGCTTAATATTAATGTAATATATCTTAGCCAAACTTTGGATGATGCTTGTACTTTGGGTATATATAGTATAAAATGTGATCTCATCAATTTTGTTATATCTTAGACACGCTTATTTTAAAATAATTTCAAGTTATAATTGGCTCTTTTATATATTCATAAAACAGCTGATAATGGAGCAATTTATTTTCGTATGATAGTAGAAAGTTTCTTGTGTGTACTTTGTAAAATATGTTGTTCAGCAAAAGATGTAAAGCAAGACAGCAATGTGATAGTGGTCCAAGCAGTACGACATTATCATTGAAAAAATATCCAAACATTGTTGCAGACTAGTTTTAATATGAATGTTTAGGTAAGACTTTATATCTCTATGCCCATAACCGATTAACTAAGGAGTGTCATGTGGTATGGTGTATAAGATTAACTAAGGAGTGTCATGTGGTATGGTGTATAAGATTAACTAAGGAGTGTCATGTGGTATGGTGTATAAGATTAACTAAGGAGTGTCATGTGGTATGGTGTATAAGATTAACTAAGGAGTGTCATGTGGTATGGTGTATAAGATTAACTAAGGAGTATCATGTGGTATGGTGTATAAGATTAACTAAGGAGTGTCATGTGGTATGGTGTATAAGATTAATGTGGTATGGTGTATAAGATTAACTAAGGAGTGTCATGTGGTATGGTGTATAAGATTAACTAAGGAGTATCATGTGGTATGGTGTATAAGATTAACTAAGGAGTGTCATGTGGTATGGTGTATAAGATTAACTAAGGAGTGTCATGTGGTATGGTTATAAGATTAACGAGATTGTACGGTTTATGTTGTGTATATATGTTTTCACTTAACTAGTTGTACTGAATACTTTTATTATTTTTACTCAAATAGTGATACTGATAAATTCAAAAATGGCACTTATAACACGTGGCGTCTCGATGACGACCGCAAAATATATTCGTTCTCCCCCCACCAGTCGGATGTTCAAGGAGCCACCTCGCATGATCTGCCCCTCGAAGTCTACGGAGGGATCCCTAAAGAACCATCCTTGTTCACTGCAGACCAGTTGGTTCCGAAGCATTGCTACATCACCACGAGAAAACAATTATTTCCCTTTGTGACATATAGAATCCATGTTGGGGTTTGGGTTTGGATCGATACAAAGAAATTCCTGTCAAGGGGTTA
The DNA here is from genome assembly GCA_028554795.2 of Sinohyriopsis cumingii. Lineage (NCBI taxonomy): Eukaryota > Metazoa > Mollusca > Bivalvia > Unionida > Unionidae > Sinohyriopsis > Sinohyriopsis cumingii. The sequence goes on along the minus strand of CM068839.1, from coordinate 49,996,408 downwards.
CATTGTCGGTCCAAACCCCAACGTAGATTCTTTTTCTCACACAATAATTTCCTTTAAAGTAAAAAAAAAAAATTAAAAAAACTCACTTCTGCAGTATAGTTCACGCGCCATTTGTTTGCATTAATAAAAATAAGTTAATTAGGACTGTGGCGTGACCGTGTCATCCGAAGTACACAGTTTTTATGCGTGAGCCAAACAAAATAACAGTACTAAACGTTGCATATTATTGAGGTATTATCACATTTAATATATGGATGTTATATGAAATTAACAATAAATAGTTAATATTTATTACGAGAAAATATTTCATTTTCATCAGTTCCAGTTTAGAAAATTATATTGTAAATAATGAAACGATACAGGGCCTACGCCTGTGTTGTAGTGTATAGGCTATTATTATGACGAAAATTTCCATGTAGCATGAGTGTCCGTGCTTGGGTTATTCACGGGTAATTAGTGATCTGTGTCACTATCGTATATAACTCTCCTTTGCTTTGGAGGAGGTGAAACTGTTTGTGACATACTTGTGTTGTCCTTAATATTAATTGTAAAATTACCCCCGTGTATAAAAGACCCTCCAAATACGGACCCTGGCGGATAGCCATGTGCTAAACTTTCAAGTTCACGGATTCTTTTAAAATTTATTTTATTTTTTCTGTCTTGGAAATATGGCAAGTGCTACAGTGAAATTTCCTCATGGATTAATGTATTGATGGATAAATGATTCCTTCTGGCTGGTAAGTGCATTATTTATCATTAAATATTATAGGTATGCTTTTTATTCAATTGGGGCATAATGGAGACGCTTAACAATATGAGGTTAAAACATGTTTGACATAACACATTTTCTGGCTGTTACTAAATTTTCTGTAGTTAAGAGAGTTGAGAGGCTATGAAATGCATAGGTATATAGTATATGTACATGGATCAGTGTTTTCTGTCTGATATCATTTCACACAGCATTGAGAATTTTATCCTATCTGTAGTATTTTTCAGGTCAGCGTCATTAAATGTAGCTAACAGTATATTATTTATTTCACACGGAGCATTTAAAATTAGTAATGACGCTGACCTGAAAATGTATTGAGTTAGACCTGCATATTGGATAAAATTGACCATGCTGTGTGGAACGAACTAGCACAATACCAAAAAGCTCGCAATTGTATGCGTGTGTGTCTTTGTCTCTCTCGAAATGTTTTGTATGTTGTGTTCTCAAGGATGGATTTACCTTAAGTTTCTATGTTTTTGTTATATAGGTGTTGTTGTTGTTGTTGTCTGATTTTAGAACAACTACGTCAGGCACAGCAGACGACAACAAGGGTTTATTTTTTAAAAGTAGTTATGAGCGCGTGAACAACCTGACTGAGACGACTGGTCTGAGATGACAAGACTGAGATAAGAAAGGTAAGGTCAGTAAAACAGCTATATTTCTCAGTTGCATGGACGAGCAAACGTCAACACCCACAGCAGCACACAAATTACACAAAACACCACATTGTAATATGGCTCTGCATCCAACCTATTACTTCTACAGCCAAAATCATACCTCAGAACTCACACCTCCAAAATCACACCTCCAATTCCAGAAACATAGTCACATTTAGACATATGTCACATACAGACAGTTCTACAGCTGAAGATTTGCTCCCATAACGTGGAGAGCATCGTGTCAAAACTTTGTGTTGTGACATTACCGTCTAAATCGAGTCTATAATTATCCTGACTATCGTACAATCTACGGCCAGACAACATACAATTATCGGTGTTCTCACTGCAAGCACGTTGCTCGTACAGCAAGGGGTGAACCAAAGTCGGTATTTTGAAATAATTTAAACGTATATACGATACTCCCAGGCAATCCTGTACGCGGAAAACAAAACCCGTGTACATTCTAGTTCAGGTATAATGCAAAAACGTTAAGTATACATAATACACAATTAGTCGTGTTGACGTGAACGATGGTACAAGGGTTTGGGTGTCTTTAAAACAGTCTTTTGTAGCAATGAGGAAATTCTCGAATAATAATGAGAGCACGGTATTTAATATCATGTTATAATAAATAAATTTCGTTGTAATTTTGTTGAAGATTAGCAAACAAATAGGGTAAGAGGCACTAACTATTTGGGAATAATCACTAAAGGTGGGCATCTAGGAAAGGTGTCAAAGTGTATGGCTCATTAGGTTAAGAAACAATTTAATAAATGATATAATAGGCACTAACTATTTGGGAATAATCACTAAAGGTGGGCATCTAGGAAAGGTGTCAAAGTGTATGGCTCATTAGGTTAAGAAACAATTTAATAAATGATATAATATTTACTGAAATCGCCACTTAGCCGCATCTTCGCTAGCCAAGGTTCCGATATTTTAACCCTATCTACACCTTGGTGGATCGAGCAGACATTTATGTGATTCGAGTCTGTGAATTACATTGGATGCGGCGGCAATCTACCGCATCCAATCAAAATATGTTTTACAAACTTATCACTGTTCCTGCATGATCGATACAAAGGGAGCACCCAACTTGAATGGACTCATAAATAAGCAATATTTTTCGTGTTTGTACACATAACGTTCACTCAAATACACTTGTGATGGCTTCTCTCTGGTACGTAGTCACACTTACAAAGTAGGCTTTTAGAGTCAAATGCCTCCACTATTTTCCGCCGATATACAATACACCACTATTACGCACTATTAGTTAGTTGGCTGAGTTTAGACGGATATATCAGATTTTCCATAGACACTTCATACTGTGCAAAAGGGTATGTGTTTCCTGAAATTCAAATTCCTATTTTTTATATATAAAAAACCATTGCATCAGTTCTGTTCTGAGTTGCTCTGTATAATCTTATTTCTAGGTTTTCAGTTTAATATTATTATTATAAATCTATGCAAAATAAAATAGTATTGTGTAGGTGAGTCTTCGAAATGTTTCTTTTTTTTTGGATTATTTATGGTTAGTAGAAGTTCTTTAACAGACCCGTTGATTCTGACAATATTTTGCAGCTATATTCTAGCATTGGTCTTGAGATATATGAGCAGCTGACGTGATAGATCCGTAGCATCAACATCCAAAGGGCAACATAATGGCTACCGTAGGAGACTACCCTATCGGAAACTGTGATCTTGTTACAGTAGCAGCTCTGACTCTACATGGTATTGTATCCGCTAAGTCATATAAATATTTGCTTTTTTATTCAACCAATAAATCCAGGAAAAGCGTCTATAACACGCTGCTGTTCTTGCATCAAACTTTGGTCTAATGACATTATATATAATAGAAGCACACTAGTATGCACACTTTCTCCACTATCTGCAAGAACATGGGTATATTTTCAATCCTGCTAATCTCAGTAAGTATTGTCACTATTGTCGTCGTCCTGATTAAATCGTTCATAGGGAAGTAAACAAATAATGATAGTTTTCAAGTCAGTTTTTAAATACCTTTTGGATGCTTTTACCTACAATGACATTCTTTACGATCTCTTGTATCAATCATATATTAACTAAAGTAATAGTTAGTACTTTATTATGTATGCATGATAAAAGCTTAGTGGAAACATGCTTTTGTATAAAATATATAAAAAAGCATCATGTAAGATAATAGTATGGCTCCAAAGCATATTTTTTGTTTAGTTCATTTCTGAGAGTTATGTCGCATCAAAATGTACTTCAGCAGTCATCTTCAAGCTTATAAATAGTAAGATTGATTAACTGATATGTTGATTGCTCATTAACGTGTTATCGGTATAACTGTAATGGTTCACTTTCCAATTTTCAGCTGACGATTCTTCCCGCCATTTGTACCCCGGAATCATTTGTTTACCAGGACAACGGCTGCTGTTGGTAGATTTTTCCTTGAATAATGTCAGACTTTACAATCGCCAGACAGGTGATATATTAGCAAAATCAGAAGAACTGTACCCACTTTGGGATGTTTGTAGCATTGACGAAAACAAGTCAAAAGTAGCGGTGACATTAAGGAATGGTAAGATACAGATTATGTCTATCATAGCCAATGGACCATCACCTTCTTTCAAGTCGTGGAAGGTGTTAAATACACCCTTGGACTCTTGTCGTGGAGTGAGCTCCATACCAAAGCAGGACAAACTTGTCGTTTGTGGTATGTACCGAACCATGCAGTGTTGGTGTGTATTGTCGATTTCCGATGAAACAGTCGGGAAACGCCACGAAATCTGTGAAAACGGTGGGTTTGGTTGCAGTTATGTGGTTGCAAGTGAAAGCGGGAAATGCGTTTATATCTCGTGTTTCGCTGATAAATCTATTGATACAGGCGTATATGGATACGTCATGAAAACTGGAGAGCTCAAATTTATATATAGACGCAAGGACCTTTCCTGGCCACGGGGAATCTGCGCAGACAAGAGAGGATTCATCTATGTCTGCAATCAGCATCTCGATAGCAGAAACATCCATCAGCTGACAGAGAATGGGGAGCCAGTGATGATATTCAGACTGGAACTTCCTCCAGATCCCCAGGGGATGTGTCTTGATCAAAATCAAGAACAGATTTTCGTCACATTGTGGGGGAAAAATCAGATCTCGAGCCTAAGGTTGGTGTGGAGAGGTCAGACAGGTATTACATATTTCTTTGTATGCATATAATCTACTATTGCATGGAACAAATCCATTCTCTCACTTTTCAGATTCGTTTCGTTTGCCTGATTCCGTAGCATTCGCACAATGAAATTAATGATACTCCCGTTCATTTTGACTGGCAATTTGCCACATCCCTACCAATAAGAATGATTCAACGCGCAATATTTATAATTTTCTGATTTTGTTTAATAGTACAGGTCATTAAATGAATGTAATGTACCAGCTTATCACCCGACATAATGCACGGAAATAAGAGGTTTATGCAGATTCATTAAATAACTACAAACTAAACAAGGGACAATTATTTTGAGGTAGGGGCGGCTTTAATTGAAGAGTCTAGCTCACGAACTGGTACGACACATTTGTATGATCACATAACCTTCTACGTCATCTCTGTTTAGAAGGGGGTTGGGTTAGAAGTAACGTGTAGTACTTTTGTAGTATCATGCAAAACAAAAACGACTGACACACTGCAGATTTTAAGAAAACGTGAAGACCTCCCACAGTGTTTTTCGCATTCCGAGAAGAAATTTCGAAGAACTGCCACAAAACCTGAACTGACTCTATTGCAGGATAATACAAATGGAGGAGTATTACTCTCAGCCGACACTGAAATTTCCATGTTGTTGTTGAAAATCTACTGGTTATCCCCGTGTCAGTTTTATTCACATGTCATACATGTCTGTATTTCTAATATTTGAAAGTTGGATCAGGGTTTCTTTATAACAGGCAAATGATTTGTTTTGATTGGCATGGCAAGATTCAAACAAACTTAGACGCACGGCTAAACGATATTTTGTTATTGCTGGCATCAGGTTCTTCCTCTTATTATTATGGGATTGTGGGCAGGGCAAATAATAGGACACTACTGTAGCTATGTAAAATTCATTACTTTTATATTTGGCTCATTACAATAAACAAGTCTACAATCATGAAGTAACAGTAGCAATGTATCATTATGTTATGTTGTGTTGGACAAAGAAAACAGGTCAAAGGTGATCATTTTGGGTAGAATATCTTACAGCCCTATATGTTATATTATATTTTAAGGCTTCTACAAACATAAAGACAAGTCTGTTGATAATTATTAAATGGTAATCCAATGTCCTTGTATACTGATATACCACTGCTAATAATAATTATTAAATGGTAATCCAATTTCCTTGTATACCGATCTACTACTGCTAATAATAATTATTAAATGGTAATCCAATTTCCTTGTATAATGATATACCCCCGCTAATAATAATTATTAAATGGTAATCCAAGTTCCTTGTATACTGATATACCACTGCTAATAATAATTACTAAATGGTAATCCAATTTCCTTGTATAACGTTATATCACTGCTAATAATAATTGTTAAATCATACTCCAATTTCCATGTATACTGGTGTACGACTGCTAATAGTAGTAATAATGATGAGGGAAAAAGCACTTATAACATGGAGACCGCCTAGGATTTTAGTTGGTTAATATGCATTTGATGACATTTTTGAGCACACGAAAGGTGCTAAATGTAAAGAAAACTGCCATTAATTATGGCGATTGAGACGTTATATAAACTGCGGTGTCACTCAATGACTAATAAAGATTTAAAGGTACAGTAACTAAATAATATTTACCAATTTCATTTATCAAATTGCCAAGATACCAATCATATAATCCTAAAACCTTATAAAGCATTGCCATTACTCTCCATTTTCCCACTCTTAAAATAGAACATATGGGGTTAGATGGAATACCATGTGTGCAGCACACGTGGATCCTGTCTGTTGGGGGGGGGGGGGACCGGTTGAGTTGTCATATGACAAACTCTTTAGAATCTTGACAGACGAGAGTGACTAGATATAGTGGAGTAGTGGCAAAGGCTATAAATAGCACATTCCTTGATAGGGAATCTGAGAAACACGTACCAACTCTATGCAAATATCAGGTACATACCATTCACTTTAACACATTTCCTGTAAACGTTTGGCACGCACACACGCTGTAATTCTGGTTGTATCAATTTTACTCTGCAGGGGTGGTTTTTTTTGTGCCAGAGTCGTCGTTAATAGTTTCAGATTTAATGATGAATTGGTACTTAATAGTATTTACCTTGAAGAATATATAGTGCACTTGCTATACTAAATTATTATAAAGATGTTGCATATGCACATGAATGTACACGTCTAGTATAGATTGCGTACACATCTAGTATAGATTGCGTACACGTCTAGTACAGATTGCGTACACGTCTAGTATAGATTGCGGATTTCGGAGTCAGTGACCAGGATGCTATATTACCATTTGTTAGGCACGTTTAGTCTTGGTAAAGAGGCAATATGCTTTAAAGATAAGTCAATGGTGAATAAGTTTTCTTTTCTATTACTTACTTATATATATATATATATATATATATATATATATATATATATATATATATATATATATATATATAGAGAGAGAGAGAGAGAGAGAGAGAGAGAGAGAGAGAGAGAGATATGCAATACCCAAAAGACATCTGTTCTCTAATGATGTCGACTTTGTCTTTGTCGAAACTGGTGCGAATCTGACATCCAATATATCCACCACGGCAGCTATTTTGAAAGTAGTGTTGTCGCTGTATAATATCTGAGATAGTTTCAATACGCGAGAAATAAGCGGAAGACATTGTGTAATGATACAAACTGAATAAATGCAATGTTGCTAGGGCATCACCATTTATCTCACAACATAACTCAGGAAAGATAAACATATAACGTTATAGTGTCAATTCATATGATAAAATTCAAATGATGCAAAGACCGGATAAAGAAAATTATATACGAGGCTTTGAAAAGATTTTGATGCATATGTTTTCATGGAAACATAAACTGAATTTAAAAGCTGAAAGATCTGAAGTTTGAATTAAATCGATGATGCAATTTTCATGTTATGATTAGAGTTCCTGTTTATACCCAAGTTAACAACTCCTTACCATAATATTACCATATTTATTCCGTATTTACTCAACTGCAGATCAATGTTTAAACGATCATAGTTGCACATAGGTCGACTGGACGAGTTACTAATTCGACTTGTTTGCCTTAAAATGAAAACGAGAAATGAAAGACTCCAGAAATCGATAGATATTTATAGATTTTTTGTAATACATAAATATATAGCATTGTTGCTTGGAAAAAAGAATTATGTATCATTTCCTCTGCAAGTTACATCCAATAATGTATTGAAAATGCCGTTAAAACACTTAAAAGCAAAAAGTAACCAATTCTTTAATGCTGTCCACTCAATCTCTCCCCGGAAGTTTTTTGAGACAATCTTTTGGGTTGCTAATGCTCCATGAATATTTGTGACATTGACCCACTTCCAAGTCAAACTTATTTTGTATTCATTAAAACATATCACAATACACTTCATTTCAATAACAAAAATCTAACAACTTGAACAGGTTTCGCCAGGAAACTTTAGCATATTTTATATAGGTCATTTTGGATCCAGATTGATAGGAAAACAGAACAATGTTGCAACAAGAATTGATGGAATATTTATCTACATGTACCTATATGTAACTACATGCTCATAAGAAAACGATGTAACAGACAGACTTCGATGCGTGTTGCTTTGAATATATTGATTCGTTTTTATGCGATACGGTGATTGTTTTAATACCATGATGGTGATAATTCGCCGTTAATTTTGCCGACATGCGTTTATAGTTATGTATGTATTATGTCTATGTGTACTTCAAGTATGATGCTGGACTTAGTGTTAAAACTTGCTTTTAGTCAATGAAATACATTGAAATAAAATGATGATGTATTATAATTATTGCTCATTCAATAATTTTGGTTGTACTCCTGAAACTTCATCCAGAGCCGACTTACTATTACAGCGGAAATGTGCATAATAGTTAAAGTCATAGAAATATTCTATGTGTAGAAAACGCCCAGTCCCATGAAGTACGTGTAAGTACGAAAGATAGAAGTAAACCACCAGCCCAAGACAGAGGGACCCTTCGAAGTAAATTAGCAGCGCATGATAAAGAGATTCTTACAGAGACAGAAAAGGTAACTATAAGTTTTCATTTATTATGGACATCCAACCTTAGTTTTCATGTTTTGTTATAAGTAACCTTTTTATAGTTATGCATAAAGAAACAATTTATTCAAACAATAAGCGTACTACATTAGTTTCAGTACAATATCCACAAAAAATAAACTATTTTCGATCATGCAGTTCGTATCTAGCATGCAACGTTCCAATATATATCTCGAGCTTATCGTTATCTAGTCCTATTCAGTAAAAATTTTGCAAAACAACAGTGAAAATTGATAATGAAAACATTGCTACATGATAGTACATGACAGTACTGCAATTCCACTTGAAAGGCACTGCGACACATCGGTAAACCATACGTGCGTTATTATGCTATAATACAATTCTTACTCGCTCGCAATATTAGTAAATCAGCATCCTATTCAATTTGTTTTATTTTTATTAAAATTTATTAGGATTTTATATTTGATGAAAATAAGCTAATTAACCCTGCCATGAAGTTGTAAATCATTATTTAAGATAATCTTAATAATTAACCGATTTTGACATAATAGCTTCGTTTTTTTTTCCTGAATGTATTATGAATATCTATATTGTATGCGTTCCATTTATCCGTAATTTTTGGTTGTACTCTAAGATACTTGTCATTTTAAAGAACGTGTTTTCGTTTCAAGGCCTGGCCTTTTTTAGGAACTTAATGGTTGTGGCAGAGAACCATTGACAATGTCTTGATGTTTTTAATTAGAAATGACTCACATCTAAGGAAATCAGGGCATTTTATTACCTCATAGATCACGAGACAGTTTGTTTAAATATAAATCTTTTGTAAACAAGGTCTTAATTAATTCCTATTTTAAGGCCAGTCTTTGGGATCATTTTAAATGTGTTCAGATATATTTTGGAAAGAATTCTTTATTGAAATTAGATATTTGAATAAAAAAGTGCTAATCGACATCTTGGACTAAAACACTACTTTAGGAGTATTGAGGACTCATTCAAAGACATTCTGGATTATATCATTGTGATACATCGAGAAGTTCAAGGCTATTGGAATTTATTCCGAAAATTCTATATTTGAACTTTTGATAGGACATTTTGAATCATTTTCACTTTGCATATAAGGAAATAACTTATTTTATTCATTTACTAAACTTTGTGGTTTCACTGTAATTATGTTACATACCTGAAGACCCAAAGAATCGTAACATAAATTGGAGTCTCCAACAGGATCTAAATTCCATCGAAATATTTTAAACATATCAAATCTTTCTTTTTAATAGTTAAACTGACGTTATTTCTGAAATATTATTGTCCCTGGTCAAGGTTTTTTATTTCTCACATTTGAGAAATATTTAGTGAAGCACGCTAATATTCCCAAAGTCATCAAAAGACGAGAATTTTGTTTGATATTTCTCCCAGGAAAGGACAAAGTTCAAAATGAGAGTTGCATGGGATCGCCAGACATTCTAATCTTTCTGAAGCAAAAGCTTCTTTAACATAGCAATAGATATATATTAATTTGATTCAGTATTTAGTGGATTTTATATTTTTGGATTTCGGTGCATTGGATTTAATTAGTATGTTCCTGGCTGTGATAGGAAATTAAATGACTTACTGTTTTCATAATAAGAGAAAGAAATGATGGAAAAGCAAATTCAGAAGACGAAAATGAAAGGCAAGTGCAAATTCACAGAGTGGGAAGCGAGAAAATTACAAACGCAGAAAAATCAAAATTAGAGACAAACGCAAATATTAAGAAAAAGATGAGAGAGAAACACAAATGCAGAAAAAGCGAATGCAGATATAGGAATGGCAGAAGCGAAGGTAACAAGACGAAAACGAAATAAAATGCAGAGAGACGAAATGAAGAGTTAGAAAATAAAAACTCAGATAAATATCAATGCAATATCAACTTCAAAGACACCTCAAATGCTTAGCGAGAGATCAAAGAGAAATACAAATGCAAAGAGACGAACACGACATGCAGAGGAAGGAAAATGAGAGACAGAAAAGTGGAAGAAAGACAAATTTAAATGTAGGTACACGAAAGTTAGAGGAAAAACGAAAACGAAAAGAGAGAACTGCAAGCAAACTATATAAAGAGAGAAGTGCAGCAAATGCACCTGCATAAAGATGAGATTGAACTGGAGAGAGAGAGACAAAGATAAAGAGAGAGAGCGAAGAGGAGAAGAAGAAAATGAAACGCAATATAGATTAACATACTTAGAACTGGCAGGAAGAGCACACACACTCACGCACCTTTGCATACAAGATCATGTTTTGAGGTTGCCAGAAATATTAGGCTATTTCCCCTTTTTCAAGACAAAAGTAGATAAATGCTTTCTTAAAACTGAGAAAATGATTGCAAGTGTGAAGCTCAAGAGAGCACTGGACTTTCTTACTACAAAGTGTAACTTTTGGCGAAGCTCGTACAGTGTATATTTCAATGTTGATTCGACATATTGTTCATTATGAAGAGTATAAGGAATTTATAGTGTTATGGATATCTGTATTATGTATTAGTTTTATTTGACGTCATTTGGGTTTATCGCATTTATGCCTTAATTCTATCAATTCAGTGGCTGGCTTGTATAATAGTAAGCGTACATATACAATATGTTAAATAATTCTCATTTATAAACCAAAGCCGATTCCCTGGGTCAGGACAGCAACAATTTCGGTCACAGTACGCCACACATTAACTTGAATGGATGTCACGAAAACATCACGTGACGTTAGGAGTGCATTTGCGCTGTAGAGATATCATAGACTTCCTAGTTGTTGATTGGCTGAATAATTTGAGATGATAATTTACACTATGTTGACTTATATGTTTGATATATTTATGTGATTCATGCATTGTAGATAATGGTGCGCACGAAGAGATTATATAAGAGAACGCAAACAGAGCAGACAAATTTTAATTTAAACATACATATCTTGGGGAGCATGTGAAATTACTTAGTGATATTTTGCTTTCATTGGATTACTTTCAAGTAAATATATTTGGATTTAGATCTGTGACTACAGTGGTACTAGCTCATTAACAATTTAGTACATTACAACCTTTATTCGAAACACCTTGGATATTTTCCGGATTAGAGTTAAATTGATTGTACAAGTTAGAAAAATATTCTTGGAGTTTATACACTATAAGTTATTTTAAAATCTTTCACTTTGTTTGATTTTAGATTTTAGGGAAATATATTTATTTTATGGAAAATTGAATGCCTCTTCATTTGTGTCTTGTCTTGTTGCTTAATTTAAAATCCATAGATGTAACAAGAGAATTGGGAATTTCATCCAAAATTGAATTTTATTTGAGTATTTTCAGGATTTGGATTTATGCAAATATTTTCGAAATATCGATATTTGAGCGATTTTGATATTTCCGAAGATTGTTTTCTAAATTTGAATTTCATTGTTTTAAATGATAGAAGTTTCTGGTATTTTAATTTCATAGCTGCTTCTGGTGCTTGTTTAGCTTATCAGGAAATTTGTTCAGTTTCCTTTCTACAATTTCTCCATAGCTCTGTTGTTCTCTATCTATCTCTTAATTATCAGATCTTTCTATTCCTTTCATTATAGTCTTTCTGTCTCCTCCTTTATTGACTTTATGTTTGTACCTTCTACATTTCTCTATATTTCGCCTCCTTTTTCTCTTGCATCTCGCTTTACCTTTATCTCTCGCATTTGTACTTTGAATTGCAATGCTTCCTTTTGCAATTGATTTTCTTTCTCTTCTTTTTACATTTGTAAATCATACTGAAGCTGAAGTCTACTTAACTGTTTCCATCTGCATTTTCCTCATTTTGACCGAACCAGACGGAGACTTCTTTATCAAGCCATAAACACGTTGATCAAAGAAGTTCTGGTTATTCAAATAATCTATCAAGATATTCCTGGTTTGCTGTTTTTCCTCAGCAGGATCATAATGTTTAGCAAGTTCAATTACCTTGACCTTTATTAAGGACTAATTTCTCGACAATATAATCATCTGCCCTGCTTGTCATGGTGAAGGGTTCTTGGAATGTTTGGCTTTGATATTGGCTTCGTAATACTTTGAAACATTTATTAGTTCAGCCCCTTCTCCGATTATTGTATCCAGAGATCACAAGTCCCTTACTTTCATAAACAAATGAAGAAAAAAAATTCACAGATTCTTCAGATGCATTTTGATGCAGCAGGAATACAATATTGACATTAGAAGCATCTGAGGAAAAGATAACGTCATTGTAGGTGCACTGACTAATGTATTGAAGTAGTATATTGGTCTTTCTCTTTTTTTATATTTTGAGTCATTCATAAGACACACTAGTATGTAACTTTTATTATTATTGTTCTATATATCTCTGACTAATATGTAAAAGATATGTTTATTGTGTAAAACTTTCTTTTTCTTTTAATGGGATGTGTTATGTATATTTAATATATATTGTTCAATTTACTTTTATCCCTGATTGATGACTGATGGTATATTTTGCATACCTAACTTTCCTCATCATTTGACTGAGATGTGAATGTGGTTTTCCCTACTTGACTTCTGTCATGTTATAAGCTGTAAGTTGGTTATCAAAATTTGATTTCAAGAGTTAGCGGAATTTTACATCGGAAATTTTATTTTTCCAAAATAATCTAATGTGTCGTAGGTCATTCAGGTATTTGTATACATAGGTTACTAAGCGAGCATTCATTCCTGTTTTATGTCAGTATTTGGTAATTCATGTTCAGAGATTTAAATTTTGTTTAGATAGAATTGAAGAATAATTATTTATTTTAATTATTTATTGGGATTGCCAACTGCCTTTTGACATTTGCACTAATACATTACTTTAGAATTATTGTGAACACAGTCGAAACTTTTGGTTCATTGGCACAGTAAAGACTATCGACCTTCAAGACGTCTTGAATTACTTTAGAACATTCTAAACATTCGGCTTTTGATAAGACATTTAGGATATATTGGAATTTAATTCGTCAAACTATCTCTCTGTCTCTTAAGCTTTCATTTTGTAGTTTAAAAAATTAATTAAATTATAATGTTAGTAAGCTTGTTAGTTTCGCTTCTTGCTGGTTTATAATTCCCAGTGATGATTGAAGTTACCTGCATGTCATCATATGTTGGAATGTAAGTCCCGTATGACCTCTACACCCTCTCGTTCAATTTAGTATAGAGATAGATAGATAGATACATAGATAGATACATAGATACATACATAGATACATACATAGATACATACATAGATACATACATAGATACATAGATAGATACATACATAGATACATACATAGATACATACATAGATACATACATAGATACATACATAGATACATACATAGATACATAGATAGAAAGATATATATCTGTGTGTATATGTATGCTACAATATTGAGCTATAATGTTATGTATAGTTTTCTATGTAATGAGTGCTGACAGATAAGACGATAAAAGGTTCCGTTCCTAAAATAATATGTTGCCCATCGTACCCTAAAGGTGGCAAAAGGTGAACGTATCTGAAAGAATGCAAACTATGCCAAATTATGCCAGATGCCTCACCAAGATAACATGTTGCTGATACGATGAAACAATATCTAATAAGAAGTATTTTAAAAATGTTCATGGATACAAATTAAGCAAATTCCTAAATAACACGAAAGTTATGTAGATTAAGTACATTAATCTGTAGATTAAGTACATTGATCTGTAGATTAAGTAAATTATATGACCGAATATTTAAATCATGTTTAAATATTTAAATCCAATCTAAAATCAAACTTGTTCTTTACATTTAAATTTGTCTTTAATTGTGTTATGCATAGCTAAAATATTTCTCAGAACGTATTTCATTCTACCATTCCTTTGTGTCCCTATTGCTCCATCCTCTATACTGCCATCACTAGCAATTGATATTCATACTTAATCTCATATGTCAATTACTAAACATCAGATAACAAAGTTGTAAATTATTTTGATTAAATAACCATAGATAAAAATAATAATATTAGAATACTAACAATTGCGAAGATTGCAGCAGTAATCCAACTAATAGCGTCCTATATATAACAAATCATTTTATAGTGATTGTACTTCATACTTTCTTAATAGTCCATACAACAATGGGTAGAATAATAACTCAGGATTAAAACAAACAACAGATTATGGTAGTGCACCTTCAAAGACGGAAATAACAGAAGGACATTCAGGGTCAAGCGGGGATCAAAGGTTTTGGAAGTTACTTACCTTGTCTCTTTTAGAGTATGAGATAAAGGGTCCTATGTCAGAATGGGTCATAAGTTTAATCAGAGGTAATTTTTTCACTCGCTATGGTGTTTTTCTTTCAGATTATTGGTTTTTCCAACATCAAGCTCGCGTGGAGCACCTGTGCTTCTAGCTATGTAATAATATAACTCCATTTGAGGACAACTACTTCTAATAATGTTAGGTTGTACCCCCAATATTGAATGCCAGTTATGGTTCCATATTGCCATATCCCATATGCCTAGTAGACCACATAAATGGAGGTCATTTACATCTAACAGTATTTCCACTTAGCACCAATGATAAACGTAATGTTTTTTCGAACTTAGGATATTCCGTATGGCCCCAAGTACAGCATGTTTTAGAATTATGATAAAAATAGCAAACATTAATTTACAACAGTGTTTATATTTCTGTTTGTATTCATCAATTATTTATTAAAAACAAAAAGCATCTTTGATTTGGTCTTTCAACAACAACAACAACAGAACCAATAATAATAATAATAATAATAGTAATAATAATGTCACACTTTCTTGCTTTTTAAATGTAGTCAAAGCACCAAAAGTTTAACTGCTACTTAATTATACATTTACAAACGTATTACCAAGCCACTTTTATTCACACAGAACTTTTGGATGGATGTGTAGCGTTTACTAAATTACTCGTGGGTTGGATGGATTTTTTGTACTACCTGTTTGTCTTCTTGATCATTAACCACTTTGGGAAGTACAGGTGTAATGATATGGCTATGGAGAACCCCCGAAGTCTGATTCTGCACATTATTTCTTACACGTGCTATTTTAAACAGCGTGTGTAAATAAGGCGACTCTCTCTCTCTCTCTCTCTCTTCTCGTCGACCTAAAAATCTTAAGCAGCGATCCAAATAGTATATTCTAAACTTAACAAAATTCCATAACTGAACACTTCTTGACTTTGTAGTATGCATATTAAAATGCTTTAACATCTAAAGGTGCAGGAGGAGCCACTTGTTTCTCTTCTTTCGATGTTAAAACATAATATTACATACAAATCTGTGCAATCTTAAGTTCACAAATTATCAGGAATCGTCATCTGTGTAAAGGTTCGGATTTTCATTGTCTAAAGAGAAGGAAATAGGTACAATGTTAAATTGAGGTCAAATTTCTCTGTCTCACATACACACACATAGTTCCAGTATTTCTAGCCCTCGTAGCTATTACAATCAAATGCACAATATATACATTGTCTGGAATCATGAAACAATATTGGGGTGGGAGGTGGTGGAGGACCAACAATCGATACAGGCTATGCATATATATATATATATATATCTATATATATATATATATATATATATATATATATATATATATATATATATATATATATATACAATTTCAAAAAAGAATAACAAATAGCAATGAATTTATACTAAGCAAGGGCAAGAAAATTTGCACTTGTCACTTTTAACAATAATGGATCTGTGCATTGATATTTGTGAAAACTGAATAACTAGATGCAATACAAATAATGGGCAAATTTACTTCTGCTGAACTGTTTTGTCTTATTTACAGTCCACTTCGGAAGCATTCGCAGTGGGCTGCTTTGGGTGTTTTGGAGCCAGAGTTTCCAAAAACAAGAAGAAGGCTAAAGAACAGTACAATGAAAAGTTGAATAAGGATGAAAATATATTGGCCCTGCGTACTTGGAAGGACCAGGAAATGACAACCCCGTCTGACAATGACTCACAAACAGTTTCTTTGGAAATTGGAGATCCTTCACCTCATGATGTTCCGACTGAGGCAAGAGAGCCTGTTTCACTTGATGAGGATGTCACGCAAGGTTAGTGGTCAGTTATTTATCAATTATTTATCTTGATCATTAGACCTTTTCATCCGAATGTGTACTAGGGATTGCAGTTTCCAGGTACTGAGTTTATATAAAGGAGCTAAGCAAATGAGCTTTGTCACTTTCCAATTTATAAATACATACCAATTTACCAGCACAGTCCATGATACATGTATGTTGAGCTTATCAATGAGATTGTATTGTTTCATTTTCTTTATCTGGTCTTTATAGATTTGTATTTTCTTATTGTGTATCCTCTTTGTTTTGAATAATTTCTTACTAGTCCTACTATTGTCCGATTACGCCAACCCTTAGTACACTACAGGTGGCCATCTTAGCCTTGTTATGGAAAATGTTGATTAAATGAATGAAATATGTGTAATGAAAGTCAATAAGAAATACCAGGTCTAACCTTGTTGCTGATAATTTTAATTTAGATTAATAATTTACTGCCCTACAGAGACATATATATGCACCAGCTGCAGTGGACTAGTTGGAGTGTGCATGTATGTGATTCTTCTGTTGGTAGGCCCAAAATATTGTTTTAAAAGCTGACTACTGCACATTCAGTTTTATAGTTGATATATTCCAAACACGACATTTTACCTGTTATGTCAAAACATTTGAGGGAAACCAGCCAAAACTAGTCTACTGGAGTCAGAAAATGTTCCACCAGTATACTGATAGGTGCGAGGATGCGTGGCAGATCCATTACTCATGAGACATTTACATGTTTATACAACAATGTGTTAGTTGATTACTTTTTTCCTGGAATAATGGTAGTTTAAAGGCCAAATGTAGAATGTCTTTTGAGGTGTCATCAGTGATAATGGAATGAAAGGCGGTGATGATGTAACTGAGCCCCTGAAGAAAATCGGCCAACCGTTGATGGAAGTGAGATAAGACCATAACAAATTATTTCGGCATACTCACACCAGTAACCATTTTTATATAAACAAGTTCTGTTTTTGTGCCATTTTATTGTCCAAGATGCTTTACAAGGAATATTTGATGGCAGCTTATGTATTTTTTTATTCAGTGCGAGTCAGTGCAAGTCAAAATTAAGAAATGTATGCTTTTATTGAATATTAAGAAACCACCGGCTAAGAAATATTGCAAATTCAACAGTGCATATATATCAAAGTTTTAAGCGTGTACAGGTGAATATCAAAGATGCTGAGCTTGAATTCATTTTTCAAAGGTATTTACCTTTTTGTACTTTATGGACATAAAATAAGATCAATTCCTATATGAAATTTATGTAACAGTATTTTACAAGCAGATTAATTTTAAAGTTGGGATACGTTATTTATGAAAGCATAAATATATCATGTATTTTTCATTGTTTATTTAAAGTCAAAATCAATTTTTTTTAATATACGGGGTGAAACCTGCCAAAAAGAAATTTAGATCTGAGCCATAAAGAGACAGAAGACATTTGTCATGATATTGCAACATTCAATACTGATATATTATCCATTCGTTGCAAAACTACAAAGCGATTCAGGGGAAAAAATGGACCATAAAACTACTGAGAACATATTATGTGAAAAGCTTAGTAAACACAGTGAATGTCATCAGTGGTCACCAGATAGTAATCATGTGAAGGAATCTAAAACACTTTTCGATGCTATTAACAACATTTGCAGTAAATAATTTTCATCATCTGACAATATATCAGAATCTAAATCCAGTGTATGATCGGGCATGTTATGTCTTATACTATGAAGAGAATACACCTTAAAAATGTTGGCCATGCCCTTATCATCCATCTTTGATGATAACAATCTTGACATTTGTTCAAACGAGATATATGTACTAACCTCTTTCGTCAACAGATCAAAATGTTAGCGCAAGCTATGATACCATAGCAAGGACAGATTATCATAAATCGAGCTCAGAATATTTGATCTTTTAATGCAACAGAACATACGTTTGACTTCTAACGTCATGAACATCAGCTAAGTTAACGTTGACGCAGGATAGTATTTGGACGAGACGATGAAGAAAAACTGAGAAACATGATATGTTTGAATGGTCAAACCCAGAGCATGATATTCAGTGTCTCGACTGGATCTATTACAAAATCATTCTGGAAGCTTAAAAGTAATCATTGGGTAACCAGTGCATGCAATTGATCTTTCTGCTTGCTGTAAATGGCATTGCATGTGTTACGAAGGCCGTGTCACTTGTGTTGAAAGGATGTACGCAACTGAATACTTTGTTAATTTCCCCATTGTCCTTCTTTGTCCTTTGTGATCAGTGGTCAGACTCACAGATTAGGGTATTTAGTGAACGTTTTCAATGGGTGAAGATTCTAGATGTCAGAGATTTAGAGTCCATCATTGACATTAGCTTTATTGTATGTCTGTTCAAGTGTTTAGCTTCTTACATTTATGAGTTTGCTTTAGCCTCAAATGTGTGTTCAAATATAAAATGGATATGAATTGATTGTATTGCTTATGCGGATTATTTTTTAGCATGTTATGTCACTCTAATTTTCTATTTGCATATTCGCTTGCTCATCGAATCAATTAAACGAGTTGATAGAATTCTCAAAGTTTTCTAGAATATTGTCCTCTATTTTGATTTATTACGTATGACAGTTTAGGGCTATCCCTACTTCTTGAAGTAGATTAGTACTTCAATATTGAACTGTGTTTAGTCAGTTTCAAACAAGAAAGACTGACGGTAATAGGAGAATAATATAAGCAATATGTACAAAATAAACAGAACATTGTGTCCACCAATGCTGAACTATATGTGTCATCATATCTGGTGAATTCCAAAGCATGTCTACTAATTAGGCTAGCAACTGTTATCACCAAAGGTTGTTTTAAAAATGTAACCACTTTATTGCGAATGTAGTTTTGTGTCACAGTTGAAATATATGAAAAATGATAATAGTGTAAATTTATATGTGTCACATAGTCGAATCGGCCAGAATTACAGGCCATCACTTAAACAGGTAAATGTATTGTCTAGTAAACTTACAACTACAGCATTAATATGCGATAAATCTAGCAGAGCTCAGACTGAGCGTGTTTAGCAGTTCATTGGAATACTGTGTGAAAAAATATTATCCGACAGCAGGTTGGTCAGTAAAAGGAGTTTGCAGATTTGTCAGTTCAAAACAATGGTTGCATGTGTGACTAACTTGTTGCATGGCATTTTTTGACTAAAATTCAGAACTGGTGAGCTGAAATAGTTAACTGGTCGCTGCCAGCAAACTTAAAAGTCATAAAATAACTTCTACATAATGACATGAACATTTTCATGTTACAAGAATATAGTACACTTTCATTTACGGCATAATCCCATTTTCATTGCACGATTCCTGTTCATTTGGTAACGAAAATAGCAATGTTTATATTTGACAGATCCGCTATACCTGTCAGATGTTTGGGTTGGTTCCTTTCCTTTAGCTCTGCAAACAACTGTCTATCATTGTAAACCAGATAATGCACTTTCTAAAAAAAGCTATTTCAAAGACTATTTTCTCTAAACTCTCTTGGACGTATCAAAATCTTAGTGAAGGGATGCCACTTTTTTAAGCTGTGCCAAGTTTAGATTACATGGCAAGTTTATAGTATATTGGCCATGATTTGTATGGCGTGTACAGATTACAATGACAGGCGTATGTGTTGATTCATGATGAATATGGCAAGTTTACATTACAATGCCAGGCCTACATGTTGGCCCATCATTATTTGGCATGTTTTGATTACATTGCCTTGCTCCACAATTTATTTGCAATATTAATATTACAGGCTTATGTGCTTAGGCCATGCTTTCTACGGCATGATAAGATTACAATGCCAGCATATGTGTTGGCCCATGAATTGTATTGCATGTTTTGATTGCAATCTCTGGCCTAGGTGTTGCCCCATGATGTGTATGGCATGTTTAGATTACAATGCCAAGCCTACGTTTCGATCCATGATTTGCATGTTCAGATTACAATGCCAGGCCTGTGTGTTTGGTATATGATGTATATGGTAAGTTTGATTACAATACCATGCCTACATGATGGCCCATTATTTGCATGGCATATTTAGATTACAATGCCATACCTACTTGTTTGGTCCACGGTTTATATGGAATGTTAAAAGTGCAATATCAAACCATCGTAATGGCCCGTATTTTATTACATGTTTAGATTCTAAAGTTATCCCTACATGATGTATCTTGGTTTGTATGGCATGTCTAGATTATCATGACATGTTTTCGTGTTTGGCACCATGATTGACATAGCATTTTTTAGATTCCAAGACCAGGCCTACGTGAATTTTATGGCATATATAGATCACGATGTCAGGCCTACATGTTGGTACAAAAGTTGTATGGCGTATTTTAGTTACAATGCCAGTCATAGGGTTTGATCCCTGATTTGTATGGTATATTTAGAGTACCATGTCAGGTCTACGTGTTTGTCCATGATTTGTATGCTATATTTACAGTACCATGTCAGGTCTACGTGTTTGTCCATGATTTGTATGCTATATTTACAGTACCATGTCAGGTCTACGTGTTTGTCCATGATTTGTATGCTATATTTACAGTACCATGTCAGGCCTATGTGTTGGCTCATGATTTGTTTGGTATGTTAAATTACAATGCTAAGGCTATGTATTGGCCCATGATTTGAAGCATTCACGTGAAACGTACAACCCTAAACCCCATTGATACAAGAGATGATGCAGTACCCATTGGTACAGAATGAATCTTAGCTTTAAAATGGTCCATCCAGAGTATGACCGAAATCCACTAAGAATTTTAGGAAATATAAGCAAATGAGCACTTTAACCAGTACCTTAATGCTGATGTTTTACTATAATAACTTAACCGTGAGTCAAAGGGGCAAGCAATCATGTAAGAGAATGAATGAATCACATTTGAATCAGCATCATGTCAATCCATGAAGCAGTTTATGAAATATAAGCGAATGAAAAAATACCTTAACCAAAACCCTAGTTTTCTGTGACAGAACATATCATTTTGTTCACGTCCTTGAAAGTGGATTTGGCATTGGTCGTGATTAACTCATGGAAGTTAGTGCAAAGTCTGAATGCCATCAGCGGTGAGTGAGTATGTACTAAGCACACTTAATCATCTGCAAACTGATAATGGTTTAGAGCCCATCGGAGATCACTCTAATACTTGACCTGATATAACGGTATGGCCATACATTCACCCTGTGTTCATGTGTCTACTACCAATTAGGAATACATATTACATTATTATTTAACAAACTTGGAATGTGAGCTTATATAATGAGAGTCTCCGACAAATCGAAATAGACGAGATGCATACAGATTAATCAGGTGTATATAGATTGATGAGCTTGCAAGCCTCTGGAAGCCTCATTTCAAATCTGATTTTCATCAACATTTGAAATATGAGTTTTTATAATCAAAGTCAATGAGGAACAAGATCCATCCATATTAAAGAGGTGAATTTGCATTTATTTGGCTGAACTAACGGTCTAGAAGCCATAATTCTGGTCCTATGAGATCAAATGGGAAAAAGTGATTATATAATGAAGTGAACAGTGTCTACCCGCATCAATGAGCTCTTCTTTCATTTAATTGGCTGAGCCTGATGTCAGCCTTCAAGGCACATTTTTCAGAATTTCATCAAACTAAAACTATAGATTATATCAACGAGACAACTTGTATCTGATTGGATGAAATGGCTAACTGTCTAGATCGAGATAATATATTTATCATCCGTTTTCAATCACACTTTTTACATGGGTTTATATCGTTGTATATGCAGTTACAAACTAGCTTAATAACAAATTTGTACCAGGATAAGTAAAACTGGTATAATGAACAAGACAAAATTTGAGAGATAATTTACCTGGGTTGTGTTCTTACAATACTACATATACCTACTTAGTGAATTGACTATTAGTAACGTTATTCATGCCAGGTGAGTGATGTCATGCCCTCGTGGGCCTTTGTCTGTAATTCCTCTTTCATTTGCCTTAATTAAAGTCTTTACCATTTATTCCAGTTCTGTTGATTGATTACTGCTCTCTTTCTCTCTCTCTCTCTCTCTCTCTCTCTCTCTCTCTCTCTCTCTCAGGCAAACAAATTTCACGAATTAGTGTTTCATGTCATAATATTCAGACTGGTGCTACAATTTTCACATCAGCTGCCCCTTGGTTTCAAAAGCTGACGCATGTTTGTACTCGGAGTGCTGTACTGTACATGATAACGAAAAGTACCAGGTTTGTCCAAATACATTTTTTCTACAATAATTTTTCGGAAAGATCAAAACTTTTGTGTTTCGCCAAAAAGGTATGAATCTGCATGCTTAGTTTTTAATATTAATTTATTTAATCTTAGTCAACGTTCACTTAGTGAGATATGGTCAAAAAATGTGGGTTAACTCATTTTTTTTCTCACTTCATTTGTTTCCAAGGGCACTGGATTGTCTTTCCGTTTCATAGTCTTGAATACCAGAGTGGCACACTTGATCCAGCCCAGTCCCCCGACTTGCTCTCTCTGTATGCGTAGTTGAATGACTACGATTGGTGATATGAATTGTACAGAAATAGTGCTTATCAAGCAAACTGCATGATCTAATTAAAATAATAACTTGCTTAATTCATCTTTATAGCTATTGATACACACATTTCAAGTCAGACAGATATTCTGCAGTGGCATGATATCCTTCTTAAGTCAGACATATATTATTTAGTGGTTGGACATCCTTTTCAAGTCAAACAAATATTATATAGTGAATGCTTCCGATGTACATCAGACACTTTACAGGTCTGACAGAACTGGGTGTGAGGGACACTCGGAAACCGATTATGAACATTCTTATTTTAAATATTATCTACTAAAATTATGAATGATGCGCAAGTAAAGAGAGTTTTAGAAAATATTTAGTTTGATTTACCCAGATATCATATGTACATTGTTAATGTTCTTCAAAAACTAATTTAAGGATTTGATACAGGTTGCCAATATGTGTTATTTTATACACAAATGATGGCCTTTTAGTATTTTGATCATTTCTCACTTATCTTGAAGTACTTCTTGTTTATATTTATTTGGAAGAGTTCCCAACGTTTTGTCTGATTCTTCATCTGTACAGTTTTAGACGTTTACTTTAATTGGAATTATTATTAATATAATTATATATATAAAATCCAAAATTTTAATCAGTATGTTTAGGTTTCACCCCATACAGAATGTACATGTAAGTAAGGAGATAACACGTACAATTTCAAAATTCCAGTCCTCAATTGAATATTCTCTGCAGTGTTGTTTTCCTAGGCACAGTTGCAATTATGGTCGCTAAACGTGATGGGTACATTCATTATGCCACTTATATTGGCTTCCATACAAATTAAATTGTAATGACCTACTTTTCTTGCTTAAGTGACTTTGTTTTGAGATTATGTACTGTGAAGCAGGTGAGTCACTGCGATGTTTTGGGACTTTGTACTGGAGAAGCAGGAAGATCACTCTGCTATGTTTTTCGTTTATGCACTGGTGAAGGGGGATGTCAATCCGTATTGCCTTGGTATTATGTACTGGTGAAAGAGGAGAATGAGTCTGTTATGTTTTGGGATTATGTATTGGTGAAGGAGGACAGCCAGACTGTTATGTTTTGAGATTAAGTCTTGGTGCAGTATGCGAGTCACTGCTATGTCTTTGGGGTTATGTGCTGTTGAAGCAGGCCGGTTATAGCATTCTACCAAATTCCCAGTTCACTGATAGCACATACCTTCAAAAGTTTTATCAGTTACTGGTATAAAAGAGAAAACAGTTTAATCTGGATTTCCTGTTTTGGGAAAAAGCAACTCGGTTAGGTGCATTTTCACCTTTGTCCTTTAATGGCGTATTTTCTTTAATCACAGTTGCATTGGCGAATTTATTTCAGGAAAAACACCTAAGCGGTCTGTGTTAGAACACAATGAAGCTACTCAAGGGGCGAAGGTAAGGCTTGCGGTACAGCACGATTGAAAATAAGCCGGTTCTAACATTACTTAATTCACTGATCTTTTTGAGAGGTCCATTTCATGTTCCGGCTCCATAAAATACCTAAACATTTCTAAACATCGGTCAAAATAAACACTCATAATCATCGTCAGTTTTCTTAATCTAAGTTCTGCTGAACTGTAGTACTTCCCATGATCAACCCAGGTAGACACCACTTTGAGTATGGAGAATGTCACACACACACACACACACACACACACACATATATATATAAAAATGATTATTTCAAAATACATTTGTGAATGAGGCAGTATCTATGTGATGTTCGTCTTCTTTTTTTTCAATTTATTTTCCATTATTGTAATCCTCAGGTAGATATATTAAACTTTCAAATATTTTGTAAACAAAAAATTGACACCATTGTTATGTAATTTACATCATTGCTCATAGGGCACAATATAAACAACGTTATATCTGTTTAGAACACTTGTTTTACAAAAACGCATTCAAAAGCCTGACGAAATGAATGCAAATCATTTCATATTCCTAATTAAAAATACTACAAATGTATTTGAGAAATTCTTTCAATAAAGTTTTGAATGTGCTTCAATATATCGGTAAACTTTATAAAGTGGTAAATACAAATGAATCAATACAACAGTATTTGGTTGTTTTATACTTTATTTGTACCTAATAATATATATTCAGCATTGAAAAATTGCTACACATACATCGCACCTGTGTTCTACATATGTGACACTTGTTGTCCGCAGCAACATAGACCAGCAGCTTTTTAACAATCACATTAAAATAAACCATTTTATAATCAGCAATTTAATCGGTTTTTGACAGATTTATATGCCCTTTGTGATCAATTTTTGTCATGATACGTACATTCAAATAAACGCATGCAACTAAAATATTAATATAAAACAAGTTATGTTTGATCAGTCTATATGGTTAGATCTAGCAATTATAATTTCTTTGCAGAATGAGATCGTTGAGACTCCCAAACAAAGGCCTCTTAATCGTACACAAGAGAGCAGTGACTCGGAGAATGACTCAGCAAGTGAGGACTCTAGTTCATCAGAGTCCTCAAATGACTCACCAGGTAACATTAAACGTAAAGTTCTTTCTTTATATTCTACAAACCCTTCTCAAAACTTACCAGGTACATTAAGTATCCTTGATTGGTTTAATGCGGTCATTGGTGGCAGAGAAAATTTGATTAGCTAGAAAAACCTTCCAGTGGATATGCAACTGCTGTATCCTTGCATATACTGGAACCAGTTGTTGAAACATAAATGGTCAGTACCACAACGGTGTTTTGTACTGAAATAAAATTTGTAATAGCCAATATAAACTATTTGTTATGATTTTAGTGTTTCAAGCAATAAATATACTGTGCAATGGAGAATTGTTGTTGTTGTTGTTGTTATAGGGTTTAACGCCATTTTTCAGCACACGATAGGCTGTACATGGCGGCCAGTATTAATGGTGGAGGAAGAACCCGGGAAAACCCCGGAAAGAACTACCGACCCACAGGAAGCTACTGGCAAGTTTTCTCACATACCCACATTGGCTGAATCCGAGACTGGACCCCACGCAGACAGAGGTGAGATGGCAATGATCCGCAACGGGGAGCGCTTTATACCACTTGGCCACTCGGGGCCCCCGCAATGGAGAATCAATATATACATGATGTCATGACATGCATCGTGTTTTGGATGTTATTCAAGGCAACATATTACCGGTATTTCCATTGTAGTGCTTACCAGAGATTCCATATTTCTTATACATTGAATTTTATACGAAAAGACACCCCAGCTTAGCATAGTACAGTAGCAGAACAAAATATACACTCAGTGTCATCCAGGTTCTTGTCATTAATCGGAACATATAAATCAAGACATAAGTCTGCATAAATAATTGGAAATAAAACTTGTCATCTTTTGACAGTTTTTGCTATTTATTTCTTTCATGGGATCACATCGGATAGCACCTATTTTTTTTTACATAGTTGAGGAGACAAAAGGCTTGAGAAATGAGAAACATTCTAAAACAGCTATAATGGGCACCAATAGTGGAATTGTTTCTGTAGGAGGAAGCAGTAAGAGCAAATTTGTCCAGATCAATTTTGTGGAGAAGGCAAATAAAAAGAAAAGGAAGAAGAAAAAGTAGAGTAGTTATCATTAAGGTAAGCTAAAGCACACAAACATGTATATGATGGTTTACACATCAATGTCAGCCAGAGGACTAAACCATGTAAATCAAGTTTTCAGCTGTTTTGTATCTTCTTACTTGCTCTTGTCTATAACTCCTGTTAAAAAGCAGATGGTGCATTTTTCTGAACACTTGTTAGTCTCTTCTTGTCAAGCTGACTAATTTCACTGCCTTCAGATTAGTGTAAAACTGTGCAATATTCTACATATATTTCAGAGCTACATTAATTGCACGAACCTTTCACTAGATTTATCTTTACAGAGTAAACCCCTTCGAGATCCAACAGTGTACATGGACTTTGACCATGAGTTACCACATGGCCTCTTTTAATATTCCAGAAGAGAAAAAGACACTTCACTTCAACTTTGAACCAATTATCAACCAGGGAAATGAATCACCTGACACTGCTGCGCTCAAACTGAAACCAAACAATAGGGGACTGGATTCAAATTTTCCACCCAAACATTTGAACTTTGTAGAAAGAAAAGATCATGTTTTTGGGCAAAACAGTGGTGACAATAATGGGTTTGACAGATAAGCAACGAGAAAAAAATTGAAGGAAAATATGTATAAACAGTTTCAACATTGAAGCATGTAGCTCCAAGTATGTATTCGGGTGAAGTATCCAGTTGCTCGAAAGCAGATCATGGCAGCATGTTTGATTGCATCTTAAAAATGTAGTATATAGATCACCTGGTTTTTGTTAGTAAGCACGATTGCGTGCCTTAAGTGGTAACCATACTACTCCATGGATATCCAGACTGCATATATGATGATCCTGACCAAACGATAGAAAATATAAATATCTGGCAGGAATTCATTTTTGAGTATGGAGTGTGTTTGACAAAACAAATTTATGGTATCAGATTTGGAACCATGGACTGGCATAAGATATATTTGAACCCAAACTCCGAGACTGGCATTACTCCAAAGCCTCAGAAAGTCCCCAGATGATTGTAAGCGCGGATTATAATGAGTTATGATCATATGTAAATAAGCACCAGCCAGCAATTTGTTTGTGAGCAGAGGCTCGTTAAAGCCCACCACTTATCCTATTCTGTTCAATAAAACATGTTTCTCTTGTTAATTTTGTGGAATGCTAACAAATGTGTGTAAAGAAAAGTATATATATAACTACTAAGTAGCAGGTTAAACACTGTGTGATTGTTGTAAAGTCATTCACATCCTTAAACACTCATCCACGAATGGTGATGTCTGTATAGTATCAAACATAATATAATTGTGTCTGATATGAGATTCACTACTTATGTGGCCTTCATTTGTTGGCAATGTACTCTCAAAGTTTTTAATTGGGTGTATAATGTTAAATTAAGTGTATAATTTTAAATATCACAGAGAGTATTTGTTTTGAGAAATGTAGACCTGTGTACCTCTCCCTTAATAGGTGACACACAGTTTGATCGAAAAGCAATGATCACAGCATCAGCAATTATAGGAATAATGAAATGACCATTGAACAATTAATACTGCGATGGACAGTGGGTGTGTGTGTGTGTGTGTGTGTGTGTGTGTCAGAAGCAAGTTATGGTTTAGTTCAGGCTTAATAATCACGATGGAAATAATTTTTAATAGCTTTTTCTAATGCAATGCTTTGGTTTTTGTGTAAAAGACTATTATTTAAATATTTCTAATCTCTGCAGGACCGTTGAATAAATTGCTCAAAGCGGTTTCAACAAAAATCATGTATGCCAGCAAATGTATTTTGTATTGAATGCACTGCTTCTTGCAGGTAAATGTGGATACATTCTAACATTATACATATTTAGGGAGAAAACGTTGAAACTAGATTGTTCTATAGTTATTGTAAAATGCTGATGATGTGCTACAATCGCAAGTTATAGCAAACATTTTGCTCATCCTGGAGCAACCTCTTAGCGACAACTCAGGCATGTTAATTTTAACTTAATTTTAAGTTTGGAACTCGCTGGTCCTTATTTAGCCTTTCATTTTTAACTAAGCTTTCATTCGCCTTGTGTGCCTTTTGCTTGGTTCCGTTGTAATCTGATCATATTAATGAATGCGTACGATAGACCACTAATTAATCTTAACTACTTAAATTGTGTTATATCTACTTACATGGTTTCTCAATGAATGAGTATTCAGAGGAAATGAATAAACACATTCCTATAACTGATAAGTCTTTCGCGTTGAGTTTTGCATACATTATGGCACTGCTTGATTTGAAGAAAAGACTAATTAATATGATTATTCGATCCAATAACCTAAAACTGAGTTTCACATGACAAAGCGTATTCAACAGGTAATTTTTTTTAAATGTTGTCACTAGAGGCATTACTGACGTTTTACATCATTTAAAATTCTTTGTATAATGTTCGTTGTGTAGTAATGAGAATATCTGCATAAAAACAGTTTAAGAAAATATATGAGAACTGGTCAAACGTTGCAAAGTTTTTACTGTTGAATGTAGTGACACTGCATTTGGCAAAGCTGCATTACTGATATCCCAAACCTGCTAAACCAGTTTAGTTTACTGCAGTGTGACAAATGTGATCCTAGCAAAGAATGCAGATGCGAACCAATGGCTAGTGCGGGGTGGTTCAGACTTTCAATGGTATTTCTGGCAGAGAAAGGTGCTGAAATTACGGGTGAAACTGCATTCTTCCTTCTCAGGCTATGGAGGATAGTCATAATGGTGATAACAAGACGTTTAAAAGAAATGTCCGGTTTTCATCTCAATAGATGTGCAAAAATACTGATGTTCGTTAGACGTTTTGACTTGAACGTGTTAAAATATGATCGAACTTGTTCGACACTTGTATATATGTGGACTATGTGCCAATAGAAACCTCGTGCATCCAACTACATTACCCACTTTATGAGAACATTTATTAATATCTAAACATTGCGTGGCATGGAAAACTATCAGAATTCATAGACAAACATGTGCGAGTACATTTCATTTATATTATTTGTTTGACGTTTATCGGCGATTAAGGGTAGAATCTTGGCCTACCTGAATTGTTGAAGTTTTAAAGATGTGTAATGAGATTTGAATTCAAGAACTAACCTCACTCACATATACGAAATTAAAATGTTCTAGTAGAGAACCAGCTACTATTCCTGTTCCTGTTAAACTAGCCTATGTACTGGACATACTATTGTGTCTTAAGTCAACTGACATTACTTTGTATATTCGTTTGAGAGTAATCATTTATTCAAACTGTTCCTTGGAATGACAAAGTGCTCATTGAGCTGTTGGACTAATAAACTACTTTGGAATTTCTGTGGACTCGTTTAAAGACATTCTGGATTATGTCATTGTGATTAATCACGACTATTGGTATATTTCCACATTCAATATTGTTTGTACATTAGCACATTCAATATTGGAATTCAGTCGAACATTTTAAACTTTTGTATTCATCATAGAACATTTAGGATTATTGCGACTTAGTTCACAGTACTGTGATTTTCTCATAGATTTTAACATTGCGACTTAGACAGATAATGTATTTGTTAATTTTACTAACGCTGTTTATTTTTGTTACTTTAATTAAGGTAATATACTTGTGGCAATAGTTGCAGGCCTGTAACCATTACATGTATTGTCCTGAGAGTCCAAATATGATGAAGATTAAAATCTTCCTATACAAATATATTGATGTGATTGATATAATTAACCCCACAACTATATTGTTCTTTGAAACTTCCTAATGTCATTTCTCGTCAAAACTATATAAAAATCCAATAATAATAATTTATGCCTCTCATTCAAATTGCAAGCTCCAAATAGTTATATTCGTCAAGGTAATATTTATTACGTCAAATGTATTGATCTGTAATTTATCCCAGTACACAAATGTTGTTATAAATTTATAAATCAGAATGTAGAACTCTTAGTAATGTTAAAGTCAAAATGCTAACTCTTAGTAATGTTAAAGTCACAATGCTAACGTATGATGCTCTTCAAATACCTTTGTTAATATTTTTTTTACCGAACTTAGTCTTAAATATTTTTGGGAAACACAATCTTATTTTCCACGTACTAATAATGTACATTTTTTCATGCCTGACATGGTTCTATGCACGCATAGATTAAAATTCATAAACATTTATTTTTTTGCATATGGTCAATTGAAAGAATTAAGAATCAATCCAAAACAAAAGAAAACTGATTGAACATTTAAGTCAAAATATATATTATGCCAAATGTCAGCAATTTTTAAAATCTGATTTACAATCGTCAAACATGTATCAAAACTAATTAGAGTAAAGTTAATATCAATTAATGAAGATAAAAAATGTTTAGCTTGTTTGCATTCATTTTTATTATACAATGTATCAGATAATGCAGGCAAACAGCACACACCTAATTTACCCTCTAATCCTAATCTCACCAAAATCTCACATATTCAACAAGAATAACCATATGTAATGGATCGAATAGATTTGACAAAAACAAAACTCGCAGTGGTAGGGACAACTACTGCAACGTCTTCAACTGCTCCACGAGGAAGGTCAACAATAAAATTCGACGTGAACGATATCAATCCTTCTCGATCAAAGAACACATGCAGTGGGCAAACGTCATCGTACGAAGTGAAAGTGCGTTGTAAATGATATATGCTTATTTGTGATTCTTGTTTTGACACTTCGCAATTCATCAAGTCATCGACTATAATAAGAATACCTAAACATCATGCCGCTAAACTTATCAGTACCTCTCCTCGTTTTTTTCTCTTTTGACTAACAACAGAAATATCCTATGTGGGAGTTATAGAGAACGTGTGCATCTGCCTCTCTCTCTCTCTCTCTCTCTCTCTCTCTCTCTCTCTCTCTCTCTCTCTCTCTCTCTCTCTTAGTGTTTGGCTCCTGATCTGGATTGCTCACTATATGTTGATGACACTCTCCTATGTTACGTGTTGACACAATGAATATAATATAAAGAAAATTGCAACCAAATATAAAAAACTTTCAATGATTTTCAAAACTTTCAGACTCAAAAACGTATGCATGTGTTTATGTCATCTGGGAAGACAGCACAATGATCCTAAGCTGACGCTGGAAGGAACACACCTATACATCTTGTTCGAGAAACATATTTTATGTATTGTACTTGACAAGAATCTTACTTTCATTCCACACATATTAAAAAATTGAAAGGTAATTGCTTGAAAGCCCTTAATTTTCTCACACTGACTGGGTTACTGATAGTACAATTTTCGTAGTTTGTGTAGAATCTTTATTATATCCAACCTTTACTATGGTTTTTCTGTCTATAGTTCAGCTAGATGTAAAACTGAACGATTTGTGATCCAATTCACCATCAAACAATACGACTCGCTTTGGGAGCGTTGAGCACTCCCCAATATCACATATGTACAATATGCCAGAAAATAGAATGCAACCCTTTGTACTTTTGGTGTCAATTCTCTGACACGAATACAAAACATTATACCAAACTTAAACCAAAAGTCATGCTTAACGTTAGCGTTAGAATATCTCCCAGCCTTGATTGTAGAAAAATTGACCTTTCAAAACTTCCAAGTTTATTGTTTCTGTAAGACCTCCTTGTCTTCTTAAACAAACAAAATAACTTGTTATGCACATGAGGGAAAAAGACCAGGGACAATGTCTTTCATTTTTCATAACTCTTATAAGTAAAAACTCTAAACTTAAGAATTAAACAAGAAAGTAGACCGATGACCCAAAGGATGACGCAAAGGCTGTGAAAATCAAACCACAAATGTTTGCTTGCCAGATGGTGCATATATGTTTTCATCTCATTTTTACTATCTTTGCTTCAATCACTACGTAATAGGAAGCTGGAAAACCCATTAATGACCAATATTCTCTTCAAACAAACTGAGCTGTGTACCTCCCTCAATATCATACGCTGTTGCATGCCCAACCTTGTCGATATTAAAGGTAATGAAAACGCAGGCCGCACTGCAAAACAAGCCCTATCACACAACCATCTGGTTCCGCCAGAAGTGATTTTGAACGATGCTTGACTCAATTCACCATCAAGCAATACTGCAATCTTTGGGAGCATTTTATGAAAAACCTTTTTCATGCATACTGTTTTATCATATAACCATTATTGTGGGGATATATAGCATTACAGTGCAGATGCGCCATAAAATCCACAATTCACCAATCAAGCAACCAGTCTCATTTAAGATCGAGTGAATCCTCCGAAACCAGAACCATCGAACTATGGACAACCAGTTTAATTTATATAGTTATATTTCTGTGGATGTATTCCAAAAACATCTTGTGTTCTTCCACTACCAAATTAACTCATGCCATACAGTTAAATCAGGAAGTTCATTGGGAAGTTGTCTTGGTAGAAATCTTTCATCACAGACAATATCAAAGAAGGTCATATCAGTTGCATCGTCGATATCCTCAGAGAACATTTTCAAAAAGAGTTGGACAAAAATAAACCTATCAATCGTCAGCTGAATGCCTATACCATGCGAATTCCTGTTGGGAATTATATTAATTTGCAACATTTGGTCTAAACGATTGACGCTATTTTAACGATATGTTTGGAAATCTGTTGAGAAGGCTACTCACAATCGTCTACTGGTCATGCACCACATAATTGCTCATCGCTTTATAACACATTTTACTTATGGTTAAATAGTGTTCATTACTTTAAAAGATGACGCTTTGACGCTAGGAAAATAAATTCGTCTATACTCATGAATTCCAACAAGTTAAAGTTTCCTTGATGTAACCACTCAATGTGGCAAAACGTTAAGTACCATACCCTTCAAACCAAAGTTGCCAAGAAACAATTATTGATATCATACTTGACAGAGTTTTGATGCCACAGAACAGTTGGGTACCAACACTAGCCACAGCATTTCGTACGACAGTCATGTAGAGTTATACGTTTTATTGGGATTTGAATTCAGTCCAAGCCAAAATATCGGCGCGGGATATTTCCACCCTATAAGATCAGGCCATCGTCATGTGTAACATATTGCAGTAGCTCTAACAAGCACTGTCATCTTGTATGCCTCATTTGACAATACTATGGAAATCAACATTTTGAGAGATACATGATTCTATACTATTATAAAATAGACGGATGATGCGGATAGGCGATGCTGACGTTTTTCGTTCAGAACAAGATGAAAACGGCAAAAATATAGTCATGTTAATATTGCCAAAACAACGACAACATTTTGGTCCACTGATTGTATCTGGACTTCACTGAACGAATTACAGGCCTCAGCCGAGACGATTATCATGAATCTCAAATTGATCATTCTAGCCAGAAACAACACTCCAAATGTTTGATGATGATTTCAGAAGACAAGTTGGAAGAGCATCTTGAATAAGAATGGACTCTCATTTCAGAGGAGGCTATTTTGAAAGAGTGGTATAAAGACTTGCGTGATCATTCTTTACCTGCAATAACGTATCTAGAAACGAAACACATCAAAGCTATCTTGCAATAGTTCGTTGGCTGGTTGATTCTGGATTTTATGACACATCAGCACTGTAAGGCTCTATAGCGCCATATAACTGGTTCTTTGAAATATGTATTATCAAAATGGTTTATTCTCAACTAGAGATAAACATGGAAAAACACAACAATGATCAGTTGACCCGACTTGTTTTTGACATATGAAACAGCGCCTTCACCAGTCTTTTCATCTGTCCTTGACTTGTTAATTCAGGAGTGGCAGGTTAAGCCAACCTTAGGACACTTGTTTGATGTGCAGGATCTTCTATGCCAAATGAAAGATACGGAACAATATTCCAACAGGAGAGCTTTCAAGGGGAAATGGGTCAAAACATCCAGAGTTAATAGCCTACAAGCTGGGGAAAGAAGTAGAAAAAGAAAATGAAACTTGCAGAGGAGATGAAATAAATTGGGCAATTTCAATATTCCACCAGTGCTGGGCAATGAATTGGAGGCTAACGATCCTCACTGATCAATCCCCGTATCCATTAATCTTTGGGGTGGGAATCAATGAAGTAGGAGATGTGCAAAATGGACCTGAGAGGTGCGATCAGTAATGGGACTGTGACTGAGAGAAACCAAACGGCCCCTTTAATAGTCATCCAGATCTCATAGAAATACAATACTACTCAAAATCATTCGCAGCCTATCTGCAGACTGTGCATGTCAGCGTCTATGTTTACAACCCAACTCAAACTCAGCGACTAGTTTTATATGTTTGTGGGAATAATGCATCAAACAACACTAACTACCCTTGCTTTGCATGTGTGCGTATATTTACGCCCTTCGTTTTTCATTATTCGCCCCTCTTTTTTGATATCCCGTTTTGTAAGTATAAACATCTAAGTATTGGTCAATGCAAACTGCGTGTTAGTAAGTACAGTACGAAGTACTTGATAGTAATACAAAGCAAATAAAATCCAAATAAATGTTGAAAAGTAATCAAAAGTGGATGTTGAATAGTAATGAATGCCTTCTGTCTTCTCTGTAATCTCTCATATCTCTCTAGACTCAAATGTTCATAAACATTAGCACCAACACAAGTTGCATATTTATACTTTTGTTCACCTCATGCCTTTACTAGGCGAACCCAGATTGCCGTATGGTTGAAAGAACTTTGACAAGGGGTTGTACTAAATGTGTCAGAAGTTGGATCCTAAAATATAAAATTAAAACAAAGTGTCTAAAAATATAAAGAATTAAACCGAGTTACCAATGTTTTGGATATTTACTGGTTAACCTTGTACTGGTGGTGGCAATAAATGACTGAAAATAGCAAAACAAATTTTATGGATATTATTTTTGGAGTTGCAGATTATTTGGAGATGCTTCTCCCGCCACTGCAATTGATAATGAAAAAGAGAATAGAAATTACTGTTTCATTGTTTGACTTGAATGAAACGTTTGATATAATGTGAAAGACACAATTTTATATTTGAATGAGACATTGAGTGAACAATTTGATAACGTTTCGCACAGATTACCTGCAATACAGGAACGGAATTTAAACGTTTAAAGTGACCAATCTACT
This sequence comes from Sinohyriopsis cumingii, assembly GCA_028554795.2. NCBI lineage: Eukaryota > Metazoa > Mollusca > Bivalvia > Unionida > Unionidae > Sinohyriopsis > Sinohyriopsis cumingii. Next base: position 49,960,475 of record CM068839.1, on the reverse strand, counting down.
CAACAAAACTCAAACTCCAAAGTTCAAAATAAACCTTGCATGATTCCCCACATACAGGTAGAACAAACATAATGACTAAAATAAACCTCATTTATTTGACAAAATGTAGATATTGATAGACATCTAACTTAATATACTGACATAAACCAATGGCTTGAATAATCTTGCAAAAAGCACTTTACCTAGCTAGCAGTTTATCTGGTGTAACTCGTTTACTCCGTAGCGAACTTTAATACGAACAAAGAACCGACTATAACACTCTTTTTTGGAGCACTCAAAAAATGATTTGTTTCTTTATACAGAACAGACATCGTTCGATCTATGTTAAAGACTAGATACAAGGCGAAAACGGAGTCAATACCCGAATTAGCTCAGAATGTCAGAAAACGTATCAGATTACCATATGCTTCTGAAGTACTGAGACGTGGGGATGTCAGTATTTAAAACATTGGCTTTAAAACGGGAAACACAACTAATCGCAGAGAGACAGAGAAATAGAGAAGTAGGATTTGTGAACGAGAATGTTGGTCAAAGGTTGTGAAGATTAAAAACAAATCTTTGTGAGTGAAGAACATAAACAAAACTTGGACAGGCTCGCTGTAAGAACAAATGAAATTGACCCAGCAAAGGAATAAATCACAAAGTTTACAAGATCCAGGAAATCAGATCAATCTGAGAAATGACGTAAATTAGTCAAAGCAGATATATGGTAGCATTAACCATTCGCACAATAATTTCGAACCTAAATGGGAAACTAATTCCAAAATTTTGTCAAATTATGAAACTTCCAGATGCGAGCTGGCAGTTTTTCCGAGAGAGGAATCTCGAGACAAACAGTAACAGAGAATCTGAAGGAGACAGTAAAACCCCTAAAACAACCAATGACAGTGAATTACAAGCAGATAAGCTAAACTACGACCACTATCCAGATGCGAAAAGAATGACAGACAGTGGTTGTGTAGGCAGATGATGGCGAGAATAAAACAAAAAGGCAGCCCTCACGAGCTACGGTAACATATAGGACATGGGAAGCCCAAATAACATGCCGAAAAAGAAAACACCGCCGCAAGAAACAAAAATGGAAACAGAAGGGAAGGAAGAAAGAAGAAAATAAAGAAAAACACATAGTCCATAGAAATTACAAATTGTACCTTGTCACGTTTGTCCAACCCTAGTTCGTAAGTCTTGAATAAATTAAGGTACTAATACAAACCATGGTTGCAGTCTAAACATTGTCGCAGGCTAAAGTTAATCTCTTACGCAACGTTACCGTGACAAGAAAGAAGATACCGTATCTTGAATCGGCACAGACGTTAGATAGCTCAACATCCCACCTAGGTGTTACAAGTTTGTCCTAGATCAGAGGAACCGCGAGAGAACGGGTCTTGTTCTAAATCAGTCCCCACGAGGACAGACAGCGAGAAGGACATTGTCCGCTAAGTGTGATTGGGTCAGGTCATAGCGAAATCCAATCGTAATTGAGATAGAGTGTGTGGTAACAATTTCGATCCGAATTATAACTTCTAACTAGCAAAGCAAAAATTTAGTCTCGCCTAGAAAGACTGATTAGCAATATAGGGTTACTCCAAGAGAGCCACTCGTAATTGGGCGGTAAAGCTTAGAGAGGAGATTCTAAGGAAAGACAAAACTTCGTAAAGTTCAGAAAGTTATTTGCTCGTTTTTTGCAGAATATTACGGCACTGCAAGTGTAATTATGTGTCGTATGTATAATTAGTTAATATAATCGTTAGTACGTACAATTACCTTTGTAGTGTTTAATTTACATGCGTATTTGAGAAATGAATTTGAGTATTATGTAGAGAATTATGTAGATTGTTAGCTTGTGGTCAGAATTAGTTTTCTAATTCGCTATTAGGTTACATGGTAGTAAACTAGTGCATTTATTCATGTGGCATGTTATAATTTACACATGCTTGAATTGTGAATTAGGAAAATGGTTGAAGTGTGTGAGATTAGTTAATATGGATGTATGGATATATCAGAGCATGTATATTTGAATATTTGTGTACTTTGTATAGGTTGTAATGTAAAGAAATGCGTCCGATTGCTTTGATAATGTTTAGTATAATGGAATTAGGAATATGTACTGATGTGACGCAATGTATCGATGTATGTATGAGAAGTAATTGATACCGTGCTTTTAGTACGATGTTGTTTTACCATGCAAGAACGTACGAGTATTTGGAAGCGAATGAATGCGTGACCGAAGAAATTTAATAGCCGTTATCTGATGATAGTCTGGGTGTAGTGTGAGACGAGAGGGCTAAGAAATATATTGTACCGTCCTTGTGTTTTCACCGGAAGCTTTTAAGGGACACATACTTTCGGGTTCGATTGAGTCCCGAGTCTCTAAGAGGGGAGACGGAAATGAAACTAGCAGAGCAGTCGGAGTCGACAAGTCTAGACGGTGGTGAGAGTTGATGAGGAGGAGGAAAAGGAGACGAGGTTTAGACAGTAGAGAAGTATGAGGATGAATATATAGACGTCGAGAAGGAGAAGGAATTTGGAGAAAGTCGGGAGGAAAAGGAGAAGGAATAGGAGGAACAGAAGAGGAACATACACGGATGAGTAGAATACAAGAACAGATGGAAAGCTATCTCACACTACAAATCAAATGATGCAAATAGGCTATCACATTGTCGAGCGAACGGAGAGTACTTGGGAAACTTAATCAGTTGATTTTTGAATTGTCTTTAAACTGTTATTCGTTGAATTTCACATTTTTGTATATTCAGTCATTTAACCGTTGACATTGCTGACTGGGTGCTCGGAGCTTTACATCCATCTTTAACTAATTTAACCTCCATTCAAAATTGAGCCTGGGTGGGACTTGTATAACAACTTAAATAGAATATTGAGAGCATCCCACCCCAGCCATAACACACCTACCACGGTGACGGCATAACCACCCGACATTTCACATACTTTAATGAGGAACTAGATGAGGAGATGGCAGCGAACCAGGAAATTTCGACTGCAGTGACAATTCTGTTGATATATGCAATACCAAAAATAAGAAATCATCTATTTTAAACAAAATCATAGCAAAGGAAAACAATAAGATATACAAAAACTAGATAAGAAATATTCACGCAAATTATATATTTATAAAGTAAGAGGGAAAAAGTGAGAGTCGCACTCATGAACTCGTTGTAACATAGATAACGAGAAAGAAGAGCCTATTAAACGTCTGATACAGAAAATTATTAAAATTATTACCCACACATAAGTAATTTTATTTTCAAATCCAAACCGTAAAACAAATCTATAAAACACACCACTGGCAAGGGTTACAAACCTTTTGAAAACTGGCTTGGTGGAGTAAGGAAAGGAAACCCAACCAACAGGTAAATACCTGAAGGGAGGGGAGTACGGAACTGAAACTCCATGACTCCATAAAACTTGGGAAGTTAGGAAATTAATTCAGAGGAACTTCAAACAAAGTTTTTTTTTTTCCAATAATGCAAAAAAGCCTTCGGGCATTTTTGGACGGATTTCGAGGGGACATCTCTAAAGTTTTAACCAGCCATATGTTCAGGAATGGAATAAGATGTGTCATTAAAAGCACCGTTAAATCTAAGTCTAATTTGTGTTAAATTAAAACCATCGATACAAGTTTTTTATCATTTAGATTAACATTCGTTCATAAATGAGTTACTATTATTATTATTGTTATTATTATTATCATTATTATTATTCGAATTTTGTTAATTTATCTATTGTTAAATTATTGTATAGTTTGAGTAAAACATGTCTACTAACTGCATCAAATGCAAAACAATCATAGGACACCTGGTCTGCAGTACGTCAAATTTCATCAAATTACAGAAAGGGGAAAATCAGATTTGATCAGTACCGGAGTCTTACGTATTCATCGAAATAAAGAATCCATTACAAGCGGGGGGTGGGGGGTGGGGAATGGGGACATACACATTTAAAATTTGACGGACGCAGCCTTCTTCTACTATAACTTTCGGCAAATTTGGGAAAGAGTCAAATGGTGACAGTTTGCAGTCTCAAATACACCTGCTTTAGTGCAATTGCGTCTACTTGTGCTGGAGACAACGACGCAGTTTGGTGTTTCCTGACAATTTGTACCTCTCTGTCTTTACCACGTGTGTTTCTCCTTTAAATACATTCCCGGATCAGATTAACATCATGAATATAGGTATGCTACCTCCCGAATGCAACCCTTCTAAAACAAACGAACATTCGTCTTTTCTGTCTATTTCATATAGACAAATGTCTCTTGCTCATTATCTTCCCTTGCCATCACTAGGTCTCGCCAGTTTGTAATTAATTTGCAGATATTTCTCAGGAGTAACTATGTCAGTCACGTATTGAATGTTCATTCATAAAAGCCGCCATTGCTCTTTAGGCTTTGGGTCCCATCGTAAGAATAAAGATTAGCTTGAAAATATTTCAACATGTTCTCGGATAACTATGTTCAATTTCCCGACATTCTGGTAGACATGAATTATTCGTTATGTGGCACACTCGCATTTGGCTCTAAATAACACTTTTCCAAGGAGAATACAAAACACATACAAAACAAACAAAACGCACAAAAGGCGTTCAGGTTACAAAATTTTATGTGACTATTTCTACTGGAATACAAGCTTGACAGTTTTGATGTTTCAGCTAGTTGGCTTCAACTTGATGCTGATGACAAACATATTTTATATCGGCCTAGACATCTATGATCCAAATCGACATCTGATTTTTTAATGTAGATTTGTGTAACCGCAAAATATATCCCGAATATATCATTATTTTTATTTGCCTTTCAAAAAGTCTCCTTTAGAGTCGAAAGCGCCTAGGCTAGTTAGAAACTAGTTTTGCACTGTTCATTGTCAGTTTATTGCATTTATCTTAATCAATCCCTGACATGATTTATCTCTTGTTTTAACCAGTGCATTTAAATGGACTGTTATTTGCCATAGCATTTGTATTCGTGTATTGGTGTTTATAGGGGATATAGCAGTATAGGAGCCTTGGGAATATCATTGTATCAACATGGTCCAAATAGGTGTCTAAGGTAAGGCGAACACATTTTCTCTTCTCAGTTATGTATTCTAATAAAAGAATCATAATTTAAAAGAAAATAAAAAAATAATTGAGAAAGAGAAAGTGTGTTCGTCTTAACCTAGACAACTGTGTTCTAGGCAAGTTCTGGCCTACATAAGTAAAATTATTTGAAAGATAATCACTACATGTATCCCCCTCCCTGATAAAAAAGACAATTTGGATTTGCTTGGTTAATTCGACCTCAGCGACGGGTTTTTCCCCAGCAATGATTTTAATTTTGAAAACGTTCCAAGTTAAACGCAGGTTTTGAATATCGCGACACAAAACTTAGAATGTCATGATATTTGACAAAATTAAAGTCGCACTGCATCGCTCCTATTCGCGAGGGGTATAAAAGTGCAAAACGAGAAAGGAATTCCCAAGAAAAAGCGCCAAATGAACATTGGGGACCCGGGTGACCGAGTGGTCTAAAGCGTTCGCCTTTACTGATGAATGACATCTCACCTCTGTCTGGGAGGGTTCGACTCTCAGGCTCGGCCAATGCGGCTATGTTTAAAAGCTTGCCAACAGCTTCCCGTGGGTCAGGGGATCATACCGGGGCTTCCTTCAGTTATTCTGGCTGCCATGTGTAGTCTCATGCACTGAAAAATTACGTTAAATACCAACAATTATTATGCTATTTGTCTGTGGAAAAAATGGGCTATATATAAGAATTCTACGTAAAAAAAATAACATTTTTTACAATTGCATTTTTAAATATCTCAAGTGTGCTTAAGAAATTTATTCGTGTTAAAAGAATCGCTATTTTAATGTACACTTTTGAGAACACAGTGAATAAACAGGAATATCTCTCTCTCTCTCTCTCTCTCTCAACCGCTCCGGTGGTCTAGTGTTTAGGGCGTCCGCCTCGGATGCGGAAGTTCGTGGGTTCGATCATCGGCCGAGTCATACCAAAGACTTACACAAATGGTACTGACAGCTGCCTCGCTTGGCGTTCAGCATTAAGAAGTTAGTGTTATGACTGGTCGGCCTGCATGGTGTCAGGATAATGTGACTGGGTGGGACATCATGCTATATGTCTGCGGCATGATGCCCCAGTGCTAGGCATCACTATAAACTGCCACACTGCAGACATCGTAGCGATATGACTCGCTCGTATCTCGTTACAATGAGCTTTGTTTTTAGCTAGCAGCTAATTTTAGGTCGGTGCGTTATCGCTGAAATTTTAACCATTAAGTAATGTATTTAATCAGACAAATACAGACTCAAGACAGACACGCAATTGGTTGAAAAACAAGGTTATGCTCTAAAGAATGCCAGTAAAACGGTACGATTTACTATATATGGAAAAAAAACCGGTGCAAGTATGTTAATTTGATACATATATTCGTGCCTCCAAAAAATACATCAAGGCTAAGGCTGGCAATTGAAAATTGTTACAACGATTAAGTGCTGGATAAGTGCTGTTTGTGGGGGATAAGAAAGGGGCCGGTGTATTTTATTCTTTAGAACAGTCGTATTTTATAGAAATTAGATTTCGACCAACAATTTTAGCTATTTTGTAGACATTCAAGCAAACTATCTTTTTAAGAAATTACTATTTTGCTAATCATTCTGAGATTTAATGTAGAATATATTCTGATGGTTTAATAATTGTCAAGCCTGAGATTTCCCGTTCGGTAAATGTTAAGAACCATTCTTCTTCGTCGTCTTTTTTTTACTGCTTTTACTTGTTGGGGTTTCTTTTGTTTGTTTGTTTGTCTGTTTGTTGGGTTTATTTATTTATTTATTTTTTATTATTATTTTTTTGCTTTGATTTTTTATCGGTGGATGTATTTTTTTTTTTCATCATCTTCGTAGTCAACTTTCTTTCAGCTTTTTAATTGAAATAAATGTTTAGATAACTTGAGGTTGCTGGCGTGTACCTGGATTTGTCTTTCATTTTTTTTTTACATAATGTATTTTGTGGCTGTTTAAATGCCATCAAGAACAAAAGTACTTCCTAGTCTTTATCGTGACGTGGTTAAGACGGTTTAACAATAATAGCACAAAGGTGCACCCGACAGGTACACCTTGAATAGAATGGTGTTCCCGACAATATCGAACTATATTGTGTACTTGACGCTAGACAAAATTTTCATAATGAGATTAGAGTGTTGCACTGTCTCTCGAAGCAAGTCAGTGGTGTACACGTCAAGTGTGTGTGTGTGAGAGAGAGAGAGAGAGAGAGAGAGAGAGTCTGATTTGGCTTTTAAGGTAGCTTTAAAACAAATTCAGCCATATAGCTACAATGTCTGTAGTGTGGCATTTTTACTGATGTCTAGCACTGGGGCATCTTGACACAGACATGTAGCATCATGTCCCAACAAGTCACATTATCCCCACACCATGCCGAAACGTCCTAGCAATAATCTCCTAATGCTGAGCGCCAAGCGAGGCGGCTGCTAGTGACATTTTTCTAACCATTTTATACTGTAGTTTCTGCAGAAAGACATTGCAACCCTTGCGATGTCAACTTAAAATATATATATTTTATAAATTATCGTTAATGTTAGCAGCAAACATTAGAGGCAATACTTCAAAGAAAACAAATGTATATCGTCATATAATTTATTTGAAATCTGACTTGTCTCACTGACTGAAAATGACAATTAGGCATTTAAACTGGTCAAGCTTAACTTGAGGTAAATGTTTCCCTAAATATAGAACATGGATACGTGTAACATGGTCACATGACGCGTCTACGGCGCAAATAGCAGGTAAGCTTCGAGATGCTCTCTCGTTAACCTCTGTGCTAATAAAAGAGTACATATTCCTGTCGTCGGTGGGATGAACTCGTTTAAATGAATGACAAATATTTTCTACAAGGAGCAAAGCATTAGCTAAAATAAACCGTTTGTTCTGTAATGGGATAGTAGTGGACATTCAATGTGTTACCCAGTGAAACATATTTACTCTCTCTCTCTCTCTCTCTCTAGACCGCACCAGTGGCCTAGTGGTTGAAGCGTCCACCTCGGATGCGGGAGGTCGTGGGTTCGATCCCCGGCCGAGTCATACCAAAGACTCAAAGACTTACAAAAATGGTACTTACAGTTGCCTCGCTTGGCGCTCCGCATTAAGAGGTTAGTGTTAGGACTGGTCGGCCTGGTGTCAGGGTAATGTGACTGGTGGGACATCATGCTACATATATGCAGCATGATGCCCCAGTGCTAGACATCGCTATAAACTGTCACGAACATACAAATAACACCCAAGTTTAAAAAGTCAAGGATCCACGGTGATTCATATTTGATAATAAGACTAAGAACGACATTTCAAATCCAATCCAGAATTCAGACGCACTGTCGAAAGTTATAACGTGGTTGCATATCGGACTAGGCCACATTTTCTCTGGAGGTCGAAACAATGCTACACGATTACTGTATGACTGAACACATTAACGTGGAAAACATTCGCCAATACGAAGGTTTAATCGAATATGAAGTCTTACCGCCGACGAACTTGTGCCATACCGTGTTATATCATTGCCAAGGGAACCTGAGGATTCATATATGCCGCACGTAAGCTAAAACATGCTATCAAGACCAACCTTGTTGTCACAAGAATAAAGAACGGACTTTGACAGGGACATAGGTGAGTTACAATTTGTTACATACTCTTAATTGTGAATATCAAATATTATCTGTATACCAAATGCAAAGTCAAAGGACTGACACTGAACTATTTATCGAGTCAAATATTCAACATTGATGACTTGAAATAAGCTTTTCAGGCCTTGGAAAGATCAAGACTTTCGCGTGAGATCATTAGATCTTCACAAAATGGTACGTTTACAAAATCACCAAATTGTCAATCGACCTTTAAAAAAATTAAATGAAATTATCGATAGGAAAAGAGTATGACTTCCAGACCACATTATATTATTGTACCGATACGACGAGCTCCAGTACAAATAGGGAAAGTTACAAGCAGAATACTTCATTGCGAATACAGGTGCCAAGCTACAACAATGAATAATTCAACACAGCATCGGAGTGTGTGACACTCTATGAACGCTATGGTCAATATTGAGGTGAACATACATTCACCGATAATAGCGAATTTGACACAGCATTAAGTGAGGAACATACAGTGAACTCCAAATTCAATTAAGAACAAAAGTGCAATGCCGTGCCTTGCGTTCAGAGTGATGACGTACCCTGTGACATCAGAGATGCAGAAGGACCTTGTAGTTTCTATCGAAAGTGATGTAGTTCGTGTGCCATACCGCTCTATTATTGAAAGCAATGCAACACGGCCTTACTGCTTTACCGGCAAAAGAGAAACTGTGTGTGAATCTATTTAGGAATATCCGCCAAGTAAAACCGAATTTGTCAAACGTTTGATCGAACACAAATTGTAACTGCCTGTCTGCTCGACATGTTGAGAAACTTCAATATGGATCCTTGACTGGAAGATAAATCATATTTTATACATATTAAATGTGACTAACTTTCTTTACTTTTTGGCCATCAAACAATTTGTAAGAGAAGCAAAATGTCATATTTTGTTAAGTTTTGCTCGGTGGGCACAACGTCAGTGATACAGCGAATTTTAGTAAACTGAAATTACTTTCATGGTATTACCCAAAAAAAATCAAATAAGCAAGGATATTGATTGCTCACGTAAATATACGTTCTAGAGTCTTTTAATATGCCCTTCTTTTCTCAAACAACTGTGGTTCACTATGTCGATAGTCAGCATTGCCGTTCTGGAAAAACAAATAACGACAAACAACCGTAGCTTAAACGTTGCCAATTTTAGCAAGTATGCTAACGTCATGTTTTCCTTGAGCGAGAATTCAATTTTGTTATTAGATATCCAGAAACTGACCTACTGTTTTTCGAGTTGCGCTACAACTTTATCGTTGCTATTAAACCGATAGACAGCTGTACTGCCGCTAATGTGTCAATCAACAAATACCGGAAGTTTTGTATACTTATACTTAGCGGTCGACTGTAACTTGTATAGCTAGCCATGATGTTATTTTACAGATAACTTGGATACATTCGGATTGCGGATGATGTGAATTTTTATAAATGACATTGTAGACCTTGTTCTCTTCGTTTACAAATGCACAGAGATTGCAATGATTATCCAGATCAACTACGCTGATGAAAATCTCTTTCAATATTTTAACTCTTTGGACCCATTATGCTAGGGTCATTATCCTTTGTCTCCATAACTCCCGTGTCTCTGAATGTTTTCTCTCGGATGGATAATGTACTAACTGTGTGGATAAATTCCTTTCTTATCTTGATATCAGTAAAGGGACTGTTCGTCTGACCTATATGACCTCCACTTTCAGAATATATGTTCAGAATTAGTGATGGGAATAGAGTAACCTAGGCAACTGCATGTACACATATCAGAAGTGAGGCATCGACTTCCATACCTTTCTACAACATTATGTAAGGCTGTGTCAATGTTTCTTTTAAATCTGCACTGGAAAAAACGTTTTATTGCATCGTGATTCTAACACACTTGAATAAGAAATGTTTGTATCAGATTCCATGATCTAACTCATTTCGCAAACGTCGGTTAGTTCTTGGACAATAGCATGTAAGTAGAATGTCAGCGCACAGTTTCAGTGATATTTTCTCTCGTAACCTTCCAAGCGTACTTGCAATGGACTGTATACTTTGAAAAGTTCTTATGTTACGTCATATCTAGTTATACCGATTCAACATCTTCGCTAGCCAAAGTTCCGATGTGTTACCCTATCTAAAACATTGGAGGATGGACCAGATATTTCATTGCTTTGCCCTAGAGATATCTATTAGATTTTATGGGTCGTCTCTCTTGATATCTAATGCAAGGTAACGAATAGTGTGTAACAGCAGTGCATTGTACATCGACAGGATACTTTGTAAACTTAACATCGAAAGTATGGCTACTTACTAAACATATGCCATTACAGGTTTATTTGAGTGAAATTATGTAAGCAGTAACAAAGTGTAGGTTTTGTCTTCTTTGTCCCCTTTAGGTTCATTCCATTCGTCCTCGCCTCTACCCTAATTACATAGTTAGCCCATACGTTATCTCTTACTTTTGAACACAGGTGATCCAGTAATTTGGTTGTTGTTGAATCTCGAACGGATGTCAGTGTCCCCAAAGGGTTTCCATAAAAGGCCAAAGCCCAGGCTTTGATACTACTAGTAGAGCTTTCTCATAAATGTGGTACAGAAAAATATACATGCATGCAGACCAAGCAATGAATGAATGTACTGTTAGCAACAGCTAATAAATTTTCGATTATTACTGGGGCATTTCATTTGTCATTAGTTGTAGATTAGCGCTGTTTCTCATTTGTGCTCGTAATTGTCGGATAATTTCCATTTCCGCCATTTCAATCTCAAACTCAAACCCTCTGATTATTTTTTATCATCGATTGCCATCGAATACAGTTTACTTATCGTATTGAGATAGCCCTTTGTAGCTGCCAAAAATTCGGAATAGACGTGTCACCGGTAATGCAGTCGCATCGAAATTAATTTTTCAGCACCACCAGAGACACCAGATACGATCTATATAGCCCCGACCACAACACCGATTGGTGCACCTTCGACGGTTGATGTTACCGTGATTTCAGGCACATCAAGACCAACAGTCGTTGCTGCAGCAAGACCACAAATAGCATCCACGACCAAACATACCCATTTGTATTTTACGGTCAGCGAGGTTCTCTTCAATTAGTTTTTCACGTCGGTAAGACTGACGATCTGTCAAAATTCTTCTGTCAATAATACAATAGCGTATTTTAATTGTATGACAGGCAAACCTTGTCCGGTATCATCATCATGCGCAAGCGCAATACGCACACGCACTTCTAGCCAATTACGGAACCCGTTTTTACTGGTAAAACCTATGCCTCAGGAATATTTAAATCTTCGGCGAGTATGCGTTCTGGTGGTCTTGCACCCCTTTCATTAAAAAACGGCACTGATAACGTCAGCAACACTGATATATAACGATATTTTTGCCCACTAACTGTTACCCGAACAAGTGCATTCTTGTTGAAGAACAGTCGAGATCTGTTCTCTTTTCAATTGAGTCAACCTTTGTTTAAAATATTTGTTGGTGAACTTCAATGGCTTGGATACACCCTGCCATTGTAGAAACAATCCCCAAGAGGTTCTGTGTCTGCTGCTGCCGTTAACGCTTGAGCGTTTTTCACGTGCGCGTGCGATAATTCCAAGCTCGCATCGAGCTGGCTGTGGTACATCATGGAGATTCCAAGTAGAAATTTATACTTGACCCTTAACAAAATAATATGACAGTTTGGTAACAGCACTTTGACGCAGGTATTCCTATTGAAGTGGAACACAATTGTTATCGATGTCAACATCCACTGTCAGTTGGTTTAACACCCCGCCAGTAAATTTTGCAACCAAATCGCCGTAACCAGATTGCAGTACGTATGTAATAATGATAAAATCTAATGTTGAACACAAACGCCAAAGAAGGTTAAGCATCTGTTATAATAAACGCTCAGTGTTTCAAACTGAATTTCATCTCCGGTAACTAATGGTGTTGTGAAAGAATTTATATCCCTGGCAGGTTTCTCAGTAAGTGGTATTAATAGCACATCATCAAAGCCAAGACGTCGCTTATCACTTAGCCACATTCCCATTCGATCCGATATCCCTTTGCTTCCAATTATGATAAAAGAGTATTATCCAGACCCTCGAACTTTGCAAATGTGTCTTTTTGGGCTATTAAACAATTTTCAATAGAAGGTAAAATAAGTCGGCCATTTCCTAAGGCTGCGACAATGTGTTCTTCTCTTTGTATATTAACATTCCCGTAAATATTCCACAAGAAGTTATCGTGCGTGATGATGCTAGCATGCTAGCGATTGGTTAATTATATATTGTCTTGTTGCAATACTGCCGGTATAAACATAGTATTTTTATAAATGCAATCGAAAGGCCGCTGTCTCGGATTTCACTGTTTTCAGAGATTTCAACCAGATGTTTACGAGTTCTTTTTAACTTGACATTACCTTGAATGTCTATATTAGACATTTTCAGTTTTCCAGTTTGATCTCTAAAAATCAATAGCTCAGCTGGATCAACACGAACAACAACACCACTATTAAACTTCAACAAATCAGCTTTGGTTGCAAATCGGCTCAGATCTACATCAACACCACTTCGTTGGACAGAATAACGTCCGTAAATACTAATAGATATGCTGTATGATATTAAATCTACTTGGTGTGAAATCAATAAGTGTTTGCGGGGATGGTATACCTTCAGCGTACGTAACACTTCAAATATAAGATGCCCGCATATGGGACCATCTAACAGTGCTTGTATTAGACTATGCGAGAAACCAACGGGTAGCGCAAGCCAATACGAATTAGAATACAAAAGATGGTGAGGTGTTACCACTTATGCGACCCAATAAGTGCCAGATCATATTCTCGAATCCACGTTGACGATACCAGTCTCGTGTGTGCGTGACTCAATCGATACAAGTTAATCTAGCATAAAAACACCATGAAAATATTTTATTGTTTTTGCCATCTTGAGTGAATCAAGAATGCTTATTGAACGGGTCAACAACTGACTTTTCTGCGACCGGGTAATTGAAGTTCTTTGCTCCATGGTATTCGACGATTAGTTCCTGGTACTTGAAGGCCTTTTCATTTTTATAAGACCGCAAGAGACTCCGCATCCAACTGCGCTTTTAGTGCCATTTATGATGTAGTTCCAAGAGCTCCTACCGCTGAAACTTTTGTTATCGCTGGAGCCTTTACTGCCAACAAACCTGGAATAGCTGCAAGAATGGAAATATTCAAGCGGTCTTTTGCAATTGTATCACGTCTCAACTGGATACTTTTAATGTCACGTAGGTGTTTGGCACCAAAAGGCTAAGCGAGATAAGTTTGAGTGAACTACACGGAGACATTTTTAATCAATGTTGCCGGAGAAATTGTTTTTGATTGTGTATTTTATTTTTGCAAGTTGACTTTCATTAAAATCGACCTTCACTTTCTAACAGAATATATTTATTAAAATGCATCACATGTTTAATTTTACGAAATTTCCACTGGCGCATTAATCACCCTTATTCGGCAGCCATCAGCCTCCAACAAGAGAGCCTTGTCAGAATGTTTCGTAGCATAGCATCTATAATTAACACCACCGGGAGCTAGACGTGCATGAAAATACATATCAGCAACGGACTGTCTAAACAACTCCAGAAATTCAAGTAAAAAGTAATAAAACGGATATAGTGTACGAAAGTTTTGTTGGGAAATTAAAAAACCTGTGTCTATGTTTTGATGGCGATCCATCTATGACCACAGACTTTGAAATGCACATACAATATGAGGAGTGGCTATTGCATAGTTAAGCCGAATGTATTCAGAGGGTTCTTGATCACCGTTTATCCGTAAAGAAACTTCAGTCACTCCTAAGCTGTCAAATATCACTTTGCTCTGGATGTGGCTATTTTCTTATTATTTTGACGCGCCTCGAAAACATGTTTTGGTGCAGAAAGACCACGTTGGGTACTTATTTGCCAAGTAAATTGTCCCCTAATACCAGTTGGCGTGTTGGCGTCAGTTGAATGTGAAATAAACGGCAACGTTGACGGTGGTTCCCGACTGCATAAACGAAAACAAACGTGATTATGGAGTCAGTGAAGGGAATCACACAGGCATCTACAATGTTAAAGCTTCAAATACAACTGTACCAAGGACAGCACCTGCATCACACCAAATGACATCGTTGGAGTTGTTCTTACGAAACAAAGTGAATTGTGCTTAGCACCAACAATAACTTTGTGAACATCGTTACGAAAACTAAAGATGTGACTGAGGGGAATGTTACACGAAAACCTCCATGAATTATCAATGAATTGTGGTCGACGTTGTGCAATCAAAGGTTGAAATTTGGGTTGGGACGAAGGACTACTACACTGTGAGCATCAGCGTTTCGCCCAAAAGGAGTACGATTATCAACAATGATTATGAATGGTATGTGATCTGCATAACTAGCTGTATCTTTGATAAATATCATAGCTAGACCAGCTGTAATCATCAGTGTATATGTCGAGTCAGAATTATTTCGGCCACGTCAATGTTGTCCAAAATGGATTCATTATCCTTTTCATCGATGGAATAAAAATGCTCAGTTAAACAACGCCGTGATTTAGTTTTTGACAAATTCCACCTGGTCATTGTCGGGTTAGTCAGCATCGTCGTCCTGAACATGTTTACCATAATCTACCAAATATGCCTCACATGGAAAGAAAACCTAGACGAGTCTTGTACCTGCAATTTTAATTTTAATTGATTGGCACACCTAGCTGAATATGAGTAATACTGATAATCTCTCTTGATCTTATTTACTAGATCAAATAATTTCTAAACTGAGCCATGGCAAAACATTGATTTTCTTTAATACAACTTACTGTGCAAATTCACTCCCCATTGTCAAAGTTGCAATTACTGAATCTGTAAATCAGCTTAAACAGCTCTTGTTACTAACCGTCGTAATCAATCTCGAATTGATTGAGATGAATACAATCCCAGTTGTTTTACTCGATCCACATCAGCACTTTTAATGCTATCAACGACTCACGCTGTACCTGGTCTAGTCGTGGGGACAGATCGTGATGATAAAGATGTGAGGGCTTTTGGCGCTCCTGTAAATAATCCACAAATAACATTACCGAGCCAGTTCCGTAATATGTCAAGTACACAATAATTACGAGAACGGGTTTACACGTCCATTTACAAATATCATTGTTATTATTATTAAATTGTTAGGTCATCTCTAATAAACAGCTGGATCGTCAATTTTTCATCAGGCAAATCCACAACGTGTCCGTCTTCATCGACAAGGGAAACAAATACGTGTCAAGCGATTATCATAAAAAGGAAGATACGCGGCTGCTGAGAACGGAATCGATACCAAATTACCTGGTTCTGCGGTTGGCAAAAATCCAGAAAGAATATGACCTTGGGAGACTATAGCTCACACACCTACACCTATCGCATCATACATGCTTTTCTAATTAACACTGAAAGTGGCACAAGTTATATTGACTTGCGTCGCTGAGGTAAGTCTCTCAATGTCAGGCGCAATATTTTATCCAGTCGCTTTATGTCCTTGACTCAGAATTTGTTTATTTTCGGGAATATATGTGAGCCAACCAAGAACTGATTTTAAAGACCACTGACCAATATTAATTAAATATTGTGGAGATTCAATGGCAATCACAGAGTGTGGACTCACGTTCACGTATGAAAATTTTGGAATCCTTGTCAGTTAAAACCGACATTTGTTGTCGGACCTTGTCATTGATTGAGGTAATGTCGTACGCACTGTAGGAAGTTCTACAATACCCCCAAGCTGTTCAATGATCTGATGAAAACACAGATGAGTTGTTCGCTGGCAGATCACCAAACGTATATGATCGGATATTAGGCCAACTGTAATACACTCACCATCTTAAATGCGAGTAACTCACCAGCATTGACAGGTGCAACAAACATCACACTCAATTCTAGTTTCGTGAATGAGATTATGATCATCGAGGTAACACTCTGTGCTCTATTTGCAACCATCTGTTGAATGGCAGCATACATTTCATGCAAAACCGCCTCAGAACTCATCATCGGTGAACGAACTTCTTTCGTCGTATACATCCTAAATATCTTTAAAACCTTAATGCGTCAGCGCACGATCTCTGCCTCTGTCCAAGATGTCGTTGGTGAGGAATCGCTGACAAATCGACGTGGCTGATTAATGACTTCGGTTGTGTTGTTTCTCGCACTAACTGATCCCAGACAATATTTCAAATGGATCCAAAAGGTCGTTAGGGTCAAGCAATCCACCATGGCCCTTTCCTTCTTTAAGGCGTCTATCCATCCTCTTTCGATTCTTCCTTTTGCATGCGCCCCGTTTTTCCTTGTTCATCAGACCACTCAGACATTTCTCCTGGCGCAGGTGTGGATGGAGGTGCAGGTACTACACGTTGCTGCCGCTTTTGTTGCTTCCTAAGTTCTTTATCTGGTTTGGTAGAACCGTTTTCCTTTTTTTTTTTTTTTTGGCTTAACTACTAGCAGCTGGCCAAGACATTTAGATTCTTCTTTAAATTTTCTACTTCATGTCGCCTATTTCTTTCGTGGTGTTTCACAGTTTTATTTCCTCGTTTCGCCACTATTTGTATTCTTTCGATTGGATAACTTGCGGTTTATGTTGTTTCTCTAGCTGTCTGTAAAAGATTTCCTCTGTTTTACGCTCTCTCTCTCTCTCTCTCTGTTAAATATTCAATGTCGGGATCTTGGTCTTCTGGAAGCTACTGTGGTTGTGGTTCAAGTGGACCCCACCTTTCCATAAAATATCTCCATAAATCTCTCCACGCCTAAATACATCAGGTATTTCTTCAAACTGTTCCCACAGATCACCAGTAGCTTGTTTTGTTCCAGTAAACTCGTGTGCCTTTAGTGACATATTTATCATGTACTCTTTCCAGTTAGAATGCCTGCTAGGAGCAATAAGTACAGGACTTGTGAGGATCAACTGGCGCATATTTACTTTGAACAACTGAGGCGGTGTTAATATCTGCGACTAGTATTCAGATGGCCTGTCTGGTATTTTGGTAGTTGCCTCTTTAACGTCCTTACAAAGTAAACGGGTACTGTTGCGAGTACATCAACGTCTTCTCCAATTTCACTAATTTATTCTTTAACTTCCTCAATCACCTCTTGCAAACGCGCGAAAGGCTTTTGATCTTGTAGATTTGTTTTTTATCTTGGGTATGTTTGGCTATCTTACAAACTGTACCAGGTGCTTTTATATGTTCCGGTATGTGCTGCCACCTCATCACCTGTTACTGTTGTGAACTTTTTAATATCATTATAACGTATATATATATATATATATATATATATATATATATATATATATATATATATATATATATATATATATATATATATATATATATATATATTGTATTTAATCAGCGGTGCAAATATTTGTTCAACCCAAGCTGTGAGGGCTACTCGTGCAATCTGTCGCGGCTGTAATATATCGTTCACTTCTTTGCGGCCTTTAATTACATTTTCATCCAGTTCTTGTTGTTCTTGGAAGTCTTTACGGAGCTGTTTCACATACTCTTCTATGACATCACTGACGGACATTTTGTGTGATTTTTTTTCTTTTTGATTGTTAAATTGACATGCAAGCCAACTCAGTACTTACCGCTGAAAGTACCAGTCAAATAAATGGTGATACAATTATATGGGTCATATGTAATTCGCCCAAACATGTCACGAAATTCACCCCACGTATGGTCAGCATCACATCAAGTACAATGAATGTTACAAAGATCATGTCCGTCAATTCCACGAATTATCATCAGCTTGCAACAATTGTCACGGATTGCATTAGGCACATGCGCGTATCGTTGAGTGAAATAAATCACGTCAGTGTTTTTCGTGAGAATATTTGTAAGCAATTTACTTGGTTTTCAAGCAACACTTTGTCCTACACGACAAGATTGCTTTTCCTGGCATCATGATCGACTGGTGCTTCGTCAGTGGTGGAAAAGAAATCGATGCTGGAGTTGACACGACTGCTTCTGAATGATCTTTTATCACGCATTGCTTTTTGAAAATCTTCAAAACATCATAACACAGATGATCATCAGCCGATGGTACGATTATGGACAACCGATCTACTATCGTAAACCCATATTCAACAACAGTTGTGTTTTCACGGATCCAGCCGAGTCAATGATTAGATCACGAAATGAGTTTGGAAATATGGTCCAATCGCCATCTTTGGACGGTTTAAGTGCTGCTAGTGCTGAGAAATCAATGAGGAAAAATCTTCAGTTTTTGAATAATACATTATTATTTATTAATACGATCATGTCTTCATATTGTGAGTGATGTCATGCCAAAACAGTATCGCAAATCTAATTCGAGTTCAGACACATAATGGACAAACAGCAATCACTGGAACGTCTTTTTGATGTTCACCGCAAAACTTTACCTTTAATTTTAAAAATGTTGGTGCCGGTGATATCATTAACAAAGTTACCAGGAATACCATGAAGTAAACATCCCAGTGAAAAATACATCAGGGATACAATATAAGTGAGCCTGGCACGCGCCTGATTATATGGCTCTAGTCTAACAACCAACCAAAGCCCAATGAAGCACTAGTGAACCGCGTTGATAATACGCGTAACCAACATGACCTTGCTTATATAACATCCAGTGCTATTCGTTCAAGCCAACGTGCTAACATCGATCTGATCCATGACTTTAATGTGATTAATCTAACATAGAAAATCACGGTTACTCAGAAAATGATTTCACAGCCAGCACCGTTACAACCACTCGGAGACAAGCTTGTTCGGTACTTGTTTGTACCTGGAGAGAATGAAGGTGGACAACAACGTCGTGTAACTGACACAGTATGGTCCGTAGATGTTCTTACAATTTTGGAACGGACTAATACTAGAAGACAAACAACGCGTTACTGATTGGGACCGTCATTACACAGTGGACCAAAACCTCCCAGCCGTGCTTTTGTGCGAGAGGAATTACACGTAGTTCAGCAGATACAGCACTGGCAGCAGGATTTGTGTTGATGCACTAATGCATCGCAGCAGCACAATGACCACACATGGAAGTAGTAATTCCATCGAGAAGTATCCATCGCTTATCAATTGGGGACACGTTTAAGTGTATCGGTTCACACTCATGCAATGTTTTGGGGGGTTTTGTTCTTTTATTTTCTCTTTTTAGGTTTTTATTTTAATCTAGTCATGTTGGACGTGTGTGTGAATTCACTTCGGTCTTGAAGACATTCCACGTATAGTTCGTATTTGAACTTTTTCTTCACAATCACCTGCGAAACGTCTTTGGCCATTCCATGTTCTTGCCGAAGCCGAGACTGCTGTGCGGCCCAACTACAATCGATTACATTTTGGGTCGAAGTCACACATACTCTTCGATTAGTTTGCCCGAACATCCGTCTTTGAAATTACCAACCACATTTTTGTTGGTGTTACTAAACAACGGGTATTATTTCGGATACTATATGGTATCAAATTTGTTGACCAAACCTGGCTGTGCAATGTCCGCATATACATCAACAGTGGTCATATGCGTCAGTAAAGAATCAGTGTCGGTAGTCGGTGTATATCATCTTGACTAGATCTGAACCGAGCCTTCGAACTTTGTCTTTTTTACTAACACGGACAATATCGACGCGGAGTCGTTAGCGCAGATCCTCTATGGATGTATCAAACACATCATTAGTCATGAGCTTGAAAAAGTCCTTTTCAAAATCAATGTTGGCCTTTGTGCGTAAAACCGTAATTTTTAATATACTGGGCTATCCAAGCTTGCTGACGAAATCAAAGCGCTCGATGAATTTTGTTTACAAACATATCCAATCGCAAGTACAACGGCAGATTTCTCACTTATAATACATAATTGTGTTTGGTCCGACGATATGGTACCCATTTAGTGCATTCAGTACATTTGCGTCCGGATTCATTGACGACTGCGAAATGATACAACCATGTACCGGTCACCGACAGCTCATATGGAGCCAGTGGACAATAGTTTTGTTCGTCATGTCAATGTGCAGGATATTCTGGATCGATTTCAAGGAGGTATCCGAGGTCACTGTTGATGTTGTGGTTGTGCACGAGTTTTTGTAGGTCACTGTGTGCAGAATCGATCCCTTAAATTCCTCCTACCGAACGTGGTTGTATCATTGCCTAACTATAAATGTTACTCTGATCTAGGCACATGATGCAACTGTTCGGGTCAGCGGGGTCTTACACGTCCACCTTTGGGTTATTGGTGGGGATCTATGCCAGTGAGCAATTCTAACACGATCTTAGTTTTGGATAATAGTGCATCCCAACCCGTACCCAGTGACGAAAAGTAATGCGTGGAATCGAGCTTTTACACCTGCATGGCATTGTTACGAAATTTCTCAAACACATTAGTGAGCAAAAACACATTGGTGCGCATATATAGGTTGTGATCGTCGCTCAGGCTTTTGGACACTTTCTTTACCTGTTCGTAATCTTCTACTGAAATACCTTCACATGACAATGATGAATAAACGCTTCGATCAATGGCAACTGCTTCAGCAAATTTTGTGCCAGTCATTCATATACTCATACGGATAAAACATTTTCTTGTTATCAAATCGATATTTGTTGGGCGGTATCGACGAATGATTGCGAAAATTTCCGAGGTTAGATTGTTTACTAATTTGTCTCAGGACGAATTCATAAACTGTAATGAATCAAATAACTGCAATTGACTGAGCCTAAGCGTGATGCATTTGTTTTTTTTTTATGTTGAGAATCACGCTTATCGGTAGGTCTGGTGCCTTGGCAAACTGCTTGCATTATTAAATGACCATCGTACCAACGCAAGTTATGAAACACTGTTTAGGCAAATTCTCAACTGCAAATTACATGTGTTGTGTGCGGGACCTCTACATGCGCCTGCAGTGTGATAGGGGCAACGAACTTTGTCATCGGAGTAAGTAAAAGCTTCTTCACTAATGCAGCATGGATATTTTCACCGTGACGATTGCTGTGCCGATTACGCAGCCGATGATGATTCGTTATCCATATATAGCGCGATATTGATTCTGATTCTTTCATTTCAATCAGTAACAAATCAATATGAATTCGTTCATTCTGTCTGTTGGGATATAATGCAAGCAGATAGAAGCCATTATCATAAGCGAACACATTAATAGCGATACCTGGATTTAGTGCTTCAGATTTGTTCAGTGTGGCTTTGGTAACTCGCATTCAATATCACCAAAACTGAGTTTGCCCATTTGTTGCAAGTATTTTCGGGGTATGTCTTGGTTATAACCAGCTGGATATAACATTGACAAACCTGCCCAATCAAAACATCTGTCAGCGTTTTTATGTTTATAACTAACCTTCGTGGAACCCATGCTGGTGTTGCTATGTAACTCAATCCGCGAAAAGGTTAATACTGTGAGATATATACCTATACCTAACCAAATCTTTCAAGAGACCATCCCAATCCTGCATTGGTGTATTTCTCCCGCGTTTTGAGAATATTTTCAATACCTCTGCCAATCATGATTACGAAGGTACCACTGTGAATCCATGATGCAGTAGTTCTAAATCCATCCTTATTACGACCAATCGGCATAACCAGATGCGCCTTCAAAACAATGTCCACTGTAACCCCACTGTGAACAAAGTTTTGTAACACTGTTACAATTCCAGGAATCATATTAGTCAATAGTTCTCGAGCGTCTTTACCTAGTTTGTATGTGGGTTGGATAATGGAAACGTGATTTTCCAATTCGCCACTAAACGTTCGAAATTCTGAACTCAGGTACTCGTGTTTGCTCTTTTTTTACATACCCAGCCGCTTCAGTAGCGATAGTAGTTGAGAGACGATGACGACGGTTTTGTTCATATTCATCTAATATAGCAAGTATATTAGCTTTGCCTGCACCATTGGTATCGCACAGTATGTTCACGTGCAAATTCGTTCAGTTGCTGCAATATTGTTGTGTTGGTGATTGTTGTTGCTGTTGTTGTTGTTGTTGAAGTGCAATTACAGGTCTCAATGATTCAAGAATTTTAGCCTTTCTCATGCGCATTGGTATTTATGCTCAACGCTGCTGTGCGAGCTTTTTTAGATGAGGCTCAGTAGGCATGCTTATACAAGGGGGAGAGTGAATCGTCTCTCAAATTGGGAAGTCTGTCGATAATTTGTTTTATCTTTTTGTATTTTATAAGGGTCAGAACCTGCAATCGCTTCAGTCTTGGGTATGAGTCTATTTACTTATGTTTTAGTTATTTGATATATATTTGTGCAACCACATGTGTCTGCGGTTTCGATATATTTTTGCGCGCATTATAGTATTGACGAACAGATTTTCATGGCTGTCGATGTTGATTATATGATTTGACTCCAGTACCAAATTCAGGACATGGTAGTGCCTCTGGACTATCACGTACTACCTACGCATGTGTCTCGCAGTACTAATAATGTCATGTTCTGCCTCAGAGTTAGTATTTTCCCAGGCAGACAGCTTTGCATTTGTTGCGTCCCAATGTCATGGCGCCTCCTATACATAAACGCAAACATTCTATCTTGTTCGGTGCTTACGCTGTTCGTTCTTGTTTTATCCTGTTAAAAGCCATCAGTGGTATTTTACACAAAAACCCGTACAGTCCTCCGTTAACATGAAGCTGTAAACTAGCCCTTACTGAAAAATTAAGTACGCCTATTTAAGGAACCTCAGAACAAAATGTGTTGCTTCGGCAAATAAGATACCTTTTAGAAAGAAGCCCGCCTAAATAACCTCATATGACCCACTAAGTACAATGCCAACATGAATTTTGTCAGACTGCCTAACAATGTCAAACGTCTTGTAATTTTCATCCACATTTTTGGGGTGGTTTATATTCGGTGATAGCGTTTGTTAATTTTCTCAGATACTTGCACCGCCTCACGTTTGCATTGTAGTAAATTGCTTTGTAAAAATTACTTGTCATTGGTGAGGTCAGATGCCATTCTTATACTTATGGCCAAAAAGTATTTATTTAATTAGCCTGCTCTTGAACATCCTCAAAACTGTGGAGAAAATGAATACACAACTTCTGTCGACATGGTATAGTTACAATCAGTAATTGTAACACATTAGCCGCTAATCAGAAGATTGTTTCATTGTCTGGTCTGCTCGCAACGTGTATTGATCCGCACCAAATTCATGGTCTCTATTAGTACTATCAAAGGTCTGGTTTTGGCCTTTATGGAATCCATTTAGTGACGCTAATATCCGTACCAGACTCAAACTCCAATGACTGGGTCAAGTGTCTGCAAAAGTAAAAGTGATAAACGTGCAATCATCACGTATGGGCTAGCTATGCCATGGGGTAGAGGCGAGGACGGATATCAGGGACATACAAAAAAAGACAAAATGCCCACTTCCATACTACTATGTATACTGACACGGACCGGCAGTTGAAATTATTATTTATGAGCCCATTTCAGTTGTGTACTCCCCTTGTCTCGATTCGATCATGTAGGAACAGTGTTCAAATTGTAATAACTTGATTTTGATTGTTACAGTGGCTTCACAAACTCGAAGCACTGAAAATTCTGATCGATCCTCCAAGGTGTAGCTAGGGTTAACATAGTGTGTCTGTGTCTGTGTGTGTATGTGTGTGTCTGTCTCTGTGTGTGTGTGTGTGTGTGTGTGTGATTTGGATTTTTAACTTATAGCTACGATGTCTACAGTGTGGTAGTTTATAGCGATGTCTAGCACTGGGGCATCATAACGCGGACATCTAGCTAGCGAGGCAGCTGTTAGTACCATTTTTATAAGTCTTTAGCATGACTCGACCGGGCATTGAACCCGCGGCCGAGGCGGAAGCTCTAACCACTAGGCCACCAGAGCGGTCGGTTAACATATTGGAACCTTGGCTAACGAAGATGTCGAGTAAACGTTCACATATAAATCAACAGGTTGTCAGGAAAATGCCACAATGAAACTTAATTTAGCATTTTTAAATTTGTACTAAATTGAATCATATCTTTTTTTTATTTTGGAAGGGTTTTCTTTTAAAGGCTAAACGAATAAAATCGAATCATGACAGTGTTAGAAAATAAACAAAAGAAACGCACAAATAGATATTGGACATGGGATGTGAAATGAATCGTTTTCAATTTAATTTGCAATGTGAGCTTGGAGGGCATCGGTCTTTTGAATGTGCTGTTACGAAACCACAAAAAACATATTCCTTTTGTTTTAAACCATTTCAGTCGAAATGCAATATTCAGGGAAAAAAATAATGAAGTCAGAAAAAAAATTACTTTCAGCTTAAGTCTATCTACTTTAAAAACAGCAAACATATAAGGTCAATAATAATAATTACAGTAAAGACTCTTCACGTAAAATTGCTAATTTACCATCAGAAAAAGCAATAACATAGAATTAGAAAAAAAAATTGTAAAACACCACTTAATATTTAATTTAAGATGAGTAAATGCAACTGCATGATCAAGTCGACATCCACTATATATCCACTATATATCTTCAGACAGACTGCTCCAGTGGACTAGTGGCACACTGCAGACATCATAGCGATATGACTGGACAATTATTAAAGCTAGGTGACAAATCTAAATCACACACACACACATACACACACACACACTTCTTTAGAGCGCTCTGGTGGCCAAAATGGTTAGAGCGTCCGCCTCGGATGCAGGTGGTTCGAACCCCAGCCGATTCAGATCAAAGATTGATGAAAATTGTACTAACGTCTGCCTCGCTTTGCGCTCAGCATTAAGAGGTTAGTGTAAGGACTGGTCGGCCTGTTGTCAGGACGATAATGTGACTGGGTGTGACATGATGGCACATGTTTGCGGCATGATGTCCCAGTGCTAGACATCACTATAAACTGCCACACTGACTCAAATTGTTAAAGCTACGTTAGAGAGAGAGAGAGATAGAGAGAGACCCACACTTCTTTAATGATATATAACATTCAACTGCATCTGATTTTAAAATGGCATGATAATGACAAACGAATGTTTGGTGTTTTCAACTAGGTGGGTCTTACATTGCGATATTTTGGTGGTAATGGGTGAGTAATTGGAATAGAAAAACAACTAGCCTCCGTATGGCTACAACGGACTACTGTCCCGATTTCGACCTAAACTACTTTTTCGAAGATGCTATACTAGAGCAGCAGAGAGACTGAGCCCACCAACTGTTTCGTTTCAACAGAACCCCTATCAAAAACGTTTCTGATAGAAGGCTTATTTCACAAAAATAACCCTTCTAGCCAGAAACTATGATGACTAAATCCTCTTTTCTGGCCGGAAGGGTTATTTCACGGCGATAACTCACTATAAAAAATAGTTTCTTCGCGGGGTGACGTCGACGACGACGTTGGTGGCGTAGTCTCTCTGCTGCTAATCATTTTAGGATTTTTAGTTAAAAAATGTATCTAACCCAACTCGGTATCGTGTCCGAGGATCATGTAAATTTATCGTCACAAACCCGTGTGGTTTTCGTTGAGCATGACTAAAGAAATTTTTAAATTTATTGAGGTCCATGTCACCACTGCACCAAGTCTGATGAATATTTCTCAGCGTGTGTGCGTCAACTCCGTTAAACACCGCAAGAACGTTACAATTATCTCTGATCACTTTTGGAATTTGTGTATAACGTTGTGTCACATAAATGACATCAGTGTTTTTGTGTCGACCACGGGAGAATATTCTGGCCTGATTTTTTTGTTTATCCAACATCACATCGTCGTACACAACTAGGTTGTTAATTGATCCATCAATGTCGTCGACGGATGGAGCTTCTTCGATGTCAGTTATAAAATCAATAACATCTTCGTGAAAATCACTTTGATTTTCCATTATCGATTTTGCACTTTCGTTAAAATCTTTTAGCACTTGATAACACCGCTGATCGTCCACAGACGGGGCAATCAAATATAATTTATCCCACTTCATCCACTTCATTATCAAATTAAGTAACAGCTGTGTTTTACCCGACCCAGATGGACCTATGATAATCATTCTAACAGAATTTGGTAGCACTGAGTTATGCTTGATTGGCTCTTGTCGCTTTGTCGCGGAAAAGTCAGTGATTTCCATTAGATATATCATAAATTAATATGGATTTATATTGTGTGAAATGCCGAGCACGTACCCCAACTACGGATACGACAACAATTACAACAAAAAATAATCGACAAGCCCTCACGGGCAAGTGTGAACGATGTGGCACAAAAAAAATTCAGATTTATTTTAAAAAAAGCGGAGGTGATATCGCAGCCAAGTTAACAGCGTTGCCAGGAGCTCCGTAGGCTAAATACCCAGGAGAAAAACATCTTCCAGGATATAATTACTGTGGTCCAGGAACCCGACTTGATATCAGACTTGATGCTCAGGATCAACCAAAACCAGGTGAGTACCCGATAAACGCTATCGATGCAGCGTGCCATGCTCATGATGTAGCTTACCGAAGCAAGGATTTGCAACAGCGCCATCTCGCGGACGTGAAATTAATTCATGCGTTAAGTGCCATCCCTGATAAATCTTTCAAAGAAAGGTTAGCATCCTGGTTGATAAAAACTGCAATGAAAGGTAAATTAGCGTTAGGTACTGGTATATAATGGAGTCGATTTATTATTCCCCAAGCGGATACTGGAGAGGCAACGCGGCAATTAGTAAACTCGCTGAAGCAGCAAAAGTTATGGCGGTTACTGCCAAAAATTGGTTATCCCGACAGGCAATATGGCAAATTTATCTACCGCGCCCTAAACAAATTCACTTTGCACATTTCAATGTTAGTGTGCCCAACGAAGTTCATCAGGCTGACATACTATTTCTGTCACATGATACAGTTCGTCGGAAAACATATAAATACGCGTTAACCATAGTTGATGTTGCCAGTAGATACAAAGATGCGGAACCGTTAACAACTAAAACAGCATCTGAGGTTGCTTCTGCGTTTGAAAGAATTTATCGGCGAGGACCTGGACCACAAGGTGGTCTACGATGGCCACATCTGCTACAAGTTGATCCTGGCAAAGAATTTCAAGGTGCGGTATCATCGTTGCTGAAACAACATAACGTCACCGTGATCAGGCAATTGTTGAGCGATTCAATAGAACACTTGCTGAGCGGTTATTTGGATATCAATACGCGAAGGAATTTATTCAAGATACGAGATCGCGCGAATGGGTTGCAAGGTTACCAAGCGTGATAGCTGCGCTAAATAATGAAATAACTCGAACAACCAACATGAAACCTTCCATCGCGATCACGAAAAAAAAATATACCCGTACGACGTGATTCTTCAGCGCAGCCGATACTGGGTAATGTTACTGTAAGATATTTATATGAACCAGGCGAACTTGAAGGTGGTAAACGAAGAGTGACTGATCCCATTTGGAGTGTTACCACACATAGCATATCCACCGTGACAAGATCCACTGGCAGACCAGCAATCTACAGGTTGGATTCAACTGTTCCTCAACGCGGATTCACCCGTGAGCAACTTCAGGTAATTCCCGAGGACACACAATTGCCGCCAAAATCACTGAAGTGACTTAACTAGCGCTGGCACCCCGACGTCGATTACACTCAAGACAGGTCAACATGACATTATCACGTGTATGACCGCGACTGTTATCTTTTCTGTCTACGGTAAATTGTCTTGAATTTTTATTCGAATACTGCCATAGCATTATACAATTACAGCTCGCGCAGTGATTATTCTGTTGTTGTTTCAGCGCAACGACGAAGTCAACATCAAGATCAAAATCGCGATTATTCTTTTTGTCACTCTGTTTGTAACCGGCGAGTTTTTTTCTTATTACATCACCATCGGTGATGCTGGTGTTTTCATCGCTATCAGCGTTTGAATGAAAATCCGAAGGATTTTTCAAGACAATTCTTCGCAGTTGAGATATTCTTCTGACTCTGGATACCGCCAAGTAGACTAAGTTGGACCATTCGATTCGATCATCAATGATCCAGACAGTTGTATCTGAAATAGTTAGTCCTTGAGAACAGTGAATTGTCATTGCGTATCCTAGCGTCCAAGGGGATTTATTCATCGCTAGTGCATCCTCAACAGCATCGATGTCAACTAGCACAATATCATTCAATACTAAATTCTGTTTCTCTGTCTTCCCTGGAATATCAACATCTATATTTTGTAACCGCGTATCAGTTGGTCTATAACATAACGGCGTTGGCAGCATTGGAAACTTTATTTTTTGTAACCGAAATAGCTGTTGTTGAAGTGTGTCTCTGACTATCTTTCTACTTGCCACTATCAAATCGTCTGGTTTCCACACGCGTATAAAGTCACTCATCGAAGTTTCAGGAATCATCTCGCGCATGATTTCACATTGAATTTTATTCGGTTGTAGCCTGATTAGTGTTTTAAATTCTTTCTGCGTTGCATCAAGTGCTCGGTAATCATCAGACACTTCTTCGTGATAATCAACAAAATTCCTCAGCCAATCATGCGGAGATGCGCCGACAAACGGAGGTGGTTGACCGTGATCGCCGCACATAATCACTGCGGTATTTTTCGTTAGCAGCCAATCAAGAAATGTTTTTAACGTTTCCAGCGGCACCGTACATATCTCATCCCAAATTATTATATCATTGATATATTTTGTGCCCATTCGATCTGACGTTCATACACCGCCGCTGTATTTGAAAAAGCTGTGATAAGTACAAGAATTGACTCCTCGCTGTTTCATCTCTCTGGCAAGTCTGTGTGTAGGTGTTAGCACAATCATATCTGAATTCCGAAATAATTCAATCGCTCGAGTTGTTTTACCAGACCCGCCCGGCCCGCTCAAATAAACAGTTTTGTGTCTGGTGATTGGATCATCCACAGACGGTGCGTAAGATATTTCTGGCATTGTTGATTTATAATAATCGTCCTCGATTGCAACATCAGCGGATTCACAATACTCGTGCAACATCTCGGCTTTTATTCTCCACGAACTCCATTCATCTCCGCCGCAGAATTTCATTATATCGGTCAGTGATTCTGAATATTTCTTGTCGATGTAAAATGAATCCGTGGCAACTCTGACTGCGTTACCAGGAAATCGATTTACCATCGATAACAAATTTACAGAAACATAAGCCAGCATTGAAGATCTCAAATGTGTGTATTGAGGCGATTCTCCGTCGATATAACTTACAATTGTGCCCAACTTTTTCCCGTCGGACAAGAACACATCCTCCCTGTTACAAAATATGTCTCTGGCAACCGCGTCGGCGATTATAAAATCCAATTCAGCTTCATCGATAATCAACCGCGAGTGATGCATTTTATGATCAAATGCTGCACCCTGAGTAAATTTACCGATTATTCTTCGTCCAAGATCTTTCGCTGTGATTTCACTGTTTTTGAGCCTAATCTTGAGAATTTCAGGAGCTCCTTCGCGGATAGCATCAATAGGAGTTTCTGGACGTGCTTGTGTCCATTCTTCGATAACTTCATCGAGAGTTACACGTTCTGGTGTTGGTAACCAAACTGATGTCTGCGGTCGATAACATATGATTGCTTCGCTGACAGTCAGCGATACCAGTATGCCGCTGTCAAGCATGTATCGCAATAACACTATTGGTACCCAGCACTTTTCGACGAAGTGTCTGCCAAACCAAACATAACAAATTGGATGAAGTCCCGTGGCGAATTCAAACGAAGTCACACGAGCAAATCCTGTCAGGTCAGCGTCGGGTAAACTGCCGTTTACGGCGACTCGTGTCATCGAGTTCGTGGGGTGTCCAAACCGCGCAAAGTATTCGCGGCACTCGCCGTTCCCAAGAAAACTTCCTGGGTATCAGGCAATCATATCCACGGAAATCATATCCCGATAGTCATATCGGGTATTCCACAACCCGCCATGACCATACTCGACACAACTTAATTGTATATCCGAAAGAAACTGACTTCGGGTTGGTCTCCACGAATTTCTTTCTCTGGCGGCGTGAGCGGCAACACTTGGAACTGTAAAACAATTAACCAATAATTGCTCATCGCTAGCATCTCTCATATACATTTTTGCGAGTTTTTTCATTTGTTGGTGCAACGATTCTGTTCTGTATAATTCTCCGTTGGGTCTCACAAATTGATCATACTCGGAATCTTCGGAGCTCCTAAATAACCACACCGACACAGGGTCGGTTTTACTCAGCGCGTAAATAACCTCGTATATGTTTCCACGATAAAATTTGACAACACGGTCTCGTGGAAATATTGTAACCGCATCAGTCCACGCGTACGAATTATGATCAATAATTTCAATCGGTGTTCCTGACTTTTTATAATGCTTCGAACTGTATACTATTTCCCCGGTTAGTGTTTTTACTGTTATTGAGTATTTTAATTTACTTGATAGCGCAGCAACATCATTTATTGTTGCCCCGGTATTCTTAACCGAATCGCCCCATGATGTTATTTTTTTACGTCGCAGATCGGTTAAACCGTTTCCTCGTTTTGTGTTTTTAAAATGTTCCATTACTCGCTCGGCTACACAATTCAACGTCGACGCAGTCATTCGCATCGGAGCGAGTTTATCAATTTTTGGTTTTTTTACCGGGTATATTCCATAAATGACTGCGGTTACAGGATACGCTCGAGCGTAATATGGTATATCAATCCCGGTGAGCATTCCTGGTTTACAATTGCTGCTTAACAGAGCGGTCTTTCCGTTAGCAAGAACAGGGTCGAGTTTGTCACGGATAATCCACGTATCGTCGTCGACGTTTACAATAAATTTTATTCTGAAAAAATATTTCTTTTCACGTTGATGAAAATCAATATAATCAATAATTGTTTTTGCTCGGGCATCAGTCATTGTAGCGTCGATGATGTCCTCGTCGCGGATAATTTTAAATGTCGACCATACATGAGATGCGCCGTCGTCGCGGAATTCTTTCTTACCCTCGTTGATAATATCGAACAGATCAGTTAGATGCCGTCGTCGTGGATCCGGGTTTAGCCTGTCAAGATCGAATCTTCCGCCGCCAACTGCGGATAACCTCGAAAACTCCTCCATGTTATATTTAAGACAAATATTTAAATAAGAAAATATTATATATACAATGAACAACTGCAGATGGTTAAAAGTTGGATCTGTAACAGTCTGTGGTAAGCCCTGTAGGAAGGAATTCTGCGGTGAACATATACAGACCATCAAACGAGGAAGTACAGGACCTATTCGCTGCCTGCGATGTGGCATTAGTGTCAGGGGTAAAACACAATTATGTGCGGGGTGCGGGGGGAAACGATACCGGGAACTCAAGCGATATTACAATAAAAAAAATAACGGAGACGCTCTAAAATCGGAGAGTGATTATATAACTAGGTTTTCAGACAAATTATAAATTAGACAAATATATTATTATATAAATGAGCCAAGAATTTGTCTCACATCCAACCATTAAAAATTATGAAGCATCACGACAGGGAATAGTTAGAAATAGCAGGTTGAAAAAACCAGTTGGTGCTGTTAATAATGCTGGTTATCTCCAATTTAAGGTTGGGGATAAAAACTATCTTAACCACAAGTTCGTGTTCGAGTGTTTCCGCGGAGAGATCAAAAAAGGTCTTGTAATTGATCACATTGATGGACAGAAACTTAATAATAATTTATCCAATTTGTGAGCTGTGACGCAGAGCGAAAATTGTAGGGCTGGTAATACTGGTTGTTATAGTAAATACGCCAGGAAGGTTGTTTCCATAAATTTAAATACAAATGAAGAGAGAGAATTTCAATCGATATATGCAGCTGGCAAGTATTTCGGTATTTGTGCACCCTCAGTACAAAAAGTCGCAGAAAAAATATATAAATCCGCGTTGGCAAAAAAGTATAATAATCAGAAAATTATATTTCGTTATCACGAGGATTTTCCAAATGGAGATAATTCTGCAGTGACTGCGTGAAAATCGAAGGATTTTTCAAGTCAATGATACAATTATTTCCCCCTTGACGCTGTCAAGGTGACAGGTACGAGCAGACGATTTTCTGCACAAGGAAGTAAATAACTTCCCTTGTTTTCCCCTTGATGCTATCAAGGTGACAGCGCAAGAATGACAAAGTACTTGATGAAATCAAGAATAAACGTGTATTCATCTTTTTTTTTCACAGACAATATCGCTATTTTATTACACTTTTTCGGGTTTATGGCTCATCTGTGGTTTCCACATGATCATATTTAAGAATATACGTTTTAAACAAATCACGCTGAGCTATTTCTGAACTTTCAAGTATCAGTCAGTTTATATACAATATCGTCCTAATACTATATTGGGGTTTCGAAACCCAACGAAGTTGCACACGTACTCCGTTATCGCCCCGTTTCGGGGTAACCTTTTACCCGGAAACAGGGTTGATTTCAGGGGTACGTGTGCAACTTGTTGGATGTAGAATTATAACCCCGCATTGTGTTTGTACCGTCCTAGGATAAGTTATGTGTTTGTGCCGTCTTAGGATAAGTTAGAATTAAGTTATATGTTTGTACCGTCCTAAGATAAGTTATGTATACAATTGTAAAATACAACTGTTGTAAATAGCTTCTACTGCTGTAAATACAACTGCTGCTGTAAATAGCTTCTACTGTAAATACTATATGTTTGTGCCGTCCCTAGGATAAGTTAGAATTAAGTTATGTGTTATGTGTTATCCCCATATGAGCCTTGCTAGCATATCAAATGGTAAGCTAGGAGGTTCACAAATGGGGAATGTCTCGTCGTTTCGCAAACACACCCTCTGGGCTTTCTAGACTGTTATTTGGCAGTTTAGGAGCTCAATCGGGGGTAAGTGTTTCCGCCCCTCCTGAGTTTGGTAGGATGTCATAAGACACCCTAGAGACTCAAAGGAGATGTGATGTTTTTTTATTTCAAATATTTAAAAATATATATAAATATGAATCAAGAAAATATCAATAATGTGATTGATGCTATTCAAAAATTAGAAAAACAAGGATTTAATATATTACTAAATGTTGAAACTATTCTGTCTGATTTTGAATCATTATACGAAGCTAAGTGCGCAGGGCGTTATATTCTTCCTGCTCAATATCGATTCATAAAGATGATCCAAAATAATTTGTATAAATCGCTGGCCAGCGTAGCGGAGACACAAATAAATGAATTTGTTCCACTGTCTCGTGCAATCGAAAGGATCAGGCTGGCACTGGCAGCCGAGTATGAAACTAAAAAGATAATTA
Source organism: Sinohyriopsis cumingii (assembly GCA_028554795.2). NCBI lineage: Eukaryota > Metazoa > Mollusca > Bivalvia > Unionida > Unionidae > Sinohyriopsis > Sinohyriopsis cumingii. The sequence goes on along the minus strand of CM068839.1, from coordinate 49,926,583 downwards.
ACAATCTGGTCCGGAAATTAAAGCATTGTATGTCCGCTGAAAATCCAGAGAATTTAGAAAGCAATGATAGCTTTGTCACCGATGACGAAGTCATTCACGAAGTCAGCGGGAAGTAAATACCTCACCTTGATTGCATTTTACTTGGAAGTGAAATCGGGTACCTAGAAGTGAAATCGAAAGTAAAAAAAAAGTAATATTTTTTTTTTACTGTGTAAATTATGCAACTGTCCGATTTCATTGGTTTTCATAGCAAAACCTCTATCAAATCGAGGAAAATGGACAATTTCGCGGGTTTTTACTAGCAAATACAGTTATGAATCCGTGACTTTGGTCTGTTTTGTTAATTTTTACTAGCAAATACCCCTAAGAAACCAGTGAAATGGACGATTTCGTTGATTTTTACTAGCAAATACCGTTATGAAATCGGGAAAATGGTCAGTGGTAAAAAAATATATATAAAGTAAAATATTTTTAAAGAATTTTCACTGAAGTATCTTATCGAGATGATCCCGTGAAATGCACGAGTGAGCAACATTGAGGATTTGGTCTGCATCACAAGTAATCATCGTGATATTGTTTTCGCGGAGTTGCTTCAGCTGAAAATCTGTCAGTAAAAAGTCATCATTACCGTGTTTATCGATGATTATTTTAACAACGCCCGGGGGATGATTTCCGGTAAATATTTTTCGGATGAATTCTTCAAGCGCGCTTTTGTCAACGATGGAACATTTCACGTGTTGATACATACTATTATTTTCGCGTTCATTTAATATAATTTATTATGACAGTGCTGTCGCTGATGGTGATGTCGTTAGCGTTCCCCACAGTGCTATCATCGTCGTCGTCGTCGTTGTCAGCGAAATCACTGTCAGTGGAAACACTTTGTGTTTCGTCATCATCATCACTGACAACAAAATCACTGTCAGAATCACGTTGTGATTCACAATCACGCTGTGTTTCCACGCTAGCGTCAGAACTGTCAGAGAGATTTTCATCATCATCATCATACTGTTGGTAATTCGAAGATTTTTTGGACATTATTATGATATGATATTATTAATTGAAAGTCCTTGAAAAATACTTTGTATTTTTACGATGGAAATCGTTTCACGATGAAAATCTTAAGATGGAAATCGTTTCACGATGAAAATCTTAAGATTTTACAAGCAGATTAATACTAACAGTCTGCCCACGCAGGTCCAACAGTCTATGTTGCTGGTCACTGACTTTAAAATTCATCCTTGTCAGCGTCGGATTATGACACCGCAACGATACCGGATTGATTGGCTCTTGCACAATCAAAAATCCAGGTGGCTCTCTAGGAGTAAATGAATACAGTATAAACCCTTGCTGGGCTTGATTCGATGTTGTCGTGTCTATGTTGTAACTGCCATCGATGACATCACATACAAGATTGACCGCGACGACATCAGTGATTGCTACGATGCCCGGAGAAATATGCCGGCCATCGCTCGCTGTGGAATTATCATGTGCCAAGATAACGGGTTCTGGTAGTATTCGTTTGTGTTGTGCAAGTATGTCATCGAAGTATTCATCGACGATATCAGTGACGAATTTTCGCAAGATGACCGAGGAAACATATCCTGGTAATTTAAAATTCGGCAGTTCAGCTTCGGTCAGCGAGTACTTATCCAAAAATTGTTGTTTAATGATGGAGCTACTGTCGGTTACTACCTGAATCATTCGTTGGTTAATATATTCCATATCCGAAGCAATCTGATTTAATATTTCGATTTGCTTAATAATTTCTCCACGTGAACCTGTTACATCAGAAAGATGTTCTTGGAAGCGTTGCCGTAGATGCGCTAGTTGCGCGCGGTGCTCCACATTAATAGTTTTAAAAAATTCAGTAATTTTGCTTAGATAAACACGAAATCCTAATCCTCCCACTCCCGTTGAATATGTTGCACGTGTAAAAGTCAACACAATATCGCCGCCATCGCTAAGAGGCGGGATCCACCTATCCACCGTTGCACCTTTTATATCATCCAGACGCGGCCTATAACCGGGTGTAATTCCGTGATATGACTTCGCGTCAGTGATATAATCGGATTTTTCGGGTGCAACGGGTGGTGTCGGTGGTGCCGGTGGTGGATTTCGAGGCCATCCTAATACTGTTCTGATTGAACTGTTATAGATATCAACGGCGTAACCCGGTGTTGAGATTTCGATGATCGTGGACAGCGTTGGCTCGTGTACAGTGATTGATATTTTTGCTTCTTTTCCGGTGATACGTTTTATTTGACGCTGTATTTCTTTGTTGATTTCTTCGATCTGATAACTCCCAGTGGGTAACGCAATGACGTTCCAATCTGGGGTTCCATCAGCGTTATTCTGATACGAAAAAACAAATGAGTTATTTGGCAACTGTCCGTGAAATGATGTCGACCTGATATTGGGCCAACTGTGATATACTCGTAATTGTGCCAACGCGATTTCACTTACTGGAATTGCAGTTGGAAAATTAATGCTGAACTCTGGTTGCGTCGAGGACACTGATATCATTGATGTTTTTACCGGAGCTGTATTCGCGACTATGTCGAGCAGCGCTTGGCGCTGAATTATCTCCATCGCTATTGTTATGGTTGGTGTTCAAATGAAAACCGTTTACGGTTTCAGTATTCACCGCGCGTTCGTAGTCGTTGTATATGCCAGACATCAACGTGAATTCAGAATCTGATATGTTGTTGTCGTCTACGCTGGATGATATCAACGAGGACAATTTCGAGTAGGCGCTGTTGGCCGCGTTGGTTACCCGGGTATACTCGTGTAATTTTGTTATCGCGCACGAAGATATTTTTTTCGCGATGATGTTGGCGACTCCTGCAATCGTCGTTGATGCTGAAATTGTGATTGTGATCGCGATTGCAGCAGTTACTGGTGTCAGCGCAGACAATAGCACACCCGTGGATGCAACTACCGCGGATACCGAATACACTGTTATGTCCAGCCCGGTCACACGCCGTTTGTATTTTTTTATTTTTGTTGCGCATCTGTCAATGGTGTTTTTCAACGTTGAATGCCATTCGCGTACCTGATCATACCGGTATTGTTGAGCATCTGGAAATCCTTCGGATTTCAACGTTGTCATTGACATTATTCAATTACGCGGTAACCAATTGAGGTGTTTCTGCGACGAATTCCAAATACCACCAGTAAGATGTTGCGGTTAATTTCTTGTCTGCGGCTTCAAGTATAACTATTTCTTCGGTTCCGCTGTTTAGTATTACAGTTACGACCCCGGAATACTTATCGGTGGAATGTCTCCAGGGAAACGTTGTGAAGATTTCAAATTTAGCGGCGGAAAACAGACAATCTGTACACGCCAGTGGCTGTTGCTGTGTATTTGATAGTGTTATTTTGTCGGGACTATGTTGCGAATCCCGATGATACCGTGTATACGATGTTGGTGATATGCCCGAGGGTAACTCCAGTGGGGACTTTAATCAGACTGGTTTTGTAAACGATCTCAGGAATACCCGATACGATATCCTGCTGTGTTTGTTTGATCGTGTCAATGTTGGTTTTGATTTCAGAAAGCTTCATATCGACGACCAAAGGAGCCCCAAAGAACTTATCCACGGTCTCGTCGGTTTTTTGAAAGTTTCTTCGAAATCTTGTAAACGCGCCCACGTGAACATCATACTCTGCCCGCAACGTGGCTAGTTTACCATCAACGGTGTCTACGTATTGTTTGTTTGCGGCATCTTCGGGACCTTCCGGATTTTTTAGAACGGTTATTTTGTTGCCGTTCATGCTGAATACACCTGTCATTGTATCACCGGTCTTCGCTATACGCTCCGTTGCGACTTTTCGTGCATCATCTCGCAGCATCGCAATTGATATCGACGAATCTCTGATTCTGCCGCTGTCAGTGAATACAACGATGTTGTCCGTGACAGCTCCAATAACCCTGCGAATTATGTCATTCCACTTAATGTTACTGGTTCTTAGCTTGCCGTGCCTGTCTTGAAAAATAACAACCTCATCTGGGTCTATCCCGGTCAGATTTAAAAGATTATCAATTTCATCTTTGGTCGCATACGCTGATAAATCGATATCTTTTTTTTCTTCCTTGGTTCTGCTTGATCTTCCGTAAATATCAACCATTATCTGTTATGGGGTTGTTTAAATTTGGAAATCATTGATGATTTTTCAACGTGTATTCATGCACGACTTTATGAGGAGGAATCGCTGGATGTTTTGTTATCGCGTCAAGAACATTCAAAACCTCTTGACCACATATCGGAGGATCGGTTAATGTTTGTGTTGGTAACGTTGACTGCCAAACTGGAACTGGAAATCCTTGGACGTACCTGAAAAATTCAACTGGCGGTGCTAGCCCGTACGAATCGAAATAGATAATTCCACGCGGATCGATCGCGTAAGCAACCCAGTGAGTTCCAGGGCCTTCCTTGTTGTCGAGATTAATAATTCCTGTTTCTGGATTATTCGGTCGTGCTGGTAATTCATCTCGCATAAATACACCTTTGAAGGATTTTATGCGTAATTGTTTAGCAGCATTAAGTAAATCAAAATTAGAAGCTGGAAGCTTCAATGCTGGAAGTGTTTTCAAAACCTTTTTGGGTACCATGACACCGGAGTTCCCGGTAGTCTTAGACCCGCTCCGTATTGTTCCACTGGAAGTTTAAAACGATTGGGCTGAGGCATAGTTGTCTTTCGGGGGCGTCTTGTTGGTTTTTGTGTTCTTGTTTGTCATTTTTTTTAGACTTTCCTTGTGTAAAATTCCTTTTCCGGTTACTTTCTTTAGTGCCATTCCAGCAGCGGTTCCAACTGCACCGAGTGCTGCCTTTTGCTACAGCTGGTGCTGCTGCGGCAATCAACGCCGGGATTGCTGCGAGAAGAGGAAATATTCCACCGGTTTTAACCATGTCGCTGACGGCCTTTGGAGAAAAATCAAGTCGAACACCGGTTTTTGCTTCCAGTGCCTTATTAAAATGTTTGAGCTGGGCCGTAGTCAACGACAGTTTGTTTGGATCACCAACAAGTTGATCTCGCTTTAACGTTATTGATGTCCCGCATGTGCTTGCGTTCTTTGATTGCAATTTCTTCGTCTGACCTCCGGTCAAGGTAACATTAACGTGACTGTATGACATTATATTTCAGAGATTGGTCTAATTGTCTACATATTTTTGGAGCACCTACAGGTTTTCTACTGGGGCATCGATGACTCTCATTCGTCCGCCAACACCTTCAAGCAACATTGATTTATCAGAGAGTATAACAGCAATTGCTCTGAAACCAGCGGGACCTGCAAGTACGACTGGAGGTCCGGCCGCATCAACTGCTGCAGCTGGAAACTGGCCCGCGTCAGCCTTGAAGTGTATATCAACGACAGATTGTTTGGTTAAATCCATATGTTCCAGAGAAAAGTAATAAATCGGATACCGCGATATGAAATCCAACTGAGATATCTGTAGACCGGTATCAATATTTTGATCACGTCCCATAAATGTCAGAAGGCGGTGATACGCACGTGCAACCTTATTGTCGTCAAAATCTATACGTATATCTTCGGACGGTTCTTGATGTCCGTTTACACGCAGCGAAACCTCTCTGACCTGAAGTTTGTCAAATGCCATAGGGTTTCTTGTTTGATCGTTTAATCTTTTATATTCTTGGAATGCATAAAAATATGTCGTGGCGCTGATACTCCCTGCTGTGATGATATATGCCACGTAAATTGCCCGGCTCCGGAACCCACAATGGAATCTGTTGTTGTTGTCAACCATGATATTAATGATTCACCACCTGAGTCCATAAAAGAGAGTAGCCGTTGCTCTTCAGTGATCGATGGGGACATCACTGGCATCCACAACGCAAGCTTGGATAATACTACTTTACCATGAAGTGCTCTAGTTGCGGAAACATCAGCACCCGGACCGTGCCAGATAGCATCATTGCTATCACCTTTTCTGACAAGTACAACCGTATGATTGGCTCCAAAAATAACCTTTCGGACACCACTGCAGAATCCAAAGATGTGAGACAGCGGAATCGCACACGAAAATCTTCCGTCATCTGATAACATTGCTTTGCGCGCTGCAAATCCCAGATTGTAATTAGAGTTGGGAAATGCTATATTTTCAACATCAGCGTTAGCGTTTCTGGCATTATTTTTTGTTCGTCTTGCAATACTGGGTCTATGATCCGGATAATCAGAATTATCCTTAGCGAACATCATGGTCGGACCGGCTGATTTGGTGTAATCATCTGAGTATCTTGCTAATCCGATAATTGTTGTGGAAACGTCGACGTTATCCTGAATTGTTTCAATTTCTCTCCCGTCAATGCTATATGAAGCACTTTTGAACAGCGCCGTGATGCCGTTGTTAACAAAACCAACTTGGTCATTTGCTCCGTATGCTGTGTCATCGTTTTTTAAAATCCTACCTTCGACTTCAAGAAACGCTTCCGCGGGCAAGAAATATCTGCTTGTATCCTGAACTCGTAATTCAATTCGGCTCGGCTGATTGGGTGCTATTGCTTCGTAAGAATAATACTGATAATCACGCACAGATTCATCTTTAAGCGTTGGCGCATCCATGTCGAACGCTGGATCAGATACACGTTTGAACATTATATAAAATTATTGTCGCCTAAAACGAAGACCACTTCCTATCAGGCTCGTATTTATTTGTTCGGGTATTTGGTTTACTAGCGCCGCAAGTTTTTAATTTGCGGATTGATTTATTACTTTACTGACATCCGCGGACATAAGTTCAGTGCTCGGCAATTTTACTGGCGATGGTTTAACCGCTTTTGGTCTACGTGCTAACCGTAACAGTCTGTCCTTGATTGACGTGAATGCTTTACCCGCAAGATCAACAATTGCTCCAGGGGCTTTATCAGTAGTGAATGGGGATACTAGAGCGACAATGGGAATTAGCATTACAGGACCCCTTGGGAACATATAGCGACAAGGGAAATTTAACATGGAGAAAAATCGTGGGAACATATAGCGACAAGGGAAATTAACATGGAGAAAAATCTTGGGACTGTTGAGCGTCAAGGGGATTTCAACATGGAGAAAAATCGTGGGAACATATAGCGACAAAGGAAATTAACATGGGATTTTTTTTAAAAAAATAAAAAATAAAACAAAAATGGGGTAGGCAATGGAAAGGCTATCTCTTTTCGAGAAATATGGCTGGCCCTGAAAAGGGCCTTTGGGTTTTTTCTTCTTCTTCTTTTAACTTCTTAACTTCTTCCACCATCCTCTTATTTTGTCCATCATTCCTTTCTTCTTTTTCTTTTCTGTTTCCGGCAACCAGTCCGGGTGGCCCATGGCCCGGAACTTCTCTTGAATTTTCATCCAGTTTGTGTTCATTTTTTCGAATTCATCCCTTTTTTCTATTTTCTTCTTCTTTTCTTTCCTTTGACCACTTTTCTTTGATCTTCTTGACCTCTTCGGTCAGCACATTCCTCATTAGTTCTTCAGCTTTCTTAAGTTTTTCTAACCCCCACTTCGCGAAACACCAATCTGTCCATTCTACAATGTCTTCTAGAAAGCACCTTGCACTCGTCACATGATCTATCGCTTCTTTTAACTTACCCACCTTGACATACGGTGGGTTAATTAAACCTCTGATTCTCTTCTCCTCATCCTCTATCATTTCTTTTACAATATTTACGGATAAGTGGAGGCTGGTTACTTGTCTTGAGACGAAGTCTTTTGTCACTGCATACCTCCATTCCTGTTCAACCCTTTCTACTACACTCAATCCATCTACCATCCAATACCAACTTCCCATAAGATCGTTGTATAAAGCTGAAGCTGCTGGCATCTTCTTGTTTGCTTATTCCGTAGAATGGGTTCCAATGGCCAACACTGTTAGTTTTATACTGAAAGCGCGTACGTGAAGGAAAACATCCCCTAAAAACATAAAATTGATCTTACCCAGATCATGACCGAACAACGCGCGGACGTGAAGGAAAACATCACCCTACTTTTTCATTTCATATAATATAACCCCAACTATACTCTCCACATACGCTAAGAAACAATTAATAAACCCATAATCTACTATTCACACAAACATACCTGAGCTCTTATAAACACTAACACACCAACACATACCCTCACACATTAAAAAAGAGTTAGTGTTTATATTCACACTACTCTACCTACACACACTGGCAAATCGATCGTTATTTCTTTTCTAGAGTATTGGGTAGCCCTGAAAAGGGCTGTTTTGTTTGGAACTTCATGGACACCTGGTTAATGGTGGCACCTTCCAGGCCTGGCGCCACATACACATCTTATCCCCCAGTTACTTTTTACCTTTTGGGGGGAGAGAGCAGAGGCAGGATATGTCGCTTCAGAATCCCAATTTTCGCTCTCTGGGATTCTGAAATTTTTTCTTCTCTCCTTTTCATCCTCCTCTTCTTTGTATCTTCTCTCCTCCTCTTTGTATCTTCTTTCCTCTTCTTCTTTATATCTTCTCTCCTCCTCTTCTTTGTTTCTTCTTTCCTCCTCTCTTGTCCTTCCCTCCTCGACAATGGCTTCCGCGGCCAGTTCATTTAATATGCGCCTGGCATATTCCAGATGCACATGAAGTTCCAACAGTTTCTCCAGTCTCGTGTTCATTTTTGGTGTTGATCAATCAACAAGGGTAGCTAGACTGCCCAGCGAGTTTCAATTTCTAGTGAAAGCGCGGACGTGATGGAAAACATCCCCTAATAACATAAAATTGATCTTACCTAGATCACGACCAAAAAAAAACAACGCGCGGACCTAAAAGAAACACTCACTCACTTTTTTTTATGCTACCCATCACTATTGTAAAATTTTTTATAAATCACTTCAATAGACTATCACATAAGCAAAGCAATCCAATCTAACCCCAAATATACACCTCCAACACCAAAAAAAGACATAATTTTAATCTACTATCCACACCAACCTACTTTATCACTTACAAACACACAAACACACAATCCTATATACAAACACATACCCTCACATTTTTTGAAAAAGAGTTAGTGTTTATTTTCACACTACTCTACCTACACACATTGGCAAATTGATGGTTATTTCTTTTCTAGACTATTGGGTAGCCCTGAAAAGGGCTGTTTTTTTTGTTTGCTATGGCATTCTTTTTTAGTTTCTAAGAATGCGATGTCCTCTGAGGATAGACTTTCTGGCGATAGGTCTGCTTCTTCGGAAAGAGAAGAAGAACTCTTTGGTGTCGATACGACAATCGACAAAGCCTCTGTCAGCTTCAGGTTGCTGCTGCTGCTGTTGCTGCTGCTGTTGCTGCTGTCTCTGAAGTCTGTACTTCTCTGTCCATTCTTCTTTTTCCCTGTTCATTTCTTCTCTGAAGAGCTCTTCTATCAGGTCTTCAGTGATTTTTAACATTCTCACATTCTCTATTTCTTCTGGCTTCGGTATCAGACTGTGTCTGACCCTATGCAAATTCACGTAGGCTTCGTTGAGCTTAGCTAGTTTGGAGCACATCTTCTTAGGAGGATGAGTCGACAATGGATGGTTAGACTGGAAACAACCCCGGTTCTTAAAGTCAAAGCGCGGACGTGAAGGAAAACATCCCCCACACGGTTTTCGAGCCGCAACGTTCAGTGAGTGTCATGAGAGGGATAGTAAGAAATGAAAGAGCATCAATCCAACATTCTTATAGCTAAACAAAAGACAAAGGCATTTTTTCAAAACACAACATTTTTTATTCAAAAATCACTTAACACTAACCAACAACAACTCTAACATTTTTTAACAATAATCCAACACTATAACATCAAACAATTTTTTTTCAAATCACAAACATTTTTTTCTCAATTTTTGCAATCTACTTAGAACAGGGCTGACAACGTTGTGAATGAAATTGTGATTTCCACTGTTGGAAGTCATTAGGCCATTGATGGACACTACGTTTCCTAGCTTGAGACAAAAGATAAGCATAATGGTCACAAAACCATCGATCTACTTTCACATCGTTTCTAGCAGAAGAACGAGGATCAAAATGAGTCACTAAATGTTCTAAGGAATAGCCCAGGTTGCGATGATGCAGAAAATACACACAATATTGTCCACACACCAAGGAATCTGTGCCTTGTAATTTCACGTTATTGAATCGGGTGGTTTGAGCATTTCTTCTCATAAAGTCGATGATATCGCCTTCCAAAGGGGGCAATTCGTACGAATCGAAATCTTCCACACATCCTTCTTGAGGAAAGTAGACGGCTACCCAGTGGGTTCCTGGGAGATGACTGTCGTCCGTGTTGATCACGTAAGCTTGATGGTCTTTAGGTTTGCGATGAGGGAGTTCATCTTTAGCACAGACGACAGGATTCCAAGAAGACGTATACGAACTGTGGTTCAAAAGGTAATAAAGTTCCCAGGTATCCATTGATTTGTGTTTTTTTCTTCTTCTTCTTCACAGGTAATAATAAGTCGTCAATTCGATCCTGACTTTTTGCTTGAAAATGTCTGACGAATAAACGGTTATTCGTTCTGTTTCCTCACTCTGATTCAGGAGAGCTTCGATACGATGGATCTCTTGAGTGGTTAATGGTGGACAAGAATGTTCACGCAAGTCTTTATACCACTGGTGCAACACGTCTTTGTTCGAGATGAGACTCCAAGCTTCGTCCAGATACTCGTCCAATTTTTCTTCTTGGCTCAACATTAGGCATTTATCGTGTTGAATTTGACTGGGATGATCGTTTTGACATGCATAGCAATTTTTCTTGATCAATTCCGTCATTTTGTCGACCAAGTGTTTGGCAAAACAGGAGACTAAATGGGCTTCTTGTTCTGGCCATCTCGATTTCATCATGATCACTTCTTCTTTTTCTACGGTCTCCTCACATTTCATCTTTAAAGTTTCTCCACTAGGTAAAGAGGGATAACAGTCTTCCATGGTTTCTAATAATCTAGAATGACTTCTCTCAAACTGTTGATTTCTATGGTATTATCGAATTCTGCATACAGGATGACGTTCACTGTCACTGGCAGAGGATTTGCAAACTGAAGTTCCACACGAATCTGGCCAGATTTTATAGGGTGGAAATGTCCCTCGTCGCTGCCTTGGTCTGGAGTGAAATCGAAAGCCCACAAAGCATAGCCTCCGTCATATTCGTCGTACTCAATGCCGTGACTGGTGTTGGTTCCTAACTGGCCGGTGGCTTCGTACAGGGACAAGTACGATCTCAAGTAATTTTTGTTGGCAAAGTCAGGTTCGAAAGGTCGGGTACACAAGGTCTTGCCATCGCGACTGACTTCGATTTTCTTCACGTTGAAGTGTTGAAAGTTAAAAGGATTTTTTTTGAAGGCTCCGTTGAAGGCTTCATTCTCGACCATACTAAGGATTAAACGTTTGGGTAACTGTCCTTGAAACAGATGATCTTCGATCATGGAATGATGTTGAGCGGGAATGGTGAACGTTTTCACTTCCACGCGTCGGATGGGATACTTGGCGGTCGTTCTGCTCAACGTTTGACTGATGTCGTTACCCACTTTGGGTAACACTTCTACGCGTCGTACGTAGAGTTTGGCTTCTTGGATTATGCTTTTAGGAATGCCAGTCTTAGCTGGATCAGCAACCTGCAAATGGAAAGCGGTACTGCTGCGATTCAGTCTCAAGCGGACATTGACTCCGTTCAGCAAATATTTCTCTTGCAACCACATGTCCAAATGCAAACGATCCATCAGTTCTAAACTCTTTTTACCTAGGATTTTGTTTTCTCTCGCCTCAAAGCCTTCATTGCTTGGATCTATTTCGTCGAACTTGGTCGCTTTGTCAGGTTCCCACAGCACACAGGCATTGAGATGACTATCCTTGGCATCTGTTCCGTACGTCAAGAGATTTTCCAGGTAGGCACGGTAAGGGTAAGTATCCATGCTGCTGCTGACTAGTTTGTTATTCAAGTACAAATCCACTGAGCTGAACAAGGAATGCATGAAATTGTTGACGGGAGCTATATTATCATCGTCTTCTACTCCTTTATCATCTTTTTTTAGAACTTGGACTTTCAAGTACAAGTAACTGCTATTCAGATCGATGTAATCTTCGGGCTGTCCTTTGATTTCAAACTCGATGGGAGCGGAATCGGTCAATGAGGAGACGGGATGAAATTCCACCCATTGGGATTCTTGCATGGTCATCATGGTGGGGGGCATGGCAAACAGATCCAGTTCCGTCTTGGAACAAGCGCAAGACTCTCGGTGCATCATTTTGTTCTGTGTCTCAATAATCGAAAACGTCTAAGTCTCGAACGGTTCTTCTTTTCTTGGTCTTTCTCGCTTGAAGTCTGGTGAAAGGGTGTTTTCTTCGTCGTCGTCTCTTTCTGCCTTGTCCTTGCTGAATGCCTGACTCGGTAGCGTGCAGGGCATTTATAGGTGTGTCTCGTCGGCCTAAAATGTCTTTACCCGTTTGCAGCAAGACATTTTTGCCAGCCCTCATGAAGGCTTCTTTAGGGTTTTGTTTGTCGATGATGACATTTTGGAGAAATTCTTTGCCTTGTGTCAGTGCCGCATCTTTCAAGGCGTGCAATCCGCGTGTCACCATCGGTTTCAACACTGCGGCCACCGAACGAAAGGCCGATTTTAACATGTCTCCTAAACCGTGTCCTCGCTGTCGAGCCACCCCTCGGTACACTGGATACATGACTTACTTACTTACGAGTCGTGAGAGAACCGTGTTCGAAAATGGAGTTTCACCGTGACTTTTCCTTTGGTGAATGGAATATCTTGTCCCAAATCTCCTTTTATAGCAATGTTGACCGTGTCCAAATACGACTTGCTGACAGGCAAATAGTGAGGATGTACAAATTCGCGGTGGACGTGATAAGTGTTTCCACCTTCCGCGTCAGCGTTCGTGGCAGAATCCACTTTGAAAGGAATGACACGCAGTAACGGCACGGAGGTGTGTCCCACCACGTTGTACTCCACCACATCGGAATACACGAACATCAAATTCAGTCCTTGATTCAGTTCTACCGGGGTACGAAATAACTTGGCAAAAGACTCGTTGTCGTAAACGCTGGGTAATTCGTTGTTATTGAGTATGGTCGTTCTCATGTTCATGTCTCCGCCCAACATGTCAAACAATTCAGGACAAAATAAAATGGACAGGACTTTACTTCGCTCAAATTTTATTAAGAAGCGACGAGCTACTTTGTGGTACTCCATGGTGATACTTTTGTTCTTGACATTGACATTGGTACTCTTAAAAGCTTCCCCAAACACACCATTAAACTTGGTAGCTATGGTGTTGACCAAATGTTGACCACTGAAATACTAGCCTGGGAGAATGAACAAGTTGTAGGTCCACGATTTAGTTTTGTCATCATAGGTTTTATTGGTATGTGTGCTACTAGTCTTATCCAACTCTTGCTGCAAATGTGAGTCATGAACTTCCACCTTAAACCAATTTTGCTGGTTAATGACATTGAGGACTTGGGTTGGGTGAATCATTTCTACCAAAGCCACTTCTCAATGGGCTTCGTGATCTAAGGGGATGGCTTGAGGTAATTTGGCCGTGTAACAGCACAACGTGTTATTGGGAAACACCTCCATGGAACTGTCACTGGGTAAGGTTAAGTAAAATTGGTTTTGGTGACTCATAATTCCAGAGTTCTGTGGCTGTCCGAGGGGTTAGTGGACGTCAGAGGCGTGTCTCCGCCCAGAATGGGGTTCTGGTTGTGGTTGATGTTGTTGGAGTGGTGACTGGCACTGGCACTGGACACAACGTTCCCGTTCGAGGTGAATTTCAGTGAGGGATTGGGAAGCAGGTAACCGATGCAACTGCTCAATAAAATGGTCCACAATTGTTTGTCTCCTTGTTGCAAACTCAAATTGGCAATGGCTGCCCCGATGACACAATACACCACTGCGTCTGATGTGTGAAAGGGCATGATGGTCACTTCTTCTTTTTATAGTCGATGACTTGCGAAGCGTCGATCCAAGAATCGAAACTGGGTGGATATCCTTTCCAACGTACTTTGACTTCTTTGACACGTCGTTTGCCCACTTTACGGGTTCTGCGTTCGAGAATGCTTTCGATGTCGTACACGTCGTCTTATTTTTTGGTCACACGTTGTAACTCGGGCAAATAAAACGTTCCTTTGAGCACTTCTCCTTTCATGTCTTCCAATTTATAGACGGCAGGATGACGGCCATGCACTCGTCCAGTGACGCGAAACAATTCGGTCGTCCAGTTAGGTAAGTAACCTTTGTCGAAAGTGCGTTTGGTTTTGCCAATGCGCACCCAATCTCCTACGGTCAACTCTCCACTTTTCTTGGGGACAGCCCTCGTCGGGGACGTACCGAACAGGCGCTCAAACACCAGCACTTCGTTGTCGGGAGTCACGTCTTGCGGGGCACGTCCGATGCTTCGATGGTAAGATTGGTTGTACGCTTGCACCAGGTGCGGTAAGATGTCGATGTACTTCAGAGTGTGGTGATGCGTAAAATATTTCCACATGCGTTCTTTCAAAGTGCGTTGAAAACGTTCCACGATGCTGGCTTTGGTTTCGGGATTCTCGGTGGTAAAAAAATGAATGTCACGTTTCTTTAATTCTTTTTGGAAAGCTTGGTTCAGAAATTCGGTGCCTTTGTCCGTTTGCCATCGAAGAGGGTGACGACCGCTTTGTTTCAACACCCGTTGCAGGGCTCGCACTAACTCGCTGCTCGATTTGGAAGTCAAGGGCACGACCCAGGCAAATTTGGAAAAGACGTCGATGACACAAAACAAATATTTGTAGCCACGATTGTAGCTGGCTAAATGAGAGACATCGGCTAAATCGGCTTGCCATTGATGATCGATGCCTTCCACTCGGGTGCGACTTCTGGCAAACTTGCGTCGAATGGGTTTGTGTAAAGTGTAGGTAGCTTGTTCTTGTAACCATCGTTGCACTTGAGGTAAACGGAGACTTTTCAGTCGCGTTTTGGCAGCACGATACAATTTTTGAACTCCTGCGTAACCTGCAGGATGCGAGGGATCGTAGTAAATGCTGGCTAAGACTTTTTCCATTTTTTTGTGTTGATTGGTGTGTTAATAAGGCACCCACTCTTGGAAGAGGCTACTCTTTTTCTCTTGGGGTATTTTCTTGGATTGCAAGGCTTTGCGTGTGCGACCGGCAATAGGTGTCGAAGAGGAGGAGGATGTCTCAGCGGGGGATATCGGTTCTTGTTTCAATTCTGTCTTCACTTTCTTTTTCTCTTGTGAGGAAGAAGGGGTGGCCATCATCTTTTTAATCCATCCAATTCTGGAGGTAGGTGGTGTTGTTAACTTGCGTACTTTTTCTGGTGGAGTTTGAAACCCTTCCTCTTCTTCTCCTTTTTCTGTCTTGGTCACGGGTACTGGTGGTACTGGTACTGGTACTGGTACTGGTGATGGTGCTGGACTTTTCATCAAGGTCTTAAAATCTTTCAGAGTGGGTAAAGCTGTTTCGTCTAAAGCTTTCTGGTGAAAGAGTTGCAGTCTTTGCAAGAGTTGACCGTACTTTTGCGATTTTTCTGTTTCGGACAAATCTTGGCGATCCATCAAGGATTGCAATTCGTGATGTAACTGGGACATCTCGCTCAAATTGGGATTGGGAGGTAAATGCGGGGTGCGTTGTTCTTGCCACCGATGGTATTCCATCCATCGTTTGTAAGGCACTAAAGCTAGTTTTCGTCCTTCCATGGGGTTGTCAGGGGTCGATTCTGAGATCTTGGGACTTCCGAGGGCCTTTTTATCTTGCTCCCACCAGTCCTCCCAACATGGTTCCCAAGACTCCTTTCAGTATGGGGCCTAACAAGAGAGGTAAAATACCTCCACGTTGGACTAACATCTTCTTTTTTTGACGAATGGGAATTTTCTTTTGAACCATTTTCCGAAGAACGTGACGATGTTTGCCTAAGCATTGTTTCTGGTGTTTGGACAAAGGGATCGTGCCTTTCAAAACGTTCAAACAACATTCGCACACGGTATCGATGACCTCTTTGGAGGCCGTTTGAATGAGTTTTTTTCGTAGGGGTGGAGAAGCTTTGGACATGACAGATAACAGGTCCCCATGTTTGACTAAACGTGGTGGCAGTCCTTTCCTTTTCTTTCCTTGGGGTTTTCTGGAGGGTGACATCTTTGAGTCTTTAGGAGCACCAAAAAACACTGATACCCTACTCGGTCACAGGCCTTTTAATACTGGAACGCGTCGCCACTGATTGTCTTTACGGCGTGTCAGTTTGAGGACAGGCATGACACGTCGTGCAGGGGTACGTAACGGACTAAATCGAGCCAGTTCTTGCTTGGACAAATCCAGTAAACTTTGTAACATGCCCGATCTTTCATGGACTTTGATTTTGGGAGAAGGTACTTTGTGAGCAGCGGCCACTGCCGCTAAATTGGTGTACAGGACAGGCCCTCCGTCTTGGCACCAGTGGTGAAACAAGTGGGTACGAAATCGCAAATCCTCGGGGGTCGTAGGTTTCAAATCGACGAGTAAATAGGCGTGTGGAGTTTGAGTGGCATCGTCGTACGCCTGAGTCAGCCAAGGCGTTCCTAACTGTTTGGCTAAGACTTGCACTTGCGATTTATCTCGAGGGCTTTTAAACAAGACCACGTAATGCGCATTGAGACTGATGGTGCGATGGGCTTTACTTTCTTGAAACAAATTTTGGGTGATGTAAACGACACTGGCATTACGGTGATGCCCTTTGCGCGTGAACCACAGTTTAATTTCTTCTTCGTCTTCTCCTAACATGTCGTCGAAAATGACCAAATGGGTTTGACGGGAGTCAGAGACGATGCCGTCGTCTTCTTTAGGAATGCCTTCCACAAACACGATGGAATCGCCTTGACTTTCTCGCAAGAGGCTGTACGCCGATTGCCACTCTTTGTAACACCACACGATCCGCTGAGGGGGCCGATCGATCAAATGATGTTTATGTTCGATCAAACGGTTGACGAATTCGGTTTTGCCAGAACCGCTAGGTCCAGCAATGAGCATGTTAAAGGGATGGCGAAGATACAAAGCCTCCCAACTGGCACGATCTAAGTGTTCGTCGATGACTTTGACAGTAGAGGAAGAGGGAGCAGAGACAGCAGAGGTAGCCATGGTGTGAGAAATGTCACTTGTGACACGAAAAACAAACAAGACAAGAGTTTATATACTTTTTCAGAACACGTTTATTGAATGTTTTTTTTATCAAACATGAATACGAAAGACAAAAATACATAAAAGCCAAAGGCTTAAGTACAAGGATAAAAGGCACATGATAACGATGAACGTGGAATAAAAACAAGTGTCTGTACAACATGTTTTGGGTAATGTTCTAACCAGTTCTATAATAGGGGGTAAGGTCACACAAGTGTCCTCCCGAAAGGGTCTTTCAGGCCTGTCCACGACAGTCCTGTCCTGGGTGACGGGTTCTTCTGGCACCGTCACTAACACGGGTTGAAAAGTAACTTTTTTCCTTGAACAATTCTCGTGCATACTGGGCCACTTCTTGGGTCCAAGCCTCAAAACCCCATTCTTTCCAGGCACGGACATCTGTCCAGTGGGGATGTAAGTCACAAGCTACACACACATCGTCATACACGTCTTGGGTAGCTAAAAGTTGACGAATCTTTTTTTCCTGTTGAGGTCGAGAAGTATCCAGATGAAAACGCAAGGCTTTGAGCAAAAGGAGTTTTTCGTGACCATTTAAGGCCATGGGGGTATGGTAAGTACTGATCGTAAAGAGTCCACAAAGAATCGGCTGGTAAACGAAATCCCAGAAAACAAGTCACTAAGACACACACCACTTGTCGTCCCAAATTGAATGGATAAAATTCTTGTAATAATTGATGGTAATGATCCACGGTTTGAATATGGTCATTGAGTTCCTTCCACGGAATCTGTTGGATGACATGTGACATAAACCGTGGCATGGCAGCCTGTTTTTATATTCTCTTTTTTTTTGGATGCAATACACGTACTTTCTAGCCAGAGATCTTCGTTCTCCAGTAGGGAATCTAAATCTTGCATACTGTAACCGAAACGTCAGAGTTCGTTTAGAAGTTTCCTCTTCCGCTAAGTAGATTCCACGTAACAAATGTTGGTAATCCTTTAACTTGTCTTCCTCAATGTATTGCTGTAGGTGAATCTCGAAGTAACCATAATTATGAACATGTCGATCATTAGCGACCTCAAAGTGTTGAACAATGTCTGACCATTGAAAGAATTTCTGACGAATCAGTTCTCTTATACCATTCAGGTACCAGTGGTTAAAGATCTGGTGACGTAACGGATGCAATTGTTCTTTACGTTTCACTTGTATTTTGACCAGCTCTCGGTAAATCCTTTCTCTCAACTCCACAGGCAAAGCACAAATGTTCTCTAGCAAAGTATTCATGAATAGGTCAGTCCGTACAATTCACAAAAGTAATCCACATAGTGAGTAATTTCTGGCCACTGCCGTTCAGGGTAACGTCCAAGAACGTCACTGAACTCTTTTGATGTAAACGGTCTAGAGTGATATAATAGGACGAATGCACACTTCACCCAAAGAAATCTAACACACTGGTTGACTTTTTTCACTTTCCTCTTGTGAATTTCTCGACACAAAAGTTCTACAGTGACCCATTGAGATTTCACTCTGGCAAACCCCTGCCAAACTTCTTTGTAAATCTTCTCTTGCAGTTCTTTAGGTAATGATTCAATATCGTTTTTGAAATGAAGTTTAAATACTGGTCTCGGTGATGTCCAACATTTGACTCCTAACCAATCTGGTTTCTTCTTCGTCAACGACATGGTAAGTTACTTCAATGTCTCGGTCCCACTAAGGGTAAGTAATGACAATTCGGTGACCATCGAGCATGTTCTATGTAGGCCGAATCTTGCGGTTCCCAGTGGTGAAGTGACACACCGCAACTGAAGCACTTGACTTTATCTCCTTCGCCCAAGTAGAAAAATCCGGCTCTGCCTAATTCTTCGGGGGTCGGTCCTCCCAGATACTTAGGCCATTTTCCTTTGAACGATTGAAGACGATTTTCAAAGTCGCAGTATTCCGACAAACGCACAGGGAACGAATATTCGTCTTTCACAGGTTCGTTTCGATGAGGGTTGAGTGACATGGGTAGGAGTTTGCTCAGGGCTGGATGACATCCGTGAGGGGGTAGACGTGAAGGTGAACATTCCCCTTTAAAACGAAACCCAGTAAAATGTCCAAGAGGACGAGCAGCATCGCTTTCGCATCCCACAGGTTTGACACGCACAGCATCACTTTCCATGATAGGGGTAGGGGCACTAAAGTTCCCATGATGCTTTACGGCATCGCTCAGGTCACAACGTACAGCATCGTACCCATCGCAAGGCTCACAATCGCATTCCACTTCCGAAGCCTCACACTTGAATTGTGCCCTTCTAAACAACTTGTTCTGTGTTTCTCTGAAAGTATTCATCTTGTTCGCTCGGTCTTGGTAGTCACAATGAACTATCGATCTTGCCTAGGGTTCCTTTTTTATATACAGACCAATACCGACGTGACCGTACGGTAAGGTGAAATGATTGGGAAGTCGCACTCGCTTCTGGTATACAATTTGATAGACTTTTTCCAAGGGTCGACTGACGATGTGGTGAGTGGGTAAACGTACAATTTTGTTCGGTTGGTGAGTGGTCACTTTAAAGTTTCCATCCTCTCCCGATTGCAAGGCTTCTTTCAATACCCCAAAGTTGACCACACGACTGGTACGATAATTCAGAGTCAGTCCTTTGGTATCCCATGTCCAGAGCTTTGAACAATTCTACGCTGACCCAGGTTCCCGTCAAGGCCCGTTCTTCCTGGCTGTGATGGCAAGGTTGGTCTTGGTTGCACGTTTCAACACAAGTACGGCACAAGGGAAACATCAGTTTGCCTTGACAATGGTGAGGTATGACGGGATGGTATAGGTTCGTGGGAGGCAAAACTTTACACTTGATCAAGCCTTCGTATTCTCGAATGTTTTTCAGGTCGATGTGTTCCGTTAACAATTGCGGGTGCCCTACAGGAAAGCGACAATATTTGCACACGTAGGGAAACAGCGAACACACGTCCAAGTATTTGATTTCTTCTCCTTTCTCTTCGTCGGCTTGGTACAGCAAACAGGTGGCATTGGTCCTTCCTCCGTACAAACTATCCCTCGGGTTCAGCGGGGCCATGAACTGGTAACTTTCCACGAGGCGTTTAAACTCGGGATCGGTTTTCAAACGGTGATCGTACTCGTGTTCCCACATTTCCACCACTTGGTATCCTTGCTGTTCTAACTTTAGGCGTCGCTGACAAGTGTCCTGGTACAAGTCTTCCATGGTTCGTTGCAAAAACTGATTTTTAGTGCCACGGTCAGGGTAACAGACGGGACATCCGTGAAATAAGCAACCGTTAAACTCGTACACGATCTTGGGGTTTTCTAAGTCCCAGCCATCGACCGAATACGTTCCGATGGTCTTTTCGCCCCCTCCGTTGCGAGCATGCTGAATCCACTTGTCTTCCTTGTCGAACAAGTAATGTAACCAACGTAGGGCTTTGACCGAGTATTGACGCTTGACAAAGTGGGTCGTTTGAGGACTGATGACAGCCACGGTGTTTTCAGGCATGAATCGTTGTCGATACACTAAGGAACACGCTTTGGCAATGGTGCAAGCTTCTTTCAAAGCATCGACCCCTCCGTGTTCCATGAACAGTTCTCGAAATTTTCCACAGCAACGTCGTAAAATGTCCACGTCGGAACGACAATACTTTAACATTTCTTCCCGAAAGTCGAAAGGGTCCGAGGCATGAGCCTGGTACCAAGCGTAGAAAGCTTCTCGTTGTTCGGTACGCATGTTGTCGGGGTCGTAATAGTGAGCCTCGGGCAAATGGGGTAGAACGGCGTGTTGATTGGCTTCCGTATTGAAAAAGTGTGGAAAGTACCCTTTAGCCATTTCTGTCATTCCAAACGTTTTAGGCATTCGACTCAAAGGCATGGCCAAGTAGCTCATCGAATCTTTAAACTGCACTTGTCCCACTTGCATGAAAATGATTTTGGCTCCATTCAAAGTCACTTTAGGACGTTCGGTGCCTTGTTCCGTATAGTACCTCAAAAGAAACTGTCCATCGTATCCAGAGAAATTGTGAGCTATCACCGTGGCATGACGATGACAATCTCCGTAAAGTTCGATGTCCTCTTGGCTCCACGTCTTGTCGATGGGGTCTAAGACCCATTGGGCAAAATCGGCTAACGTGTTCGGTCCCCGAAAGATTTTTTCACGTCCTCCAGGAATCTTGCTACAGTGAGGGCAATGACTGAAGATAGGTTCTTGAATGCACTTCTCGCACGCTCGATGAGCCACGCAGAAATTAGGAATGTGAATACCGGTCTCTTGCATGCATTCGAAATCGAAAAAGATGAAATTGCCTTTCTTCTTGTGACCGTCCTCTTTCTCTGGGGGGGGTTGGTATTTTTGCACGTAACATTGGTGTTCCAAGTCCACGATGTGGTGACAAATGTGACATTTTTTCTTTCCTCGACATACGTGTGCCTTGGTACTATTGGTACGTATGACTTGTTCACACGTAGGGCACAATCTCAGGAGTTGACAAGCACATTTCTTCTGTGAACCTTGCGTTTTCAGATGTTGTTGGTAACAGGTAGGGCTGACAAACGTGCGCAGACAAGTTGAACAAGGCACTGGTCCTTCGCTCAGACAGGATGAAGAGGCCAAACATCCTGAGCATTTCGATCCACAATGCTTGTGTTGCTCTCGATTATTATAACCATGGTCACATTTCTCACAGTAATAACCGTATCCCAGGAATTCGGTGATACTGGTAATCGTATCGAAATGGTCATCGTGATGATAAACATGAATGTATTTTCCGTCCTTAAAGTCTTGCCCTCGAAACAACAGAGACCCGCGCACTTCTTGAGGGTGCACTTTCAAAGTGTATCGTGGAGCTAGGGCATCTTGCAATTTTTGCATCTCAGGAATGCCACAGGGTGTGTCTTTGGACAGTCCGGCTTGTTGTAACAGGAGTTCTGCTTCATTTCGTTGTTTGGCTCGATCGAATCGTTGAATAGTTTTCCAGGTTCTTTTCCATTCTACCGTGTCGTTCTTGTTGGCATAAGTTCGTCCCACCACGATGGCACGGGCTAAACACATCTGGTCATGAGGATTGTGAATTTGGACAAGGCTACGCTTAATGCTGCGAAGGTCGTTCACCAATAACATCTTTTTGCGTCCGGTCCCTCGAGGAGGAGAGACGTGGGTCATGTCCAATGTGGCTTTTCCATCGGTGATGTCAAACTGGTCATTAGATTGTTGCACGTGTTGAATCTTGTCCATGACTTTGGAAGCGGTCAATTCTGCAGGGGTGCTAAACTCGATCCAAACAGGGGATTTCAAACCGTCGTGTTGTATGGAAAGTCTCAAGCGGTCGTCTTCTTTGGGTTGACATTGTCGCTTGAGTGCAGTGAGCAGAGAATCCCACACTCCGGTGATGAACCCTTCTGCTTTCTCTAACGGTACTTCGGACTTGAAATCTTTAAACTTCACCGTGTATTTGTAAGCCGTGGTTCTAAATTTTCTAGAGGAGCGCTTTTCCGTCTCTCGAATGGAATAGTATTTTTCAGGGTTGACTAAGGGTGGTGAACTTGGTTTAGAGGTTTCAAATTCTGGTTCACTCATGTCCTCTTCAAAATCACTGGCATGAATTTGTGCCAAGATTTCAGCCCTGGTTCGAGGCGATAGATCACGTTTCTGCCTCTTACTTTCTTCTTTCTTCTCGAATGAATGGGATCGTTTCATCTTGAAAGCAAAAAGTCAAATGACTCAAGTTCAAACACCATGAGCTACTTTATAGTCATAGGAGACCAGCGTATATAAAAGGGTGTGTGTCTTATCCTTTCACTATTCATTTCACTCTCAAGCCGAGCACAACGATGGAAGAGACTAACCAGATGGAACGTTTCGTCAGAGCTTTGCGAGGGGTCATTAGAAAATTCTCTTCAGACCAGCCTACGGACTACTCTCCTTCCTTTCGAGATAAAAGTCAAGATACTTGCTATATCTGTCAGAAGAAAGGGCATTGGTCTTCAGAGTGTCCAGACCGTCAAAAAAGAACAAAAACAGGGACTAAAAAATACAAAAGTCAAGATACCTGTTATTATTGTAAAGAAAAAGGACATTGGTCTCCAGATTGCCCAAAAAAGAAACAAGAGGAGTCAGAAGAAAAGAAGGATTCTTCAGAAGAAGAGAGGGATTCTTCGGAAGAAGAGAGGGATTCTTCAGAGGAAGAAGAGGAAGAAAAAAGACAATTCTATTTACAAGAGGCAAAGAAACAGGAGAAGAAGAAAAGAAGAAGGGAAGAAAATGAGGAAAAGACGGTGAAGAAATTTAAAAAACAGAGAGACTAAACAAGGAGAAAGAAGTCAATGAACTTTTCATTAAAGTGTTGTGTTGTGAATTGTGAATTGAATTGTAAAAAAATGGATAAAAGAATAAATTAATGATATAAGGTAAGTGTCTTTGAGTTATGATTTTAAAATAAGAACGTACACTCACGCACTCATACACAGACACGTACTATAAGGATAAAATGGGTGGGGTTTATTTTTGAGTTATTGGCAAATTGAAATTGTATTTCTTTTCGAGAAATGTGGGTGGCCCTGAAAAGGGCCTTTTTTTCTTCATGGTGAAGGGGTGAGTTTAAGCAATCAACTTTAACTGCCTTATGCCTTTGCCACGGCCAAGGCCTACTTCTGGACTGCGTAATGTTGATGATGATAATGATTGGGTTGAAATCACTAAGGGTGGTACGGTAGGCTTAGTCACAGGGTTGACGTGTTTAGCTCGGGAAGGTCGTATTCTCTTCGGTCGTGATAAAGAAGTCTGATACATTTGTTTCAGACTTCTTAACTCCGCTAAAATGTCCAACAGTACCGTGACCGTTTGATTTTCACCCTCTTGTTTCTTTGCTGCTACTTCTTGCTGTTGTTGCTGTTGTTTTTTTCTTACCTCTTCTTCTTGTTGCTGTTGCTGTAGGAGAAAAGCCTGTTCCGCTTCCTTTTGTCGTTGTATAAATTTCTCCAATTCTTCTTTCTGTCTCTGTCTAAAATTCTCCACTTGCGGTAATGAAGAAGGTAACGAAGGTTCCGGAACAAATTCTTGCGAGGAAAGAAAATCCACAAAATCCCAATTCACCTCTTCTGAAAGTAAGTCCGGGTTCACTTGGGCGGTCTCCCCTGCTGGTGCACCCCATTGGATCGTTTTCTGAGTTTCCGTCATGTTGAATCACTGTCGCATAGACTGACTGCACACAAGCGCTAGCGAATCTATATAGACTACGTGACGTCACAGACTGCTCTCTTCGGATTGGATGCGGGCTGACTGAATTCTCTAACGCGTGTTCGGATTGGTGAATGAACTCAATCCGTTTCAATCCTACCTCCGCCTATAAATAAGCGAAGTTCAGTGCATTGATTCACCTGTTCTCGTCGCTTCAAGATGTGGACTACAGTTGAGTCATCCACCCTTGTGTCTTCCATGATGTTTCGGACAGACTTGCTCATGTATGTCCGATCGAAGTGGACCGTTGTCCACAGGACAAACACCAGCCTGTGGATACGTAGGATCTACGTCGAAAGACAAGGATGACTGAAAAGAGTGCTGATGTACGGACCAACAGTAAGACGCAGCCTAAGGACAAGAAGAAGACCAATGCGGTGCCATTTATGTTTATGAATACATTAACATAAACCCAAAGGCCCTTTTCAGGGCCAGCCATATTTCTCAAAAAGAGATAGCCTTTCCATTGCCTACCCCATTTTTATTTTATTTTTTATTTTTTTTAAAAAAATCCCATGTGAATTTCCTTTGTCGCTATATGTTCCCACGATTTTTCTCCATGTTGAAATCCCCTTGACGCTCAACAGTCCCAAGATTTTTCTCCATGTTAATTTCCCTTGTCGCTATATGTTCCCACGATTTTTCTCCATGTTAAATTTCCCTTGTCGCTATATGTTCCCAAGGGGTCCTGTAATGCTAATTCCCATTGTCGCTCTAGTATCCCCATTCACTACTTTTATCCTTGACAACATCAATCGCTTTCATCGACAATTGTTTCGCAATCGGTAACGCCTTAGGGGCTATCCTTGAAAACAAACCCGTAACAACATCACCGAGACCATCTCCGTAGGTTGCTCTGTAGACCGGTAATCGTGAATTCACTACTCTGACTGGGCTGGGTCGAGTATCGTGTATGATCATTTTATTTAATTGTTGTTTTCTCTAACTAAAATTATTAGTCGCTGTAATAACCATCTGCGAGTTCATTAACAAGTTCACGGTAGATGCCGATATCCATGATACCACGCTGAAATAGTCGTTGACAGATATCAGCCGCTTCATTAATTATTTCTGGTGACTTATTTCCGGCACGTTTTCCTCCGATGAGCACTTCTAACCGAGATACATCGTCGATGATATTATTAGGACAAGCAATAAAACCAGATCCCAAACCCTTTCCTGTTGCCGGTACAATTCTTGTGGATAAAATATCTTGCGGCAAACTTTCCGGAGACGTTGTTAAGTCAATTATCGGCGACTTAGTTTGTTTGGATTTTTGGCCACGCGGACTTTGTTTGGATGCAGTCTCGTATTCATTTAACGGGACCAGGTCGGGGTCTATTACTCTTCGCCGTGAAGGATGTCGCTCTATCTGTTGCAACGGCGGAGGAAGTTGATATTGCTGTGTTGTAACTCGCTCTTCTTCTTTTTTTCTTTTCTTTTCATCCTTCAAAAATGTATTATACCCGGTTATACCCGCTTTTAGATATTTATGATCAATATCATCTTTATTTATTTGAGGAAGACCTCGTCTTATTTTATACACATAATCAGCCCATTTATCTCGGGACATACCTTTATCAGCTCCTGGTTCTAAAAATTCACGTCTGCGAGGAAAATTATCAACAATCCAAACAGGAAGTCGTTTAAAATCTTCCTCGGTATCTAATGGAATAGTTTTTATTTCTTTAATGCCTGCTTCAGTAAATTTATTTAAAAATGCCCCTTTGATTGCTTCTGGTTTTCGAAGTTCTTCTATCGCCTGAAGTAAACTTTTTTGTGGTCGATCAGGATCAGGCTTTCCTACGATAGCCGTTGTAACCGCTTTGGTAGCTGCTGTTACAGGCTTGAATAATTCCTCCGCGGCCTCTGCGAAACCTTCCTTTACTTGCTGTCTTACTTGTAATTTTTCTCTGACACTATCTCTGACAGGAATAAATTTTTTGATTGCTTCAAGTCGTTCTCGAGCTAGTCTAGCAGAATATGCTTCTCCGATGTTGGCCATTATTGTTAACTTAAATTTTTAATTCACAACAGAAATCCTAAAATGATTATCAGCAGAGAGACTGAGCCACCAACGTCGCCGTCGTGCCCCCCCCCCCCCCCCCCCGCCGTGAAGAAACTATTTTTTATAGCGAGTTATCGCTGTCGAAATAACCCTTCTAACCAGAAAAGAGGATTTAGTCATCATAGTTTCTGGCTAGAAGGGTTTATTTTGTGAAATAAGAACTTCTATCAGAAATGTTTTTGATAGATGGTCCTGTTGGACGAAACAGTTGGTGGGCTCAGTCTCTCTGCTGCTACTAGTCATAAACCAGTAATCACGCTGTATCGTTTATATATATATATATATATATATATATATATATATATATATATATATATATATATATATATATCTTTCAACTCGAGTGCGTTTCATGTGTTGGAGGAGTACAGCAGCTGTAGTATATAGATATGGAACGTGTGCAATAGTTAATTTTTTATATGGAGCGCCCCAGAATTATTTTCACGGGGGGGGGGGGGGCAACAAAAGGAGGAGTCTTACGTTTTATCAGTAAAGTAAGACCAACAATCTGTACTTTATTAACAAAACTTCCAACTCCTGTGGGCAAACATGTACTGGTCAGCGATTAAGTTTCACGTATTAAGGCTAAAACATGTTTAGAGGTAAAATCGGTGACTGGGGGTTAATCCCCCCCCCCCCCCCCCGCCCTAATGTCTAATGTGCGGGCTCCCATGGGAAGTATCAGTTATAAACCAAAGTAATTGTAACCAAAACAAATCCTGCGTTTCGCCTTCTTTCAGCCTTGACCCACTAAGTCAAACAATAAACATGCTGGTTAACATGCGTTAGGTCATCAAGCATTGCTGTCCTTGAAGCGACTGTAGGCTCCGTTCTAGCGGTATTGTTAGTGCTTTCTGGGATAACTTCGTTTTCATTGCAAATTTATTAAGAAAGTACTTTTCACTGTGTGCAGTTTCCATCTATTAATTATTTATATATAGCATTCTCAGCCTGCGTGATGATGGGATACTTGACCTGATTTCAGTCTTCTTCCAAGCGGATCATTGGTGCTGCGATTCTGTATTTTCCCTTGGTGGTTGACTTGATAGTGAGTATGCCTCTAATACCGATATCGTTGTTCGTTAGGCCACACGTGATTTCGTCCCACGCTTGAGCGCACATATCTCTGTAAGTTATGATTGCACTTCAAGACAAAACATTTGGTTGAATCATCATCAAAATCAAAATCAAAAGGAATACATCGTAAGACAGACTCATCACCCGATATTTTTGTTGGGGGTGGGGTGGGTGGTGATAGCACTGAAACAAAAACAACACGTGCTATGTCCTACATTGTAGGACTACATCAATGCCCGATTACTCATTGTGCATGGCCGCCGAAATACGCACAGAGAACCGCACCAGAATGCTCAAATTATAAAGAATAAACAATTACCTTTGATCAACACCAAGTACCGGACTAACAATTGTGATATAATTCCTGTCAGGCTAAATTATTTATGGCTAACTTAAGTGAAACAGTTATATTTGCATGTCATACCTATTTCAACTTTATATGTGAAGTCTTTTCGAATTTCATAGCAAACAAGGTGCATAACATCTGTCAGAAAGTGTATAGTGCTGGTGTTCCACAGGGTGCAAGTTTTGGCCCAAGGGGCCAATGGCTCTTGAGAAATCAAAACTAACTTTGCTATATTTTCCTTAATGATAGGAATCTTTCAATGTAATACAAGATACAGCCTGTCTGAAATTATATTTGAAATATAAAAACATTGATAAATTAAATTTTAACCCAAAAAATTATGTTCATACAAGTTGTAAAATTCAAACTTATAAATTTTATATATTAGAACCTGTCTTTAAAGACCATCTATTTTGCCCAAAAAAATATATATTCTCTCAGGACAGGGGATCTCTGATAATAGGTCTTAACACTATATAGTCAATAATTATGTGCATTGAGAATACGGTCTCTCAAGACAGGTGGCCGCACATAACAGTGACCTTTCAAGACAGGCTTTATTTTATTTAAAACAAGTGATAGTTTGGGTCTGTACAACTGATCAAATGTTTCCCAGGGATGTTGAAGCAAGATAGCGGACAGTGATTTTTGCAGCAAATTGCAGTATGCATGTTCGATAGTCCTACATATAAGACCTCGACGCTGATATTTATGTTGTGGGCGTTATGGTCTTACGGCATAATTAACGGCGCTGTGTGGCGTGTTTTGATGTCGACTAACATCGTTCCAAAAATCAAATTTTCAGGAATATTTCACCCAACTGACAACTAAAATAACGCCGATTTTCTACAAAGTAATGTCATAATGTTTTTTTCAGGCTTTACTTACTCTGATGTCTTTTCTCTAATAAATTCAAATTCTCACAAAAGAAATGGGCCTGTTTTCAAGTTTCGTTGGCCTTCATTTCACTTGGATGGAAAGCGATGAAAGCCGGGAATGCCGAAATCGGGTTAAGGTAACATATTATTCTTTAATGAAACGAAGAAAAATATATTATAGCTATTGGAAGTGTAAGCAAAGGTTCGTTTCGTTCAAGAAACATATACCTAACATGAACCTACTTGAACTTACTTCGGCATACCTTGACTACTTTCGCATTGCAACAAATTCAGATGTATGTAAACGGAACGTGAAAATGCGTCCATTTGCTAGTATCATATTTTCATTCCGCCAGGATAAAGACAGCACACTGAGTATATTAATTACACATAAATTAGTGGAAGAGTGTTGGTATAGGTTGCCAAGTGTGTGATATGTTCCTGAAACTTTGATTAATCATTCCGATGTCAACGACATCGGAATACGCTATACAAGGCCTTTATTTGGATAGTAAGACATAGAACTAAAAACAAAAACACGTGCTATGGCTGACATGTATGACTAGCATGTTCAAATGCATATATGTGTACACACTAATGAAACAATGACATATGATATGTTTCGAAGGACGATATTGAATTAGGACCATTTTCTGCCCCCTCTCCAAATGTCCTTGAATGATATATACGGTGCACATGAGGTGGTTAAAATGTATTTTTGACATCAGTTTTGTGTTCACGTGTCTGTTGCCATGGTTACAGAGTGTCAAAACACTAAAATAAGGCATGAAAAGAAGTCATTTTTTCAATTTTCAAAAAAAACGCTGCCTTGGTTGAGCACATCAACACAACCTCCACAACATCTAGCATGGAGATTTGGGCAGAGAAAATAAAACTGATGACCAAAAAGCATCAGTGGCATCAGAAATAAAGGTCAGTGGGCAGAAACTGGAAAGAGTCACAAGCTTCAAGTACTTAGGATCAATTATCACAGATGAGGGCTTCAAACCAAAACTACTTTGCAGGATTGCCCAGACAACACCAGCAATAACAAGGTTGAGACCAGTATGGAAAGATACCAACATCGCCGATGATTCCAAAATAAGGCTGATGCACTCAATTGTCATATCCATCTTTCTGTGTGCTTGTGAAACATGGGCGCTCAAATTGGATTGAAAAGAAGGATTCAAACCTACAAAATGAGATGCTACCACAAGATCTTGGGCATCTCATACATTGACTATGTAACCAACAAAAGAAATCCACAACAGGATCCAACAAGCCATCAGATCATATGAAGACCTCTTGACCACTATAAAAAAGCATCAACTGACGTGGTATGGTCATGTCTGAAGATCATCTGGACTGGCAAAAACAACCTTGCATGGCACAGTGCGAGTGTGCATAAGAGGAGGCAGATTGAAAAAGAGGTGGGAAGACAACATTAAGGAGTGGACAGGCATGGAATTTGGAGATTCCCAAAGGGCAGTAGAGAACATGGAAAGATGGAAAGAATTGATTGTAAAGTCAACTGTGGTGCCCCAGCGACCTATCAGGTTAAGGATTTGATGATGATGATGATGATGCCTTTCAAGTTATTTTATTGGCAGACAGCTAAGATCAAAATAGTCTAAAAAAATATTTGTTTCCTATCGTCTGACTGTCCTTGTTTTTTATTACCGACCCTAGTAATGCTCCTAGTAAAAATTAACTTTTAAATTCTGAAATTGTTTTTTGAGTTGGTTTTTAAATATTTTTCCTTGCACTGCACCAGCTTCCAAGGCTTGAGCAAACCTAGGTCTATTGATAAAGAATATTAAATCCTGAAAGAGGAAGGGTGTCGAGGAGCTATTTTGCCTTAAAAGGTTTTTAACTGATAGGTGTTTTGTTATGTGTTAAAAACAATAAATACAACATTTTCATATATATATATATATATATATATATATATATATATATCATAATAAAAAGAATATAGTTATGGAATAAACCCTGGTAACACCATTGTTCTGAGCAGTACTGTCACAAGTTTAATATTTGCTACAATTAAATGTATTTTTAATGTGAAAATTTTGCATAACAGTTTTTATATTGTAGAGTAGCAAAATTTGAGTTTGACTCAAGTTCATGAAACCAGGGCCCTGTTTTTGAAAAGATTTGAAGAAGCTAATAAACTAAAAAGTGCATGATATTTTATAATTCTTTGTCATTGTTGTCAAATATTTGTTTTGAAACAGTGATTACAAGAATGGCCTTTTCTTTACCGTACCCATGAGGTGAACGAGAATTTAAAACAAGATCCTTTTATTGATTTGTGCCTCTAATTGATCCAGTTTAGCCCTGTACTTGAAGTGCTTAGTACATTGTATATATACTAATCATTAGCCACTTGGGCCAACAGAGCGGTAATGATAAAAAAAATCTCTCTTCAATCTGATTTTTATTTAGTGAAGGAATGATACATATATACTTACCTATATACATGGAATCCATTTTATACTCTCCCCCCCCCCAATCTATTCATGGAGATAAATGTGAAAGGAGACTTTGCTTCAAATGTTTTTCATGAAATTCTTCAGAATTGTAATGAAAATATAAATCCTGTTTTGTGCAATTTGAGCTAAACTTGCGTTATCTCATAATATATCTTTCGTTGGATTTCCTGCCATTCAATAGTAATTAATATATTTACATAGACTGACATGTGTATTTGGGTGATAAGTAAAATTCCTCCTGTTTTCACTCAGAATTATATCTTTCAGAATGCTCAAATTGTTTTCAGTGAACCCAGTCATCAGACCCGAACGTCTGCGTCTCTATTGTCTGTTGAACATTTTTTAAATGTCTGATGCATGCGTGGAAGGCAGCATCACTCTGCTACAATAAATGTAAAAAAAAAAAAATAAATGAAAAGGACCTAACTTGTTGGTCTATTCAACAGACAGGGAGGAACAGTAACTACTGTCTACCAAAAGACAGCCAATTCCTTTTTAAAAAATGTACATAGATAAAATAGTTTGCTGAAATTTCAAAGAAAACATTACCTTTGAAGCACTGATTCTTATGAAAATGTACTAAGCAAATGGGAAAAAAATCTGTCTCAATCATGCAATACAATTATTTGATGTTACTGCCATGATAAGAAACGGGCATTTGTTTGGTTCTCCAAAGCTGTCCTTTAGTGGTGACTTCAATAACGCATGCACCCTTCATCAAAGAAAGACGACTACAATCTTTAGTAAAAACAATTAACCTCAACAAAGTATGCCAGTACCACACTTTATAACAATGGAATCTGACAGATTGTTTGATTTTCCAACGTGACTGGAACATGTTTACTATGTCAAGAAAGTTTCCTGTTTGCAGGAAAACAGTTTATGCTTAGGAGTGCTACCAATGACGGCTTAGAACGCAAACTGACTCTTACCGACTTGGGACATTTGATTACTTGGATTTACGTCGCATGTGCCCAAAAAGGCATACTGAAAAGTAAATGTGCTTCATCATTCAGTATGTGATTGTGCTATTTTTTTCCCACTGAATTCAGACCTATATGACCTGTGACAAAATTATTGAATACTTTAAATGTGTTTGTATGCATATTTTCGATGGAATTACGTTTATTGTGTATTCAGTTGTATGTAATGAGATTCACAGGTGAGTACACAGTGTTGATACTCTATTCATGCTGTACATTGGACATGTATATATAAATATTATACACGTATATATACCAATGTGTGGTTCTCTGAATAAAGTAAATTATTGTATATGCCTTTTCTGTTTTCACTACAGGTGTATTTCTCATTTAATATGCATTGATTTAAGATTGTAACTATCCCCAATGAAGCACATATATTTGCAACCACATTGATTACCCCCCCCCCCCCGGCAGACTGCTCCGATGGCCTGGTGGGTTTGATCCCCGACCGAGTCATAACAAAGAGTTACAAAAATGGTACTAACAGCTGCCTCTCTTGGCGCTCAGCATTAAGAGGTTAGTGTTAGGACTGGTCGGCCTGGTGTCAGGATAATGTGACTGGGTGGGACATCATGCTACATGTCTGCGGCATGATGCCCCAGTGCTAGACATCACTATAAACTGTCACACTGCAGACATCGTAGCAATATGGCTGGAAAATTGTTAAAGCTACATAAAAAATCCAAATCACACACACATGCAAATTGTTTGGGATACATGTAACATTTTCTTCAGCTAACTGACCTGGTTGTTTATAACGTGGTTTGGTCTATGACATGGTCGAGTTATATGGTTATATGGCTCCCAACTGCTGTGTTATAGTTTGGTCACACTATACAATATTTCCCTTCTTGATATCACCTTTACAAAATGTGACTGAGCAGCATAAATGTTGCATGAAAGTAACCAGTCAATTTGAACACATGATTTTTCACTGCATAAGAACATAACTGCTCTATCCCCATTGTCCCAATTTCAGTTATCTGTACATTGAAAGTGACACTAAAATTTAAAGTAAACATGTTTGAAAGGAAGATAAAATTTAAAAAGTGAATGTTGTGTTTAAGCATGTTGTACATGACAGGTATGCAACAAGGGTCACAGTATCTTGCAAATTTGGTACAGTAGAACCTGACTTGAAAGACCACCCCATCTGCCAAAAATAATGGTCACTCAAGACAGGTGATCTCTCATAGCAGTGGTCTCTCAAGACAGGTTTTACTGTACTTGAGAAATCCATTTCACATTAAACGAAAAACAAGGAAAGATTGTGTTGTTCCCAAAATGAACAATACAGTTAGAGCCATCAGAAATTGGAAATATAAGTTTTGCTGAAAATCTTTTAAAATGTACAAGAGACAAAAAATACAATGGAATATATGTTCATTTTTTATATCACTGAAGTACTGTTTCTCACATATTTTTTCAATGAAATTTAAGTGAAATTTCAATCACAAAATGTCACTGATATTTTCAGACATTTGGCAAAATCTCACAGAAATTTTCAGATTTCACTGAAATTTCATTCACATTTTCACTAGCTGATAAATAATATGATATTACAATCTTCAACACTTATATTATGTATTTCTAGACAGAAAATAACTGTGAAGCTCTCTCTTTAATGCATACAATTATATTTGTATAAATGATACACAACATATCAATTTTTTAGTTAACATTTTATACAATTTATATAGTGCCTTAATTCCACGGCACTATATAAAATTGAATAAAATGTTAATATAAAAATTGATATGTTGTATATCCTTTATAAAAATATAATTGAATGGATAACTGTTTGTATCTATTTTATTATTTTACATGTTAAAATTATAAATCAATGCAATCATAAAATGTGATGGTAAGAGTCGTTTCAAAAGGTTTTTTTGTGGATTATTTGTTAAGACACCAGTTGATTCTGATTATAGTTTGCAGCTAAATTCTGATATTGGTTTTCAGATCTCTGAGCAGCAGACACAATAGATTGTTGCATGACCATCCCAAGGTCAACAATATGGCTACAGTAACAACCTCCCCCATCAGGAGCTGTGATCTTCTCAAAGCAACAGATGTGATGCTACTTGGTATTGTCTTGGCTAGTCATCTGAATGTTTTCTAGCTTTTATTCAAACAACATGTCCTTGAGAAGCATTTGTAACACCAGAGTTCCTGCAGGTTCTGGAATCATGGAAAAGTTTTGGAATTTAAAAGATAAATTTCAATGACCTTGAAAAGTCACGGGATTTCTCTTGCAAAGTTTTAGAAAAGTCATGGAATATCTGACAACAGAGATTTTAATATTGATAACTGCTTAATTCATAGAGCACCGAGCATCGGTTAAAAATAACATTCAAACATAACACAATTACGATCAATAAATGGTATCATTTCAAGGTATTGTGGTCATTGAGTAAAGTGAGATGTCACAGGAAAAGTCATGGAATTTGTTTCTTTTAATCTGCAGGAACCCTGTAACACACTGCACTGTTATCAGAGCTTCCATAAAATTTATCGACAAATGAGATTGTACAAAAGATCATCTTTATTCACACTCTTTTTTTTTTTTTGGTAACAAAATAAGATTTGCAAGAACACGCATACATTTCTAGTCCTGCTAATCACAGTAATTAATTTAATTATTGTCGCCATTATTGTCATCAAAATCATTGACAGAGAAGGAAGAGAAGAATGTTTTCAAGTCTTTTATATAATTTTGTCCTTGTTTTACAAACAGTGGATAGCCATATTCCTAGTGATTTCTCAAACATATATTGACTCAAGTAATTTTTAGCACATACATTCATGACAAACCTCTTGCAAGACATTTTCATTTAAAATATATCAAGAAAGGCATCAGACAAGATAATAGTATTGCTTCAAAGTCACTTTTCTCCGTTCATTTTTTGGGAGTTAAATGTTACACATTTAATTTAGTAGTCATCATGCATACATGACAACCATTATGCATTTGGCATAATCATTACGTGTTTTTTCCACTAAATTATGCCTTACATGTAAATGTATACAGATTACGTGTTTTCGATATAATTTGTTTTCTAATTTTTATTAACATCGCATTAATCCCACAGACCGTATTCTAGAAAAGACTATTCTATGTAACTACAACATGAGAGTACTCGTCTGTAGACTTGCATGCACTTTCCTAACAGTATTATGTTCTATTTATAGCAACTGCCCTATTTCCAAGAAACATGCTGGTTTCTACTTTCAAACTTTTTATCTTCAGTTTCCATTTATAGCTGCTGCAGCTGTATGTCATATTTAGGAGAAAACAGACTGGTTCTCTAACTTTTAATCTTTGCTTGCAGATTCTTTGTTCTAATTCATATCTGGTACAGAACCAGTCTGTAAGTATTTGGCGCTAAAAGTCCAGTGAGATTTATTCTAGTTGATGTGTGTTAGAGCAAAAATGTTTTTCAAATAATTTCACATATGGATTAGGAAAAGACAAAAAAAAACAATTCACAGATGAATACATGAATTACACAATACATCGTTCCATTCTAGGGCAGCATCACGCCCCATGCAGGCTGTGTGGAAAGGATTTTAATATTGGTCATGGTGGTAAAACAAAGAAACCTTGAATTAGCTTGTTTTACTTACTCCAATACTAAGGTAACTTCATATAAATTTTTTAGTTAACATTTCATACAATTTATATAGTTCCAAGGCACTATATAGAATTGTATAAAATGTTAAACAGAACTAAATAGTGGACATGAATTTTATAAATGCAGAGGCATTATGTATCGAGTTCTTAATAGAACACAGACTACCCCTAAGAGCAGAAGACTACATTGGTCCTTTGTTCAAATGGACGTTTCCTAATTCCAGAATTGCAGAAAATAATTGCATGTGCAAGAACAAAATCATCTAATACTGTTAGGTGTTTAGCAGAAGATACTTCAATTAAAAATGCAGAAGCCATGAAAATTGGGCTGTTTATTATTGCAACAGACAGTAGTAGTGATTATGACAAAAAGTTGTACCCAGTCTGTATAAGAGACTTTGACATTGAAAAGAGCAAAGTCAGAGTGCTCTTCTTTCATTACCAGAATTAACAGTAGATTCCACTGGAGAAAACATTTTTTTATTTGCCTGATAATGCTTTGAATAAACATAAGTTGGCAGAACTGTATGGGGTTTTCAGCTGATACTGCATCAGTGATGACTGAAATTCATACAGGAGTTGCATTCTATATTTTGAAAAATGTCTCCATCATTGTATATATCAGTTGTCTCAGTCATATAATGCACCATGCTGCAGGAAAGGCCGTTAATAAATTAGAAGCAGAACCCCTGAAGTATCAAGTTGGCACTCTACCTGACAATGTACTTCATGTGGACGGAGTTCATTTTTTTCATTTTTTTTTCCCAGCAAAAAGACCCAATAACTTGAAGATATAAATTTCCTCTTCTTTGTCAGGTTATGACAGGAATATTGGTTTGTTACCATTCTAATGCTGACTGTGAGAAATTGTTCAGTATTGTTAAAAAAAAAAAAACTGAATTCAGATCCAGGCTCTGTAATCCAGCACTTAGTACTCTACTGGTGTGCAAAACATTCATAATCTCAGCTGGTACAAAGTGTTTTGAAATGCAGTATGAGATACTGTTGCTTTTTAAAGCTTAAAGTTTTATATACAAAAACTTGAAGCAGTAATTGATGTTAAAATTCCATAGTGATAAATAAATCATTTTGTACATATGCTCATTGAATTTTGATCATGATGTATGTGGATTGCTGTTTTTCTGCTAGGATTACTCTTGTTGTCCATTTGGATTATACTATTTCCTCACCAGGGTTTGGCATGTATGCATCAAGTTGTAGGGTTTAACACCATTTTTCAGCACAAGATATGCTATACATGGTGGCCAGTATAAATTGTGGAGGAAGAACCTAGGAAAACCCCAGAAAGAACCACTGACCTATGAGAAGTTATTGGCAAGCTTTCTCACATACCCACATTGGCCGAGCCCAAAACTTGAACCCACGCAAAGAGAGGTGAGATGGCAGTGATCCGTAATGGTGATTGACTGATTGTTTTAAACCACTTGTCCACTCGGGACCCCTTGATAATGTAGTGATCTGTAGTCTCAGGGCCCCATTAGTCATCATGAAACTTTTAATTGGTAGAATGATTAATAGATTGACAGCACATTATTGGTTTAGAAACAGAAGATTGACAGCACATTATAGGTTTGGAAACGGAAATAAATTAGAGGAACCATTTTCAGTTAGTATATTCTCGTGTGAAACAGAAATAAGAAGAGAAACATATTTAGAAAATGCTGTTTACTTTTATCCATGTAACCATAATGGTTCTCTGTCCAATTTTCAGCAGATGATTCTTCCCGCTATTTTTACTCCGGAGTTGTATGTTCCCCTGGAAAACGGCTGTTGTTGGTAGACTTTTCCTTGAATAATATCAAACTATACAATCGCCAGACTGGTGAGATATTGGCAAAATCAGAAGAACTGACTCTGCTCTGGGATATTTGTAACGTTGACAAAAACAGGACACAGGTAGCAGTGACCTTAAGGAATGGTTGGATTCAGATTATGTCAGTTCAAGCTACTGGACCTACACCTTATATCAATTCAATGAAGGCATTAAAGACACCATTGGATTCATGTCGTGGAGTGAGCGCCATACCAAAGCAGGACAAACTTGTCGTGAGCGGTATATCTGGATCAATGCAGTGTTGGTGTGTAGTGTCAGTTTCAGACGTAAATGTTGGAAGAATTCATAATATATGTCAATTTGGGGGATTTGGTTATAGTTACTTGGTTTCAAGTGAAAATGAAAGATGTGTTTATATCTCCTGTTATGCTGACAAGTCCAGTGATACTGGTGTGTACGGATACATTGTGGAAAGTGGAAAGCAAATATTTACATATCGGCGCAAGGACCTTTCCTGGCCACGTGGAATCTGCGCAGACAAGAAAGGATTCATCTATGTCTGCAATCAGGATCTCAACAGTAGAAACATCCATCAGCTGACTGGGAATGGAGAACCAGTGATGATATTCAGACTAGACCTTCTGCCAGATCCTCAGGCAATATGTCTTGATGAAAATCAGGAACAAATTTTCATCACTTTATGGGGAAAAAATCAGATCTCAAGATTTCGAATAATGTGGGAAGATCATACAGGTATTGCATATTGCTATGTATGGAGATAGTTTGGTATTGCTTATGACAAGTCGATTCTCCCGCTTTTCATAATTATTTTTCTGCCTGATTTTTTAGCATTCATTGATAAAATATATGTCGTAATTTTGGTCAGACAATTCATCACGTCCCTGCCAAGAGCTAAGCTTGAAATAAATTTTCTTCTTACCGTTGACCTCATATCAGTGGTAACAATCATGCTGCCGTTGAAAAAATATTGCTAAATGGTAGTTCTGCATTATCTTGCCTTTTGATCATCATTATATCAATAGTAATATAGATTCATTACATTTTTTCTTCTTGTTTCCTTTGTATAATGGTCTGATCTATATATTTATTGCCCTTTGCATACTTGCGCTTCGAAGACAGGAATCCATAGATTCCAAATGGCTTTGAACTTGTTGCACAAGTTTTTTTGCACTCATGTTTGTCAATACTTACATAACTATCCTCCATGGTCTAGTAAGACCTACATTACACACTGTGTAAGACCTGCATTACACACTATGTAAGACCTACATTACACACTATGTAAGACCTGCATTACACACTGTGTAAGACATGCATTAAACACTGTGTAAGACCTACATTACACACTGTGTAAGACCCGCATTAAACACGTTAGTTAGTACTTACATAACTATCCTCCGTGGACTAGTAAGACCTGCATTACACACTTTTTAAGACCTGCATTACACACTGTGTAAGACCTGCATTACACACTTTTTAAGACCCACATTACACACTGTGTAAGACCTGCATTGCACACTGTGTAAGTCATGCATTATATACTGTGTAAGGCATGCACTACACACTTTTTTAAGACCTGCATTACACACTTTGTAAGACGTGCATTATATACCGTGTAAGACATGCATTACACACTTTTTAAGACCCGCATTACTCACTGTATAAGACCTGCATTACACACTGTGTAAGACATGCATTATATACTGTGTAAGATATGCATTATATACTGTGTAAAACCTGCATTATATACTGTGTAAGACATGCATTATACACATTCATTTAGTACAGTGTTTCTCAAACTTTTTTTGTCTTGCGGCGCACCAAAAAGATCTAAAAATGTTCACGGCACACCTGAAAAGATTTAACAATTTTTGTGGTGAAGAACTTATTTATTTGTACATATATTAAATTTTTAATTTAAAGTGAAGGATGTGCCTGCTTTCGAGAGCAAATCAGATTGAAGCGAGGCTCCAAAGTCGACAAACAAGCGCGCATTTCATCGATTTTAAGAAGTCTCTCTCTCTTTTGATGTGATTTCAGTCAATGCTGAAAATCCAAACTCACAAAACCACAAAGACACAAATGGCAGAATTACTTTGATTGCTTTTGAACTGATTGCAGGATGTGACTTCTTGAATAAGATTCAAAACTCATCCAGGCTCTTTTCAGGAAATGTTGACTGAAAAAAAATGTCTTGTTTTTTAAATCAATGAGCTGTTCTTCTTCTTCGGTTGTAAGATTTGTAGTTTCATTGTTTCCGAATGGATTGATCACCCATCCATATTCTTCACTTGCATGTGATGGGAAGTAATGCTGCAGTACCGATTGTAGGTCTCTCAGTGTGTCCAGAATTTTGGGGATGAGATCTCGCACAAGTCTCGCATTACGAAAGGAACCAATGAATGACAGACTGACAGATATTGCGTTTTTATATATGTTACTTTTTTAACTTTTGCAACATTGATTTACCATTTAATTTTTCGATATATTCAAGGTTTCAAATGCTAGCAATTTTAAATATTTTTCAGAACTCCCACGGCACACCTGCAAATCACCGATTTAATACCTCACCCTACCTGCAAGTTCCGCTTAAGGCCGACCTCTGCCCTATTCTAACCTCTGGCTATCACACTTGTATTCGCACTAAAAATAAATTTGTTGCATTGTGGAAACATACACTGGATTTAATGTTTGGTATATCAGTAGAGAACTCATTTATTTACATTTAACAAACACAGAGTCAATACAAATGATATTATCTTGAATTCTCAGAAATTCTATTAGCCCGGAAGAGCGTCAACCCTTTATTGGCACTCTTGATAAATGTTGCAATGTATTTCAGATTTTCAGCCTTCACCATTAGGACAACGTTTCAGTTTGTTTGCATTCTGTAAGCTAAAGACTAAAATGTATTAAAGATATTACTGTTCATGTCAGGTCTTAATTTATTTTATGACTTTTGATGCAGCAGCGATTTTTTCAAAAGCAAACAAATTTAAGATGAGTGAGTGATGCAGTTAGAAGTACCTCTTTATCATAGATGAATATGTTGTGTGAACAGCAATAAACTTGTCCTTCATAACAATAGGTCAGAGCAATAACTTGTCCTTCATAATAATAGGTCAGAACAATAACTTGTCCTTCATAATAATAGGTCAGAACAATAACTTGTCCTTTATAATAATAGGTAAGAGCAATAAATTGTCCTTCATAATAATAGGTCAGAACAATAACTTGTCCTTCATTATAATAGGTCAGAGCAATAACCTGTCCTTTGTATTATTAGGTTAAATTAATTACATGTGCTAAACAAGTTACACATCAAATTACCCTCCATCCGCGATAGGTCAAGGCTTTTGAATACAATAATTTGATCCATATATATATACTAAATAATAATTCATGGTTATAACATGTTCTTCAATACAGTTTATCAGTATCATAGTACCGGGTATCACATGTCTACGAAAATTTTGAGAAGCTTTTTATTGATGATGTTGTGTTTATGTGATGATATGTTATATTTGATAAGTGACAATAAGTCCCATTGTTAAATATTTAGACACTTTCGATGAGCGTACTTGAATTCTGTAAACACTGGAATCTTGTGAGGACTCAAGAAATCTGATAGCCTGAGGCCCCTAAGCTTGCTGATCTGTATTCTTAGAGAGGTGCCTGTTGAGCTTGTCCAAAAATAAATTGCCAGAGAAAACGCTGGTCATCTGATGAAATGCAGAAATCTGTATTTTGAAGATGGTGACATACCTGCCATAACAGATCACTACTGTACTACATGAAATGGAGAAATGATTTTAATCAAATTGTGATATGGCATGTCGTGCTAAAAATATGATTTTATACTCGGTTTTTCATGGTGCAAATGATGTAGAAAATGTACAGTTGCAATTTCTTTTGAATATTTTGAGTTTAAATCCTCAGACATCCAGTTCAGTTACATTGGTCAAAGTGGATAGTACCCTGTAAAAGTAATTAGATAGCAAATCAGGGTTCTCATATAGATGCGTATTTGTAGGTTTTGGCACAAATTTTACCCATATCTGATGCACGGAAATTCCAACCTGAGAAATTTTATAATGCATTGATTTCTGCCAGAGCATCAGTCATAATTACCCTATATTTGCCTCTGGCATAGTTTCCTATCAAGTGTACAATGTCCATAACAAAGTCATAATTACCCTATATTTGCCTCTGGCATAGTTTCCTATCAAGTGTACACTGTCCATAACAAAGTCATAATTATCCTATATTTGCCTCTGGCATAGTTTCCTATCAAGTGTACACTGTCCATAACAAAATCATAATTACCCTATATTTGCCTCTGGCATAATAATTTTCTATCAAGTGTACACTGTCCATAACAAAGACATAATTATCCTATATTTGCCTCTGGCATAGTTTCCTATCAAGTGTATACTGTCCATAACAAAACCATAATTACCATATATTTGCCTCTGGCATAATTTCCTATCAAGTGTACACTGTCCATAGCAAAGTCATAATTACCCTATATTTGCCTCTGGCATAATTTCCTATCAAGTGTACACTGTCCATAACAAAGTTGTAATTACCCTATATTTGCCACTGGCATAATTTCCTATCAAGTGTACACTGTCCATAACAAAGTCGTAATTACCCCATATTTGCCACTGGCATAGTTTTCTATCAAGTGTACACTGTCCATAACAAAGTTGTATTTACCCTATATTTACCACTGGCATACTTTCCTATCAAGTGTACACTGTCCATAACAAAGTCATAATTACCCTATATTTACCACTGGCATAGTTTTCTATCAAATGTACACTGTCC
The DNA here is from genome assembly GCA_028554795.2 of Sinohyriopsis cumingii. Lineage (NCBI taxonomy): Eukaryota > Metazoa > Mollusca > Bivalvia > Unionida > Unionidae > Sinohyriopsis > Sinohyriopsis cumingii. Next base: position 49,884,129 of record CM068839.1, on the reverse strand, counting down.
ATAACAAAGTCGTAATTACCCTATATTTACCACTGGCATAGTTTTCTATCAAGTGTACACTGTCCATAACAAAGTCATAATTACCCTATATTTGCCACTCGCATAGTTTCCTATCAAGTGTACACTGTCCATAACAAAGATCGACATTTGCCCCACTGCAGTTTACTCCTTATTGGCCCCCTATGCAAAATCAGTATGAACTGGGCAGTGCCGACAAGTCACTGATGTCATGCTTAGGTGGTGGACATAGCTGAATCAAAGTCAGATTATTTCAAGATTATATTTAATGTTTATAATAGCTGATAAGGGAATCAGTTACGACTTGAGTGGATTAACCTTTGAACCAAATGTCATGTCCCCCTACCTGCAGTAGGACAAAAATAACATTTTAAAAGGTCGTCTACCAAACAAGCCCTTTTATAGCTAGAATATAAACATTTATCAAATGTTCAGATTGGACTGGTTCAGGAGAAGAAACTAGGAACTTGGACAGATATTTCACAAGGAAGCATTAAGATGTGCTGGATATAGGTAATACTAATACAAATAATAGGTACAGTGGAACCCCGCTATAACGCGATGATCGGGGTCCATAAAATCGGATCGCGTTAAAAGCGGGGTCGCGTTAATGCGGGGTTTTACAATATTTAACTTTTTTTCCGAGAACATATACGTGTATACATGTACAATGATCAAAAGTCGGCTTATCATCAGATGAATATTAACTGGAATGCATTAATTAAGATATATTCAAAATAATCGAAGGCTAATATATTTATAGGTTATTACTGTGCATTAAAAACATTTACTAATTTTTATTTGTTTGAACGATAATACAGATTGACTGATAATACCAGACTATCGCTATATCATGAAAAGTGTATCAACACCGTATGCTACCGTGCCGTCGTGGCATGCAGTTCATCCATAATGGATGTAATTTCATTGAAAATCGTACAGATTTAAAATATTCAATAATTTTGTAATAGTCTGAATTCGTCGTGTAAAATATAGGATGAACAAAATATTGAAACCATTTACTTGCCGTCTGATATCGTACGGTCATTGCATGCAGCTATTCCCGGGTCTACATACGGTGTCTGTACAAATTTCATACCGCTAAAATTTTATCATATGCGACAACTGCAAGAATAATTAACAATCAACGCATGATTTCAGCATGCAAATCACTTTTATTTCAGATTTTGTGAACATCAAAAGAAACATGTGAAAACTGCTAAATTAATACTTCTTTTAAGTTGAGTAATGCCAATGATGTGTCGACGGATGCGTTATTATCTGCTACCATTCCCTTTATCATTTCACGGCGATAATTTTGTTTAAATACGGAAATTATGCCTTGGTCAAGTGGCTGGATTTCTGACGTAGTGTTTTTCGGGAGGTACGAAACTTTGATCTTGCCATCACTGCTGACAAGATTTTCCGCTGGGGGGTGGGCAGGGCAATTATCCAGCAGGAGGAGAGCTTTTTCCTCCAGCTTGAGTTTTCGTAAATGAGCCCGAACATCTGGAACGAATGTTTTGTGAAACCAGTCATCAAATATGGAGCTATTCATCCAAGCATTCTTGCTGTTAGTGTACTGAAATGGAAGTGCCTTCATATTTACATGATGAAAACCTCTGGGAGCTTTCGATTTTCCAATCATCAGAGGTCTGACTTTGTGGCTGCCAGACTTGTTAACACAAAATAAGAGAGTCACTCTGTCCTTCCTCTTCTTGAAACCTTCTCGTTTGTGAGGGTCAGTCTTGGTTGCAAGGGTGCGATCGGGTAACATTTTATACCATAAACCAGTCTCATCGCAGTTGTAAACTTGGTCCGCTGTGTAGCAACCGTCCTCCAGCAACTTTTTAAGCCCAATCGGGTAGGAATTGGCAGCCTCTTTGTCAGCGGAGCGGATTTCCCCAGACACAAGAACTTGGCTGATAGCGTGCCTTTTCTTGAATCTGTCTAGCCAGCCATTACTCGCCTTAAATTTGGAATCATCTCCATTGATATGGCGATCAAATTTCTCTGCTTGGGCTTTCAGAATTGGGCCAGAAATTGGAACACCTTCTGAGCGAGCTTGTACAAACCATTGGTACAAAGCTGAATCTAGGACATTGTCATTAGCTAACTTAACCCTTTTACGCTGTAAACCAGTTTCCTCTTCAAGAATGTTGGGTAGACTACGGAGCTTTCCTTCATCTGTTTTCCACCCTCGCAAAGTGGACTCGCTGATTCCTAGATCTCTGGCAAGCTGAGTTTGTTGTTTGCCCTTCTTTAGTTGATCTAGGGCATACAGTTTCTCTTTAGCAGAAAACGACTTGCGTTTTTGAACTTGCTTTTCCATAACAGTAAAATATTTTTTTTATATAAGCAAACAACGTACACAGATAAAGCTCAATAACTAAGTAATGAAGGCCTGCAATGGTTGCGAATCACTTTTTATATAAAACAAAATTAAGCTGAACGGATGTACAATTTCATACCCTTTTAATTTACAGATAATAAAGTGGATATTATTTACTTTCAACTGTTTGTTGTTTGATCACACCGCCAAGCACAGCATACATGTTGGCGGCTTTCGTCCTTTGATGTTTATTAAACTGTGCGACTCTTGTATCAACCACAACTTTGTCTGCTGCTTGGCTGTGATTGCAGTTAAATAAGAAGCCCATGTCGGCTATTGTTTGAGCAATGACTGTATACAGAATTCATGGAAGACAATCACAAAGACGATTTACTGGCTTTACTCATGGATCCGTAATAAGTAACACTTCCGATAACGTTTACTTCGGCTTAACAATTCAAAAACCTAATGAAACCAGTTTTCTCTTCTAGAGTAGAATACGGAACTTCACCACAACCTGTTCAAATTGATAAATTTCAGAAGCCAAGCGTTGTACACACTATTTCTCGTACGTTATATATATCGTATTATTTTAGAATTCATACACGATCACTTCTCCAAAGTCACTTAAAGAACCAGGATAAATTGTTAAGTTCCGATCGTTTATTATTAAAAGTCATACGCGAATTCTTCCACCAAATTATAATAAACGTTTTACACACTATTTATCGTACGTTAAACAAATATTTTCACGGTCCGATAAAAATACACGTAAATGAATTTCAAATTTCAGGAACCATGCCACGATCATATTATTTTAAAAGTCACAACTAATCTCATGCCCAAAATGAAGTTAATTTCTTGTTTTGTTTTTTTTTTTTTTGCTTTTCTCCAAATTTTTTTTCTCCATGTGTGAATGAATATATGAAATTTCGGGAGCCATGCTACGACCGCGTTATATCCGAATTCGCGTTATGGCGGGGCGCGTTATAGCGGGGTTCCACTGTAATACTAATACAGATATAGGTAATACTAATACAGATAATAGGTAATACTAAAACAGATATAGGTAGTACTAAAACAGATGGAGGTAATACTAAAACAGATATAGGCAATACTAATACAGATATAGGTAGTACTAAAACATACAGGTAGTACTAAAACAGATATAGGCAATACTAATACAGATATAGGTAGTACTAAAACAGATACAGGTAGTACTAAAACAGATATAGGTAATACTAATACAGATATAGGTAATACTAAAACAGATATAGGTAATACTAATACAGATATAGGTAATACTAAAACAGATATAGGTAATACTAATACAGATATAGGTAGTACTAATACAGATATAGGTAGTACTAAAACAGATAAGTGGTAAGAACAATGTTTCTTCACGAATTAACGGAACAAGTACACATGTACTCATAATGAAACAATGGAACAGACTCACTTGGGCAATTGTTGCTTTAAATATAGAGATTTGACTTTTATGTATTGGTGTTCGTTTTAGTAAATGTGTTGGTAATAATTGGCAGTTAATTTTGTCGAAATGCATTCATTACTATGTATGTATTTTTTTCTAATGTATTAATTTTGATTAATTACTAGACGCATGATGCTAGACTTGGTGTAAACATTTCTTTTCAGTTAAGAAAATCTGTTTGTAGTTTATCTTCTCTGTGAAATAAAAGGCTACTATTTTTTAATTATTGCTCATTGAGTTTTGTTTGGTGTTCACCCAAACTTTCAAGTCATCTTAATATTAATGTGGTATCTGCTTAATAGTTAAAGTGTTTATAGTAAAACTAGTGGTTACTTTTATGTTGGTTTCTTCCAGCATTTATTAACCACATGAAGGTTTTACTTGCTTCTATAAAGTCACTAATTGGAAACAATTTTTGTTCAATAAAATCGCTATATCATTAAGAATCCCTTTTTCTGTAAATATTATTGTTCTTTTCTTGCATTTTTCCTTGTATGTGCACTCTATGTATGTTAGGTGTGTGCATTGATAATAATATTTTGTCTAAATTGATACTGTGTAGTTGTTACAGTAATTGGCTAAATATTTATTATAATATTTTAAATGAGTTGTAAGACTGAAAAAGAAAGGAAAGAAATTATCTTCATCTATACAATTTTGTAAGAACTTTATTTGATATTAAAAGGTTTCTACCAACGTGGCTTCATAACTGATTAATGAAAAAATATCTCTGTAGAAACCTGCCAAGCCCATGATGTATTTGAAAGCGATGAAAGCAAACATCCAGCCCATGATGTATTTGGAAGCGATGGAAGCAAACGTCCAGCCCATGATGTATTTGGAAGTGATGGAAGCAAACATCCAGCCCATGATGTATTTGGAAGCGATGGAAGCAAACATCCAGCCCATGATGTATTTGGAAGCGATGGAAGCAAACATCCAGCCCATGATGTATTTGGAAGCGATGGAAGCAAACAACCAGCCCATGATGGAGAGTTCCTTACACAGAAAGATAAGATGACTGTAAGTTTTCAATTGTTATGAACAACCAACTAGAATTGTCTTGATTCTTCTTGTGTGGTTATCACTGTTGGACATAAGCCAACCCTTTACACACCCTTCATGTGTACTATATACAAACCAGATGTGATGTGATGGGTTGTTATGCCGCCATGTTGGTAGGTGTGTTATGATTGGGATGGGGTGCTCCCAGTATTTCATTTAGATTATTATAGAAGTCCCACCCAGGCTCGATTTTGGTTGGAAGTTAAATTAGTAAAAGATAGATTTAAAGCTCCGAGCCCCCAGTCAGCAATGCCAACGGTTAAATGATTGAATGTACAAAAAGTTAAATTCAACGAATAACAACTTAATAATAATTCAGTAGTCAAGTGCTTTAAGTTTCCCAAGTACTCTCCTTCCGCTTGACCATGTGATAGCCTATTGAATCGTTTGATTAGTAGTGTGAGAGCTTTCCACCTGTCCTTGTATTTTACTCATTTGTGTATTCTTCTCTCCTATTCCTCCTCCACTTTCTCCTCCTCGACTCCTTTTGCTCCTCCTCCTTGACTCTCTCCAACTACTAGACTTGTCGACTCTGACTGCTCTGCTTTTCTCACTTCCATCTCCCCTCTTAGAGACTCAGCACTCAACTGAAAGTTCTGTCCCACAAAAAGCTTCCTGTGAAAACACAAGTACGGTACAATGCTTCCCTTAGCCCTCTCATCTCACACTGCACACAGCCTATCATCAGATAATGGCTATTAAATTTCTTTGGTCACACATTCATTCACTTTGAAATATCCATATGTTCTTGTATAGTAAAACAACATCGTGATAAAAGCACGGTATCAATTACTTCTCATACATACATCCATAAATTGCACTGCATCAGTACATATTCCTAATCCCATTATCCTAAACAATATCACAGCAATCAGACACATTTGTTTATATTACAAGTCATACAGAGTACACAAATACTCAAATATCCATGCTCTGATATATCCGTACATCCATATTAACTAATCTTACACACTTTAACCATTTTCCAAATTCACAGTTCATGCATGTGTAAAATCTAACATATCACATGAATAAATGCACTAGTTTACTACGAAGTAACCTAATAGCAAATAGCAAAATTAATTCTGACTGCAAGCTAACAATCTACATAATTCTCTACATAATAACCAAGCTCATTTCTCAAACAGAAAATGTAAATTAAACACTACAAAGGTAATTCTATGTACTAAACAATCCTAGTAATTAAGTATGCACATAATTACAATTACAATGCCGTAATATTCTGCAAAAATCGAACAAATAACTTACTGACCTTTATGAAGCTTTGTCTTTCCTTAGAATCTCCTATCTATGTTTTACTGCCAAATTACTAGTGGCTTCCTTGGAGTAACCCTATATTGCTCAGCAATCTTCATAGGCATGACTAAATTTTTGCTTGAAGTTACAATTCAAGATTGTTACCACACCCTCTATCTCAGTTATGATTGGATATTGCTGTGACCTGGTCCAATCAAACTTAGTGGACAATGTCCTTCTTGCTGTCTGTCCATGTGGGGACAGATTTAGAACACAACACGGTCCCTCGTTTACCTCAGATGTTAGGACTAAGCTGTAACACATGGGGGGAAGTTGCACGATCTAGCTACTGTGCCGATTCAAGATGCAGGTCTTCTATCTAGTCATCGTAACCTTGCGCCTACAGCAATGTTTAGACAACAAACCATAACTTGTAATAATACCTTAGTTTATACACGACTTAAGAAATGGGGCTCAGCAAATGTGACACTGGAATTGCACTAAAATTGATTCCCCCATCCCTGCAAAAGTTGTTTGATGGAAGTTTTGGGTCTGGTTACCCCCACTTGATTGAGAGGAGGGATGCTCAGGTGATTGCAATGCCACTGCCTTTAAATATTTCCCAATTTGATTCCCTTAACTTCTGAGACAAAATCTCAGTTGTGATGACTCAATGTTAACAGTGAAGCCTATTTCAAAACAGGGACAGGTCAAAACATACCTAAACCAAAATGTACCCAAGTCGAAATATACCCAAACCAAAGCAATGCAGCCATAGTAATTCTATGTTCTGGTATCTCAAATATGTTACATGCATATTTGGAAATTTGTAAACCTTTCTCAAGACTGTAAAAAAGGAAAGTAACCGTTGTTGAAGTCTCAATACTGAATGAGGTCTTCGTCATGGAAAACTATATGTCATCTTGCATGATTTTATGATTTTGTTTCTTTTTCAAAAAGCAAAATTCATGAAACTTTATTATTTATAGAATGCTGGCAGAATGGGATGTGTTTCTCTCTCTTTCAAAGAAAACAATATTTATATAGTTTAAAGAAAAGGATAATTATATACATTTTGAAGTTTTTATTTAGTAGGACAAGAACTATTCTGGCAGCAGATAATAATAACAATAATAATAATAATCACGATCATTATAATCATACTATTTCACACTATTCACAAGAACACTTAAAATAACGAGGCACCTAGTGCTCTAAAGCACTGTTATGGATCACTGCCATTTCACCTCTCTCGGCTTGGGTTCGAGTCTCAGGCTTGGCCAATGTAGGTATGTGAGAAAGCTTGCCATTAGCTTCTCGTGGATTGGTGGGTTCTTTTTCCTTGTTTAGAATTCAGTTGCAACTACTTAAAATGACTGTGTGTAAAAGAGTAATTGCTTTTTAAAACTAATAATCACATAGTAAATTTTTTTACTAATATAAAGTAAAAATCATTCCAAGTAATTCCTTTTATTGTTTCAAATAATGTATCCTTTTCAGCTACAACATTTAAGTAAGTTGTGTTTTAAAATAAAATTTCATTACTTAGTAAAGATCTCAAGTAATTTATTTTATTAAAATATGTAATACATGTATTGTCTATTATAAGAAAGTTATAATAAGTAATTGACAATTAATCAAATGTACAACTTTACTCGAGTCAAGTAAAATAAAGTACTGAGTAATTGTGTACTCATGAAATTATGTCTGTAGAAAGATAAATTAAACCAGTGCATTTCTGGAAGTTGAACTGGATCAAACGCATCCATATCGGTAGAATCAAGTTGAACATTTACTTCATTTGGCTCAGTATCATAAATGATATCCAGGTCTGTAACTATGAATTTTCACGTCAGTGTCTTGAACTGTTTATAAATTTACCTAATTCAAACATCATCTGCATTATCTAGTTTACTTATAAAGTAATTTAATATTTTAATTATTGTTTGTTTGTGATACAGTCTGGCTAATGAGTAGACCATGTTTGTTTATCTGTGGCACGTGACGGCTACGATGTTCACAGACCACTTTTCTTCAAACATATACTGATTTTATTTTTCAATGGCTACTGAAAACCTTGTTTCTCAAAACAAGGCCATGTCAGGGGTTTTGGGAGTACAAAATTCTTGTGACATGCCATGCAGGTATGAGGTTATTTGGGTCTTTAAAATTACCTGCTACTCGAGACTTGTCATGGTAAAGTACGAGACTTGTCATGGTAAAGTACGATATCAAGGAGCATGTTTGCCTTTTACTCAGTACTGTAGTAGATCCATTTGTAACGTTAAAATTGAGTACAATTTTAAACAACCTGTGGGCATGAAACTGTAATTTCTTGTACTCTATATAAATGAAGCAGCAGTGCAAGTAAACACTGAAACTGAATTTCACTATCACATTTTCTGTGAGTATTAATTTAAGAATGTTTATTTTGACACATGATCAACAGTGTGATCTTAAATTATACCTCATCAGGAGCTGGTCAAAGGATATAGGAACTACATGTTAAATTTCACGTCGATTGCATTTCTTCACACAAAAGTAAAAAATCTACCATGATAACTGTGCTGAAAAACTTACTAGAATTGTTATATTTTAAACCATGTTTTGCTTTGATGTTGAGCCCATCTTAGCAGAATATCAAGGGTGTGATATCTGTGTGTATGTCCATCTGCACATCCATCCATACATCTATTGACATGGTAGATTAAAGTCAGTGATTAAATTGTTTTAGATTAAGCCTGTTATTGAATTTTTTTACTTTCTGACCAGATATAAGACTTTGAATAAAATCCCTTGGTTTTAGATAATCATTAGCTGTTCTGACTACAAGCACATTTGGGCTTATAGTATAGTGTCATGTCTGTTATACATTATTTATCCGTTAACATTTTCATGGTACCACTTATATCTGATCCAATATGAATACACTTGAGCTATGGGAATGTCATTAAGATCTAGCACAAGTTGATAATGAGCAGAGTCCATGCTTTTAAAGGACCTGATCATGCATCTGACTGACTCTGCTTGTTACCAATATAGTGACCATATTTCTGGTCTGACATGGTTCAGACTTGGAATAAATTACAAACCCAAGAACACAACAAACAAAAAAAACACATATTGTCCATGGTGCAAGCATGCTTTATAAATGGAAGACAGCAACCTGCAAACCTGTCTTTGATTAACTCTAAATGCCATGACAAATCAATATTGTTGCATCATTATTTATTATTTTGGAAGCAGTATAAATATTTGTGTTGTAATGATGATTGGGGGGGGGACAAACATATCTAACTATTACTTTAATTTGCCTTTGTAGGAAATGACAGATACTGCTGGACAAATGTATCTTTGTGCATCAGATCTGACTAAACCCAATGAATTCCAAGCATCGTTACGGAAAAGAGCTTTGCCACCAGGAAAAAGATACCACGTCTTTTTCTGTTACGCTAGCTTAGATATAGAGTGGGTACGAGAAACTACACACACACTAGAAACAGGCTATGGATTTGTTTGCTGTGACTATGAACGAGACAATACTCCAGGAACTTCATTACTACAGTTTGTCAGCGATAGCATGAAAAAGGCGTACAAAACTGTTATAGTTATGACCAGAAAAGCTTTTCAGAGTTCTTTTGTTGTACATGAAATTCAAATGGCTTTGAGTCATGGTTTTAGCAAAGGTAAAACGTTTGTTGTCCCAGTATTATTAGAGGACTGTGAAATTCCTGATTACCTAAGTGTCTTACACTATATTGATGCCCGGGATTCCAAGAGAAGAGACGTCTGGTTACCCAAGTTACTGATGGAGCTGGATGCTCCAGGTGAGCAAGTATTTTACCATTGTCACAGTGGGAAAATTTGTATGGGGAAGCAAGGAACATTAATTTGTTAAGGGGCCGTTATCAAGATTTGTGATACCATAAGTGTATTGATAATTTTACAATTTATATTGATATTTTCTTCCAAATTCTGATCACTCAAGTAGAATTTTTTGGGGAATAAAATGATTCGTATGCAGTGATGTGGACCTACATGTTTTGTTGGGGTTTCTTGTGTGTTGTTTACTTTCCTTTTAATGAAGAATCAAGAAATTGCAATTTGACAACTTTCTATAGTGGACTTGTTAAATTGTAAACATTGTCATTAAATGATAATGTCAACATGTAAAGAATATAAATTATAGATTAATAAGAACACTTCTTAATTAAGAATAACATACTCTAGCTCTAATTAAATTCCTATTACCACCAATTAACATGGATTCTCGTTTAAGTGCAACTTTTCATGCCTGACTGAATAGTATCCTGCACCTCCCCTCCCCCCCCCCATATACATTTTCAGGGAAACCTTTGCAGCAAAGGCTTTCAGGTTTGTACCAGTGATGAGGATGATCTGTTAGCCAATGTGTGATAAAATTAAAACCATAAATTATTGGAAAGCCACTGATAAAACTTTGTGACTTATTTTGACTAAACAAAATATGTAGACTACCTTTATTGTATCTTTTCTACTTTTATGATTGTTTCCAGTGTTGTATGAAACAATGCCCTTATAATAAAATTGTTACAACTTGAAGCAGTGTGTCGGAAACTGCCTGAACAGCATTAGCAATTCAACTTTGGCTTGGAGCATCCTCACGTCAAGACTCTTACATTTGTCATTTGTTAATGTCATTTTGTTCCGAGTCATATATTGAAATACAGGTAGGATTTTGAAAATCTGTTAAGTTGCAGTAACCTCTTATCAATAATGACTCTTAATCCATCAAATAGTCTTGGTTAACTTGCTAACCCAGCGTGCCACGTTTAACTGCCATGGAGTTGTACCCTACTTCCGAGCTCTGTACCATCAACATCATTTATGATACACCAAAGTGAGTGGTATTACAGAACAATAAACAGATGTAACTCTACAATGATACCAAATAATGTACACTTTCATATCGCATTACAAAATATAGCAGGGAAACAAATGATATTATGACTAAATTTTTAGGCCAAATCCAGAACCAGAGTTTGTCAGTATTTTTTACTTTTTGGTCTGAGATCGATGGCAGACTGGTGTGAACTGCACATGGATAGGTTGACCTTTGCAAGAAGTCAGATAAATTTGTAATTTAGAGTAAACAGTGACCAGGACACACAAATCATGGGTATTGTTGACAATGGACAGTCGAGTTTTCAAATTTCTGTACATGAGCAAGTAAAAATTTCTTTATAATACCTAGGCATCTGGCAAAAGGCAAACCACTTAGAATTAGATGTGATTGGATGCATTAAGAAGTAATCCTTAAATTGCATTTCCTACCCCCAATTTTAAGCAGAAATGAACATAATTTCCAGGGATTAATGAGTTAAGAGTATGGGATATGCATCCCATATCTTTATCTGGGAAAAACACTTCTTTAGTGGAAACAGAAATCTCCGCATTATGACCTGGTCACTCAGTTTTTCAAATGGCGTATCAAAATTTTTCAGCAACTTCCACAAGTGATTTAAACTTTGCCAGCAATAGTGCAGATAAGACTGGGTAATTCTGTAATCCACATTGAGATAAATTAGATACCACAATGGAAACAATATGTAAACTATCATTACAATCATACTAGTGACTAATTTATTATTCGCAGCTAGTAATGGATATATTTGTTAAGAGACAAAAAGATAATTTTTTCATGAGAGAAATTTGTAGCTCATTACATCACATGGCAAAATGTAGAGAAAGAACATTGTTGTATAATCATTTGCAGATTTTGTGATAAAAGTTCTTGGATACAAGTTTTAGCTCACCTGGTCATAAGGTCATGTGGGCTTTTGGTGTGGGCCTGTGTTCAGTTTGTGTTGTGCGTCATGTGTTGTCTGTGTACAGTTGATTATTTCAGCTTCTCAACAAGCACAAGACTAATTTTTGACATGAAAGTCTTGATAGTAAATGATGCTGATAGGCAACAAACTATAACCACCATTACTAAAAGCAACAAATTTCAAATGAGATATCTTTAATAGCTGCCAACTAAATCAGAAAGAAAGCATCTCAGCATAAAATTGATACTGATGATAACCTGCTGTACAATTTGGCATCTGTTACTACTGTCATGTGTATTTAATTTTATATTGTATGCTTGACTTTTTTCCATGAGAGTAGCAGTTTGTGCCTACCTGACTAATGTTTTTAAAATTTAAAATGGCTGCTGACATTTGAGTTAAAGGTCTAGCCTAATTTACAAATGCTTGAAATGTTCTAGAAGGGAAATTTTGAAACACATCCTCATCATTTTATTGTTTCTTAGGTTTTTGTATAATACATGTATTGTTATCAACAAAATTATTAATTCCTCTTTTAATATCAGTTTTGTGGAATCACTTTTATTTGTGTTCAGTTATAATATGATAAACTATTTATTTAAATGATCCATTGGAATTACAAAGTGCTTATTAACTGTAGGACTAAAACATTGGTTTGGGATTATTGAGGATATATTGGAAGACATTTTGGCATATATCATTGTGATACATCAAGACTTGGTACATTGGCACATTGGAATTCATTTGGAACATTTTCTACATTTGTACTTGTGATAGAGCATTTAGGATTATATGGGAATTAATTCACAATACTGCAAGTTTGCCTTAAATTTTCGCATTGTCACTTAGAGGATTAAATAATTTGTTAATCTTACTAAACTTGTTGGTTTGCGTCTTTCAAAAAATGGTTTAAGACCATCAAGTCCTAACAGAAATTGGGGGCTCATCTAGGATTTGAATTTCTTTAAGATATCTAAGAGATATTACAAACTGTCTTTAAATTTTCAATTGACTTTGTTTTGGAATATGCGTGGTTCCTGGGAATGATTTTAATTTCACATATTTGTGAAATCTTTAGTGAAACCAACAAGTATTCACAATGTCATCTAATGTTGTGAACTTTGTATCAGATCTTACTCAGAAGAGGTAAGAGTCTATAAAAAAAGACTAGATGCTTGAGCTTGTCCGAAATTTTCATATTTCAGAAGTAGAAGGTTCTTCAGGAGAGGTTGAAGTAATTCTGTGAACAGACATTGGACAAGAGACCGTACTGTAAATTGAGCAAGTCTTGAGAGTAGACATTAAGGAAAGTCTGAATGCCAGAAAATTCATTTCCATTCCAGCTGATGGAAGAACAGATGCTACCATCTTAGAACAACAAATAATTTATATAAAATACCTTCACAATAGAAAAGTAAAAACTTGTCACTTTGAAGAAATATATTTTGTGTTATTTCTTTCCTTTCTTCTGTGGATTAAACTCCATGCATCATTTTGAAATGGAGGAAGTGATCAAAATTCTGAGACAGATGAAAAGGTAGGCAACACAAGTGAATTTTCTGAAAATACTTTTTTCTGGATGTGGGGATGAAATAATGATTTGATCAGCCCTCCATAGTAATAAAATATACTCCATCAGGGATAGGTTAAAGCAATAACGTTTCTTAAATGTTTTGGTACACTAGGTATGTAGTCATTCACTCTGCAAGCACTGTAATCATGTATGAAAATCAATTACAAGCACTGTAATCATGTATGAAAATCAATTATAAGCACTATAATCATGTATGAAAATCAATTACAAGCACTGTAATCATGTATGAAAATTAATTACAAGCACTATAATCATGTATGAAAATCAATTACAAGCACTGTAATCATGTATGAAAATCAATTACAAGCACTGTAATCATGTATGAAAATCAATTACAAGCACTGTAATCTTGTATGAAAATCAATTACAAGCACTGTAATCATGTATGAAAATCAATTACAAGCACTGTAATCATGTATGAAAATCAATTACAAGCACTGTAATCATGTATGAAAATCAATTACAAGCACTGTAATCATGTATGAAAATCAATTACAAGCACTGTAATCTTGTATGAAAATCAATTACAAGCACTGTAATCATGTATGAAAATCAATTACAAGCACTGTAATCATGTATGAAAATCAATTACAAGCACTGTAATCATGTATGAAAATTAATTACAAGCACTATAATCATGTATGAAAATCAATTACAAGCACTGTAATCATGTATGAAAATCAATTACAAGCACTGTAATCATGTATGAAAATCAATAATCATGTATGAAAATTAATAATAATGTATGAAAATCAATTACAAGCACTGTAATCATGTATGAAAATCAATAATCATGTATGAAAATCAATAATCATATATGAAAATCAATTACAAACACTAATCATGTATGAAAATCAATAATCATGTATGAAAATCAATTACAAGCACTCTAATCATGTATGAAAATCAATGATCATGTATGAAAATCAATTACAAGCACTGTAATCATGTATGAAAATCAAATACAAGCACTGTAATCATGTATGAAAATCAATTGCAAGCACTGTAATCATGTATGAAAATCAATAATCATGAAAATCAATTACAAACACTAATCATGTATGAAATTCAATCATGTATGAAAGTCAATAATCATGTAAGAAAATCAATTACAAGCACTGTAATCATGTATGAAAATCAATTGCAAGCACTGTAATCATGTATGAAAATCAATTACAAGCACTGTAATCATGTATGAACATCAATTACAAGCACTGTAATCATGTATGAAAATCGATTACAAGCATTGTAATCATGTGTGAAAATCGATAATCATGTATGAAAATCAATAATCATGTATGAAAATCAATTACAAGCACTGTAATCATGTATGAAAATCAAATACAAGCACTGTAATCATGTATGAAAATCAATTACAAGCACTATAATCATGTATGAAAATTGATTACAAGCACTGTAATCATATATGAAAATCAATTACAAGCACTGTAATCATGTATAAACATCAATTACAAGCACTATAATGATGTATGAAAATCAATTACAAGCACTGTAATCATGTATGAACATCAATTACAAGCACTATAATCATGTATGAAAATCAATTACAAGCACTGTAATCATGTATGAACATCAATTACAAGCACTATAATCATGTATGAAAATCGATTACAAGCACTGTAATCATGTATGAAAATAGATAATCATGTATGAAAATCAATAATCATGTATGAAAATCAATTACAAGCACTGTAGTCATGTATGAAAATCAATTACAAGTACTGTAATCATGTATGAAAATCGATTACAAGAATTTATGCATGTATGAAAATTGATTACAAGTACTGTAATCATGTATGAAAATCAATTGCAAGCACTGTAATCATGTATGAAAATTGATTACAAGCACTATAATCATGTATGAAAATCAATTACAAGCACTGTAATCATGTATGAAAATCAATTACAAGCACTGTAATCATGTATGAAAATCAATAATCATGTATGAAAATTAATAATAATGTATGAAAATCAATTACAAGCACTGTAATCATGTATGAAAATCAATAATCATGTATGAAAATCAATTACAAACACTAATCATGTATGAAAATCAATAATCATGTATGAAAATCAATTACAAGCACTCTAATCATGTATGAAAATCAATGATCATGTATGAAAATCAATTACAAGCACTGTAATCATGTATGAAAATCAAATACAAGCACTGTAATCATGTATGAAAATCAATTGCAAGCACTGTAATCATGTATGAAAATCAATAATCATGAAAATCAATTACAAACACTAATCATGTATGAAAATCAATCATGTATGAAAGTCAATAATCATGTAAGAAAATCAATTACAAGCACTGTAATCATGTATGAAAATCAATTGCAAGCACTAATCATGTATGAAAATCAATTACAAGCACTGTAATCATGTATGAACATCAATTACAAGCTCTGTAATCATGTATGAAAATCGATTACAAGCATTGTAATCATGTGTGAAAATCGATAATCATGTATGAAAATCAATAATCATGTATGAAAATCAATTACAAGCACTGTAATCATGTATGAAAATCAAATACAAGCACTGTAATCATGTATGAAAATCAATTACAAGCACTGTAATCATGTATGAAAATCAATTACAAGCACTATAATCATGTATGAAAATCGATTACAAGCACTGTAATCATATATGAAAATCAATTACAAGCACTGTAATCATGTATAAACATCAAGTACAAGCACTATAATCATGTATGAAAATCGATTACAAGCACTGTAATCATGTATGAAAATCAATTACAAGCACTGTAATCATGTATGAAAATCAATTACAAGCACTGTAATCATGTATGAACATCAATTACAAGCACTATAATCATGTATGAAAATCGATTACAAGCACTGTAATCATGTATGAAAATAGATAATCATGTATGAAAATCAATAATCATGTATGAAAATCAATTACAAGCACTGTAATCATGTATGAAAATCAATTACAAGTACTGTAATCATGTATGAAAATCGATTACAAGAATTTATGCATGTATGAAAATTGATTACAAGCACTGTAATCATGTATGAAAATCAATTACAAGCACTGTAATCATGTATGAAAATTGATTACAAGCACTGTAATCATGTATGAAAATCAATTACAAGCACTGTAATCATGTACGAAAATCAATTACAAGCACTGTAATCATGTATGAAAATCAATTACAAGCACTGTAATCATGTATGAAAATCAGTTACAGGTTTTCTTTATTTAACTTTTTTGTTTTGCCTATACTCACATATGGTTCTGAGAAAGAGTTCTTCATTGTGGAAATGATGTCGAAAAATGATCATACCCGATTTCTTAAGAACATTTTGGGTATAAAACCTGAGTCTTCCAATATAGACATATTGAATGTTGTCCTTTGAAAGTCATTAGAATGCAAATAATTACAAATATTGGTATAAAGTTTCAAATTCAACACAAATTTTATCGTCCTGTTTTTTTGAAAACTTGGCAAATAAGCAAAATGGGATTTGGTTATCAAATCTCATTATTACAATTTTTGATCATTGGCTTATTTCAGAGCGCATTCCAAGTTTGTGAAGATATTTGGATTATTGGATTAAAGATATTTGGATTATTGGATTTAAGATATTTGGATTATTGGATTTAAGATATTTGGATTATTGATGGATATGCAGCACTCTTCGTGTTTGCATCAGTTATCATCATCATCATCATCATTATCATCATCATCTTATCATCAGCAATCCCTTAACCAAAGAGATTTTTGGGGCACCACAGATCACTTTTCAGCCAATTCTCTCCATCAGTTATAAGCGACAAAATGTTTCTATTCAAGCTATCTGTAGTTTGAGCCTCATTCCTGTCACTGCTACTTCACAATGCAGAAATTGCCTGTCGATCTCATAACAGCAGTCATGGAATTATGTCACATAACATTCTGAAAATTTTGGTGTGAGGAGAAGGCATTGAAAAATCAAAGTTTATACAATTCAAGATCTTCAATTATGTACGGATAAAATACTTTTAAAATAATATGCCACATGCACAAAATATTTCAACTGAATAAGAATATAGGTTTGTTTAGTTAAGAAACTGACCGTTTAATGCTCAAGCCAAAAGCATTTTTTTCTTTCACCTAAAGATAACATTTGATTGGATGGATAGAATTAATCCATTTTTCTACATATTTACCAGATCATGTGCATTTTATTTTTCTAGCCATTTAGAACCCAGTTCTTGTCTTCCCAAAAATCATTCCCCCATCTCAAAAACTAAATGGTCAGTTCTATTTAATGATCTGTGTGTGTGATTGGGATTTCTTATGTAGCTTTAACATTTTTCAGTCACATCGCTGTGACACACATTGCTTTCACAACATGTAAATTAAAATATGGAAAAACATTTTCACTTGATCAGGCAGCCTTTCAATTTGAGACTGAGCTCTGGTATAAAAAAAATAACTTATCTATGTTACTAATTAAAAGACCTTTGAATATGTACCTGATCAGTCAAGTAAAGGCCTGATCTCATATCTACACAGCTTAACCATCTGGTTTATAAGTTTTAGTTTTAAATGATGTGTAATTAGTAAAACTGTATAATACATGCCAATTTTTTAAAATATTTTTATCAAGATTTTTTTTGCTGACTTCTTGTTCTGGTTTCATACTTAGATTCTTTCTGCTTCATATAGAAATATGAGCAAGAGCAACGGCCTGTAATTGAGAGAAGAAAGTCACACTGCTCCAGAGAGAACCAACAGGTCAATGGTTATGGTGATACCACTTCGCTCCTGACACAGGAATATGCCAACCACATTTGCCTATGCAACACCTTGGCAACTAAAACCACTGAAGCTATGAGACAAGTTCTCCTGTTATATCACAGTCTTAATTAGGTGAATATGGTCTGGTATTCGATTAAAAAATGTGATAATAAAATTGTGTATTACGTAAACCAGTATAACACAGTCCATTTAATAAGGTGAATATGGTCTGGTATTGAATTAAAAAATGTGATAGTAAAATTGTGTATAATGTACCCAGTATAACACAGTCCATTTAATTAGGTCACTATGGTCTGGCATTGAATCACATTATGTGGTAGTAATATTATGCATAATGCACCCCTTTATAACACAATCATTTTCTAAATGGCTGTGGTCTGGGATTGAATTAAATTATGTGATATTAAAATTGTGTATATTGTTCCCCATTTAAAGGTAACCTCACATATAACACAACACTTTTATGACACTTGAATAGCATTATGATGAGGGTATATTGTATATAGTGAATATTAATTGCAAATGTCCACTGAACAAGCCACACATACTGTCTGTACTCGCTTATAAGTCGAGTCAAACTGCAAACAAGGTTCAGTTCTGCCATAGCATAATATGCCTGTCTGTTCTATTGATTACTCATAACAAACTGCACAGACCCAGATCTGTCATAGTATAAAATGCCTGTTTGTTATATTGATTACTCATAACAAACTGCACAGACCCAGATCTGTCATAGTATAAAATGCCTGTTTGTTATATTGATTACTCATAACAAACTGCACAGACCCAGATCTGCCATAGCATAATATGCCGGTCTGTTCTACTGATTGCTCATAACAAACTGCACAGACCCAGATCTGCCATAGCATAATATGTCTGTCTGTTCTATTGATTACTCATAACAAACTGCACAGACCCAGATCTGCCATAGCATAATATGTCTGTCTGTTCTATTGATTACTCATAACACAATGCACAGACCCAGCTCTGCCATAGCATAATATGCCTGTCATATTGATTACTCATAAGAAACTGCACAGACCCAGATCTGCCAAAGCATAATATGTCTGTCTGTTCTATTGATTACTCATAACAAACTGCACAGACCCAGATCTGCCATAGCATAATATGCCGGTCTGTTCTACTGATTACTCATAAGAAACTGCACAGACCCAGATCTGCCATAGCATAATATGTCTGTCTGTTCTATTGATTACTCATAACAAACTGCACAGACCCAGATCTGCCAAAGCATAATATGCCTGTTTGTTATATTGATTACTCATAACAAACTGCACAGACCCAGATCTGCCATAGCATAATATGCCTGTCATATTGATTACTCATAACAAACTGCACAGACCCAGATCTACCATAGCATAATATGCCTGTTTGTCATATTGATTGCTCATAACAAACTGCACAGACCCAAATCTGCCATAGCATAATATGCCTGTCTATTCTGTTGATTGCTCATAACAAACTGCACAGACCCAGATCTGCCAAAGCATAATATGCCTGTCTGTTCTATTGATTACTCATAACAAACTGCACAGACCCAGATCTGCCAAAGCATAATATGTCTGTCTGTTCTATTGATTACTCATAACAAACTGCACGGACCCAGATCTGCCATAGCATAAAATGCCTGTTTGTTCTATTGATTACTCATAACAAACTGCACAGACCCAGATCTACCATAGCATAATATGCCTGTTTGTTCTATTGATTACTCATAACAAACTGCACAGACCCAGATCTGCCATAGCATATGTCTGTCTGTTCTATTGATTACTCATGAACTGCACAGGCCTAGATCTTCCATAGTATAATATGTCTGTCTGTTCTATTGATTACTCGTAACAAACTGCACAGGCCCAGATCTGTCATAGCATAAAATGCCTGTTTGTTCTATTGATTACTCATAACAAACTGCACAGACCCAGATCTGCCAAAGCATAATATGTCTGTCTGTTCTATTGATTACTCATAACAAACTGCACAGACCCAGATCTGCCATAGCATAAAATGCCTGTTTGTTCTATTGATTACTCATAACAAGCTACACAGACCCAGATCTACCATAGCATAATATGCCTGTTTGTTCTATTGATTACTCATAACAAACTGCACAGACCCAGAAATTCCATTACATAATGTGTCAGCAGATCTAGATCTGTACAGTTTGCTGATGGACTTGTACGTGAGTATATATGGTACCAATATTTCAGTCTTTGAAGATTAGCATTAGCTTTTGAAATTTCTTATATGTGCTTTTGGTCCCTATATTAGTTACCATTGTCCTTTTGTACTAGTGTCAGTGTAATACATAACTATATTTCCTGGATGGTGCTAAACAGATTTTTGTTTTTTGTTGCTTAATTTAAAATTCATTTGTTGATGAATATTTCAGTTGGTGTCCATAAAACATCAATGAACTCCTCTATAAATTAATGCTTAGACTAGTCAAAATTAAAGTTATTCTGAGTTCTAATAATACCTCATTTTCACTGACATTTCTAGGAAAGATCTGGTACAGAGTAGTTTCTGTTGAAACTCTTACTTTTTATAATACATCACTGTTATAGGATGGCCGAGTGGTCTAAAGCACTCACTGTTACGGATCACTGCCATCTCACCTCTGTCTGCGGCGATTCAAGTCTGGGATGCAGCCAATGTGGGTATGTGAGAAAACTTGCCAGTAGCTTCTCATGGGTCAGTGGTTCTTTCCAAGGTTTTCCCAGGTTCTTACTCCACCATTAATACTGGCCACCAGGCATAGCCTATCCAGGGCTCGAATTTAACACAAATTTCTTTGTAGCCAGAAGGACTAGTATATTGAGAAATTTACTAGTCCTGCCAAATCTTTACTAGTTCTGTTCACAAAACAATGTCACACAGCTTTAATGTATTTTTACCAATTCAATTTTAAAGTTCGAACAACCCCCAACAAAACTGGATGTTTTATGTTTGTTTTTGCGAATTGCATACACCTGTTACACATAACGTTCCTTTCCTCGTCATAATTCACCCATTCCCAGTCTTTTGTCCATTTCTTCTGAAACTTTCCATTACGCTTTTCTCTATCATAAGAATTATTCCTCATCATTATCATTCAACTTTTGCTTTTTTTTCTGGTGGCTGAACACCTATCGATTGCCACATTTTGCCTGTCTTATAAGGAGGGAATTGTGATTTGTTTTGAAATACGAGATGTTGTAGTATAGCTGACGCAGATTATTTAAAGCAAGAAAAGGAATGGCACAGTGTCCTTTATACAAGAAGGTCAGAGCAAGAAACACGTTTCAAAACACGTGTCTTTGCCCCATCCCACAATTAAATGGACTCTCCCTAACAAAGACTTAACTTCAGTGGATGTTTTTCATGATCAAAGCAGTGGCTATTGTAAACACTGCTATAAAATATTAGCATCAGAAGATAGTGTTTCAGCTTGGAAAAGGTGTGTTCCTATCAAGCGAATCCATCTGACACGTTGTATTTAACAGCTCCAATTACGGTATCATAAGTCGTAGGTTTGGTAATTGTTCCAAATTAATCGAACCTCAGTGTATTGTTGAAATTAATAATAAGGCAGAAAATTCACAAATCTTAGATGCCCATGCTCAGAGATTTTAATTCCCAATAAATGTACAGCATTCTACTTGGATACCTCCACGTGTATTCAATTATTTTTCATTCTTGTAAGGGAAAAATATAAAAACTATTCTTATCATCATAGAAAAAGTAGTTGTATGGAAAGGATGTGTCAGTAACGTAATCATAATAAATTGATCTAATTCTTATAATTATTTTGATGCAAATGAAAAATATGTAGTTTTCATATTTGTGCCTGTTGGAGCGTCTAGGTTGCGAGCACAACAAAAGAACCTTAAACAAAAAAAATGTGCTAACTAATTTATTTGAATAGTTTTTGCTGTGTTCATTTGTGTGGTATACTGCTTTGTAGTTTGTTACTGTGGTGAAGTGAATAAATTGTGATAGCACGTCATTTTTTCATTTAATTCATTATCAGATTAATTAGGATCAATTACCAAACTTTCGTTGTTTATGACGGGACCATTATTTGTGCTGTTAAGTGAAATGCACAAAATCGGATGGATTCTTGTTATAGAAACGCACCTTTCCGAGGCAGAAATTGACTTCATCTTCTCATGCTAATATTTTATGACTGTGTTTACAATGGCCACTGCTTTGATTCTACAGAACATCTGCCAAGTCAAGTCTTTATTAGGGAATGGCGTAAACAAATGCTGACTATTGATAACCAAAACTTAATAGCCCATCAGACTATTAACATTATGAAAGTTACTAGTCCAACGGGAAATCGGCTAGCCTTGGGATAGCGGACTACCACTAATTTCGAGCCTTGCTATATAGTGTGCTGAAAAATGGCATTAAACCCCACACCAACAACAACTGTTATAGCTTGCACAAAAAATGCCTGATATATATATATATATATATGGGGTGTCCTAAAAAAGAGTGGAACCAATGCCCCTAACAGAACTGTAGAAAGCATGTGATGCTGTTAAATTTTTATGATTTAAATCTTTAATAGAAAGACCTAAAATTAATTCCAAATAAATAAAATTCTTGACACAAACTGAAATTTGGCTTGGCTCACAAAGATTAAAATTTATGAGCAAGTTTGTTTCATTTTCAACACCAATGTGTGATCTATTTATTGTATGATGAAAATTACTCAACACAAGTATGACACGGCATGTTCAGCTTCTGATCATTCTGCCATACCATGTCCAATCCTGACCACAATGTCAAAAGGATTGACTGAGTGCATCACAGAATAAATTGTCTTAATAATGATTCATCTCAAGTATTTACAAAATCCATCAAGGGGTTTTGGAAAATTACAAAAATTAAAAACTTCATGCCAAACTCAAACAACTTTTATATGACTTTGACCTTGATCACAAGGTCAGTGGAGTGTGCAGGTGTGCCACCAAATGGGTTTCAGAATTAAAAACAAAACTCTAATAAAACGTAATGTTCAGTCTGAAGTACATTTGTATACACCATGTGACATCAATGCTGAGTCTGAAGTATATGTGTATACACCATGTGACATCAATGCTGAGTCTGAAGTACATTTGTATACGCCATGTGACATCAATGCTGAGTCTGAAGTACATTTGTATACACCATGTGACATCAATGCTGAGTCTGAAGTATATTTGTATACACCATGTGACATCAATGCTGAGTCTGAAGTACATTTGTATACACCATGTGACATCAATGCTGAGTCTGAAGTACATTTGTATACACCATATGACATCAAGATAGCATTTGAAACTACTTCATCCATTTATCTTTAAACTGATATCACAGTTACTTCATGAGTAAAAGCACCATCATGTTGATAATAATACACATTTCAAATCAAATAATTACTCACTCCAAATTTTATCAGAACATAATCCAAAACAGGGACCCAGATATGCAATTGCACATTGCTTCAGTGAGTAACAGGAAGTGTTGGGAATTTGCTTAGATTTAAAGGAGGATGATGAGTTGAACAATCTTTACGGTTAATTGGTTGGAGATATTTTTCATGATAGTATCATTGTTGCATACTTGGTCATGGCCAAGTTTCATGTATCCATTTGTTGTTGTAAAGTATAACGCCATTTTTCAGCACACGATAGGCTATACATGGTGGCCAGTATTAATGGTGAAGTGGCCAGTATTAATGGTGAAGGAAGAGGCCGGGAAATCCCCGGAAAGAACCACCGACCCACGATAAGCTACTGGCAAGCTTTCTCACATACCCACATTGGCCGAATCCCAGACTTGAACCCACGCAGACAGAGGTGAGATAGCAGTGATCCATAACGGAGAGCACTTTAGACCACTTGGCCACCCGGGGCCCCTCATATATCTAATAAAGTCATATATTCTACTGACACATTTGTTGCCTGTGCATGCATTGTCTATTTCTAATTGTATTCACATCTATAGTGTCATCTTTCAGCAATTTATCATTTTAATGTGGCGACATTTTCATTTTCAATGAGCTATCACAAGTTAGATATGGGAAGTTACAAGACATTGAAAATCTTGTGCTTCTCACTTTGTCAGCATTACACCCACCCCAGACCACTGGTATTTTCAAGACTGCAGTTTTATTAATGCATTCTTTCATGCCAAGCAATTATTTCAATAAGAATGTATTCACTTTTCACCAAAAAAACTGTCAGAAGAATCCAAACCATCTCAATTTTCACCACCGTTTATAATTATTAGTCCATTTTAATAATATGGATATAATATGGGGCTATTTTTGCTTTTCCAAGATATCTGAGAGCCAGATTTGGTTTTTCTCAAAAATGTATCCCAAAGCTTCAGCCCTGGAATTATCGTTGAACTATGACAAATGTAACACTGTCTCACCTGGCAAAAACAAACCACACAAATCTGATATTCTCTGCCTCTTAATTTCTGACAAGTTTTGTTCATAAATTCATGTGATATCCCATTGAAAGGAAATATGTATACACATTTTCATTCAATATGTTGATGTAAATAACTGAAATTAGATGAGAGTGAAAATAGGGCTAGTCACTCCAGATTTAAAATGTTCAACTTACGTCGTCAACCGTCTGTCTCTTTTTAAAAACAAATTGCACAATAAATTCAAACTTCAGAATTGTATCAAAATTTAGATATTTAAAAATGGAAATTAAAGAAGTGACATATTTTAATCAAGTAAAATCATTACTGAAATTGTTTTTGTCATACTTATAAAAAATGTATTATAATTCCACATAAATCTAAGAAATCATACTGATAAATGTAAATAATTAAAGAAATATGAGGGGCCCTGAGTGGCTGAGTGGTCTAAAGCGTTATGGATCAGTGCCATGTCACCTTTGTCTGCGGCGGTTCGAGTCTCAGATTCAGCCAGTGTGTATGTGAGAAAGCTTGCCAGTAGCTTATCGTGGGTCGGTGGTTCTTTCCCGGGTTCTTCCTCCACCATTAATACTGGCCGCCATGTATAGCATATCGTGTGCTGAAAAATGGTGTTAAACCCAACAACAACAACAAAGAAACATGTTATATTTCTTTAATATCAGTTACAAATTAGGTTTAACAGGATTTTGGTATTTCAAAATTTTCGATATCCTTATTTTTTGCATAGATTTCAGAAGCAATTCAAACCAAGTTTTAGAGTTTTCATACAAGCAGGCAGTACAAGTCTATACATAGCAGAGAGTACCATGATAACAAAAAACAGTATTATACCGTTACCAAAATTAATTAAGAAAACACAGATTTGGTATATATTTTGTTAACCCATTCTTTTAATGCCCATATAATATTTATGGTAAGAAAATCTGTTATTTTGAAGCACATCTGAAACTGGTGCATTGTGAAAAGCCTTATTTATGAAGCTTGTAATATGGAAACTAAAATCAGAATTGTTGCAAATAAAAGAATTGTAAAGATGTAAATATGAAAAAGTAAGAAGTGAATGTAATAAAAAGTAATTATATTTTTTTCTTTATTTATTTATAAACAGCATATATTTCTTCTTTCTTCTCTGTAATCTCTTCTGTCATTCTAGACTTTATTATACAAAAATATCAGCACTAACATCACTTTCATATATCTACCCGCTTTTCACCGGAAGTCAGTAGCAGGTGAACCCAGAATTTGTTATAACTAGATGAGCCCTGACAAATGGTGGTAAGAATATATATATATATATATATATATATATATATATATACTCATAGGACAGGCCCCAAAAATTTGGATAGTTTCTATCCAAGGTAATATGACACCCAAGCTGAATGGCCCTCTGCTATTAACATCCCAAGCCCATGCCTGTGTGAGCCTGATGAGTTCTTCCAGGCTGGTGTAAACTACTGTATGCACCCGGTTATCAGTTCACAGAACCTCCAAATAATGCAACTGAAGCAAGTGTTTGGACAATATAATGAGTGTTGTTTTATATGCATTTCATTACTATGAAGGCTTATTACTTCATATGTTTTTTTCTTCCAGCCACATAGAAACATTCTATATGGTTTTATGAATAGTCCATATAAATGTTGTTACATCCCACATTGTAATTTGTCGGTCTCAAAGAATACTGCACCTGCTTTTTTAATTTCAATGAATGTGCATTTTAAGAACAAAAAAATATCACATAATACTCTTAGAAATTCTAAGATGTTAAACATATGAACTTATGAAAAATTATTTGCTACGCCCCATTTTTACATTTGACTCTTCTACTGTAACACTTTTGTACAAAATATGTTTAACATCTATTGCAGACTGCACTGTAAATTAATAAAGTCCAATGAACGAATCTGATATTTATTTTCCAAATAATGATATGTAAATTAAAAGTATTGTCAAAGTTTACATAAACATTTCGTACATCTGAACCAGAACACATCAGAGGTAACATCTATGGTAAAATATCAACTATGCATCTATCCATGCTTATTACAAGATCCTAGAATTATTTGAGCATAGTATTTACAACTGATCCAAATGCTGCCCTATGGGGTACACTGTCCACATTATGTGTTATTTCCATTTCAAATGAATTCCTTTTCAAGGTACGAGTCGCTATCATATCTGAATTGCATTGGACTTTAATGGCCATTCGATATTTTCATCATTCCTTTCTAAGTCTTGTAGTACATTATTGGTTGTGTTTTACATCTGGTTGCTGATCACTAGTAAAACTTCATCTTTCTGGAAAAGAACACAAATTTATCCAAGTAAACTGCTGTATGGTAAACAATGAAACTTAGATTCAAAAATAGATCTTGATGGAATGCGATTTATGGGTTCCTCAAAACTGTATATATAGATGCACCACGGTAAGTTATGTAAATCAGTTTAATACGGATAATTAACACATAGATGCATGCAAATTTTTTGTCCCAAGAAGAATGTATCTAATGAGGAAAATAAGTAATGATGTTGACAAAATGTAAATTGATCTACAATTGGCCATTTGATATGTGACGTTTGACCAAAACAGTCCAGTACAAATTTTCCCCATATTTAGCTGCTAAGTTAACAGTTTTTCTTTCAAAGATGTTGCCAGGAAAAATGAGAAGCAGAAATCTATGAGAAGTAGCTATACATTTAAAATGGTCTAAAATAATTTTGTTTATTTTATGAATAGCTATCTGATAAACCTTACTGAAGTATTTTTTGATCAAATAGAATAATTTTAACTGTGTATAACGGCAATGTACATGTATGCATGTGTGGTATGCTTAATTACAATTCGAATTCAACTGCACAGCTTGTTCATTGAGAACCCAAAAAGAAAGAGAGAGAAAAAAAATGAAATTTGTTGAGTTAAAAATGTTTGTATGCTTACCTTGGAGTTGACATTAGAGGCTGTCGTTTTCTCGGATTCTGTTTGCATGGTGTATCATGCAAGGCACGTTTCTTTCATGTTCGTACTCTAGTTTGTTTCGCACAATTAATTTTGTCCTGGAGTAGCTCCTCTGGTATTGATAATAATTGTTCTTTGTCAGATACATGAACATCATCTCCAAAACTGTAATAAACTTCACCGTTTGGACACATGGAAATACAACAGTATCGAAGACGATCTGGCAAAGCGGCCTTGTGACACCACATAGTCAACAAATAATCTATCTGAACTTGAATAAGGCTTCCTAAATTCCTCAGGGCACTTTCCGGGGGCATCCATGTTTGTGGATGTCGGAATTCTTTCCCAGGTATTTTGATTGTCATTTGCCTTACTTCTTCAAAGGACAATGCAGCTGCATTGTAGATCTTTGGACAGTACAAATCCTTTAAAAAGGAAATGTACGCATCAATATTTAGCATTATGGATGAAACTGACTCATCTGTCTCATGGATTTCCATGTGAAAGAGTTTCAAAAGCTCAAGACCTTGATTGTCAAAGGCTTTCATTACAATCTTTTCATGTGAAATTCCAAAATGTCGTGGCAAAAAGTCATTTCCTCCCATGCACAAAATGATGGCAATCAGAGCCGCCGAATACTTCTTATTGAAGTATCTTTCAATACTTTCTATGATTTTGGAGATGTTGTACAGCTCAGGCTTTTGTTTCTGTAACCAAACATAAACAGGGCATGTAAAGGTTCCAGTTTGGTTTCTTTTCCAGTGGAGACTGATACCAAATAGGTGAATTAGGACTGTGTCGATATCAGCTGATGATACAAAGTTGACAACAGAATCTCCATCAGACAACTCAGTATCAAGCTCCTTCATCCAATCAAGTTGAGCCATTTCTGCTTCTCCCTTTCTCTGCCTGATGTTAGACAGCTTCTCCGTACCAACAATTCCTGATTCCGAAGTAAATCAAACTCCCAGTGGTGTTGTGAAAGGACAACATGTGCAGGGGACCTCTTGGCAATGACATGCTGTCAGCAGAGCTATATCCAGTATAATATTTTGCTTAAGAAGAAGCTGATCAATGTGATTGCCTAAATAGGAACTTACAAGTTTCTTGCCGGTCGCTGTTCCCATGACAGAGGGCTTGTGAAATTTATCTTCACTGATCACCTCTTTTTCTTCCTTCAAATGTAAGATAGATATTTTTCCTTTAGAATATCTCATTTTTCTTGTATGTGCTTTTAGTGTGTCTGGTGTGAAGGAATATTTTTCCTCACATATAACAATGTGACGTAAATTTGGAAGGTGTCCTATCAGCTTGTGAAGAATTGCCTTTGATACGTACTCTAATTACTGGTCTCCAGTCAAAGCTGATGTCTTGAACTTCACACCGGCAAATTCTACAACTGAAGCTTTCGTTTGTTCCTTTATGGTTGGTGGAACAGCTTTGAAATCTGTTAGGATGAACTCATCTAAGTCTGGCAAATCTTCCTTTTGCTCACTTGTAGCTCGAGTATCTGATATTTTCTTTATCAACTCGAGAAGAGCGCTTTTCACACCAACTGATTTATTAGTGGATGATTTTGTCCCATCTGGCTTAAAGATTGACTGACAAGTATTCATGGAAGACCTTAGACAGTCCACAATCGTTGTCATCTTCTTTACTGTCCTTTTTCTTTTCTCCTCGCTTTTTTCTTTCATGCTCTTACATGATGTATTTTTTGGTATGCCTTTAGTCCTCTTGATTGTTGACCCTTTTGATCTTTTTATTGATCTTTTTATTCTGTTAATGAGATGTTTGGGTCCGTTTATCAATTCAATATTAGGACAATCACTAAGTGTCATACCCAATAGACGCTCTCTTGCTGCATATCTGTGAATCAAGAATGTTCCTATCTCTTCTGTGGTTGAATCTAACATCTCTTGCTGAACCTCTGGATTCTCCTTGTGATATACCTTTCTTAGAATGGGATCAAAACTTGATAACATTCCCTTTCTTCGATGTATCGGACCAACTGTTCTTACAATATGGCCCCTGGTCGAATACATTTCTTTGCATCTCTGTGGTCAATCTCTCGAGCAGTGTCTAATCCAAACCTGACAATACTACCATTGTGAGAGGTACTAAATAGAGTATGTTTCATTTGTCTGTGAAAGTGACTTGATTTGTAATGTTCTATCAAAAGCCGTGTGCAAAATCCAGCATAACTGGAAGCTCCATTTAAGAATGAGAATGGAAGTGAAGACTTCACACCGGCCAGTAGTAAGTTGTATCCATCTTTTCCTCCTAGTCTTTCAGCAACGGCGATGGCTACAATTTCGTCACAATGCTTCATTATATCAATATGCAGGGAAAATGTTTTATTCTCAGTGGATGTTTTCTTAATGAATTCTTTCAACATTTGTCCCCATCTCAATTCAAGCTGGCTGACGGATAACTCCTGATCACACAATTTTTTTCCAGCTCCTCTGCATGTGAATGTGGTAGCGAGTTGATAAATGTGATGATAACCGAGATATGCAAAGCTGCTGACAATCGCCAAACATTTCGCGTGGCTGTCTCAATGTTCTCGATACTTACCAATTTACTGCAGTCTTTTTCAATATCATCATCTCTCATATATTTCAGTATATGAATGAGGCCTGATGTTTAATAAGCTGATATTAAATTTATGATTTTAGACTTTCTCAAGTGCAGTACTGGAAATTCTGGAAGAAATGTTGCATACTTTTTGTTCCCATCTATAAGCTTAAAAAGATTTCTGGCAATCTTGTAGTCAGGTGCAAACAGAACCTTATCATTTGTTTCACTCAGCTCAGCCTTCTCCAAAACATCGAGAACCACTTTCAATGTGGTTATGTCGTCATCTCTACCACTGGAGGGTGGAAGATGGCGGCATAATAGTGGCTGTGATGGTGTGTTGTTTAGATCCTGATACTCTAGTATGCTACTATCAGTACTGCAGACAACAGTTTCATCTTTGTTTGTCATAAATGGTATCTGTATGTCTTCAAGGAGGGCTTGAACATCTTGGAGAATATCTTTATTAGCACCAACCTTTATCCTAATATTTGAATATTCTTCCTCCTCCTCTTCCTCTTCTTTTCCTCTTTTTTCATTCATTTTATCTTTATACATAAGATGTACATCCTCTTTATCTATATCACTGACATCAATATATGGTAACAAATCACAAGATACATTTGGATCATCCTGATGTTTTTCATATCCTCAATTGTATCCCCATTACTGCCAATTGATGTAATGGCTCCATTAATGCTCTCTATATCTTCACTGGAGATGTTTAGTGGGAAGTTCTTATTTCTATCATTATTACTAATTTTATCCATTTTCTCCAAATCATGAATGGCCAAGGATGAAAAGCTTTCATCTAGATCCATGTTTTCTTGTTGAAATTCTGAATTTTCCATCGAAGCCGCTTTGCTTAGAATGTTTGTGAAGGGCTGTAATGATGTAAGTCTTGTCCATATGTATTTCAGGCCCCATTTGGATTGCTGCTGAAAACGTTCAAAAGCACACTCTTCATTAGAGGTCAACTTTAGTAGAACCCATTCTAGATCTTCTTTTTTCATCGGTGGTGCTTCTTTGCATGCACAATCTTCTTTTTCTTCACACAGTGGAAGATGCCATGTTAATACATCCTTTGAATCCTTTGGAATGCCTTTGATTGTAATGGGCAGGGTGCATAGTTGATTTATTCTCCTTTCACCAGGTTGTGGGTCAGTTTTCATGGTGAGCTGGACCAGATTTTGTCCATGAAAAATATAAGATGGCAGTCTCTGAGACAAACCAAATGTTCAGAAGATGAGACATCACTTGCTTTTATATAGCAAAGTGGATATGGTTTCAGATACGTTTTAAAGTGACAAAGGTCTGGATCTGTAGCTTTCTTAAGACGTCTGTCTCCATTTCGCAGACTTTGACTCATATTGGTAGCTGTTATAGTAGTTGATGAACAACTCATCTTTGACAATATCTTGTATGAGACCACTGTACTTTCTGTTAAGTATGTTCAGTGAAGAATCGAAATGGCAATATAAAGAGGATAGTTTTGATGTGTAGAAATCATCTGATGATCGACGCCTGAGGCTGTCTTTGTTCAGTGGTGTTTGTTCTAATAAACACTGGAATGGTAAAGGAACGTGCAAGCGCCATTCTCTCATTATTTGAAAGTGGTTCATATCTAAGGGATCAGCAAGCCAATGTTTCTCCTCTTTAAAACACTCAAAGCAAAAGGAGTCGAGAATTCTATATTCCTCTTGGAGAGTTTGGTCATCCAGATAAGATGAAAGTGACACATAATGGGGTTGGAGTTTTCCAGATTTTAGATGACTTCTTGCAAGAAAACGCTCACCAGGCGGAAGGCAGCCTTTGGGAAAGAAGAGTATGACAGGCACATAAACATTGTGACTTTTCTTCAGAGAGGCACGAACTATCAGAGACATATCATCATACATTTCAACATTATGTTGCAATTCCTGCAACATATATGCTAATTACCATAGTCTCTATCTATGCTACTTATAATATACATTGGGCCAAAAAGATACTATTATCTAATGATGATACACTTCCAATATACCGACATAGACAATGTTATGCCTTAATACTTCTTGCTGCAATTAGACAAATAAATGACCAACATGAGAATTAAAGCGACATGAACTCTGGGTTTCTCGATTTGTGGATTTTGGGGAGAGCACAGTTATTGAACTTAACTTATTATTATTGAACTGTCAATGAACTTAAACTGAATTGATAATTAATTCTATAAACATTTGCAAATGACTGTGGTATACGGCTATTATATTTCTACAATTCCATATATATATATATATATATATATATATAAAGTATCTCAAATGCTCAAATAGAAACTCACAATAGAAAGTGTATGTATGTGATACACTAACTGATAATACAAATTACTGAATGCAAGTAGTATAAAATTCTTACCATTTCTTCCTCTTCAAATTCTTGATCATATTACATACTCCGTGTCTTCAAGATAAAACTATAAGTAGTCTTGTAAAAAGTCACAAAACTATTTAGACAATGTATTTGAAGATCTGTCAATCAAATACATCACAACAACAGTCAGCTAATCTTATTTTGGTACAAAATATAGACCTACCATCTATTATGCCCAATACAATAAATATAGAAATCCCATATTTAAATTTAGCTTTCAAACACAGGGAACTGAAACAGGGGCATTATAACTGGACAGTTAGCTGGGAGTCTAAAAGCAATTATATTTGACATGAGTGAAAGTCACACTTGCTGATAACAAGGTGATGACAGATAAAGCAAACACTGGCAGGCAAGCAACAGAATCTAGATATATTCAGACCTGGGGCCTGTCCTAGGAGTATATATACATATATATATATATATATATATATATATATATATATATATATATATATATATATATATATATATTATTATTATTATTATTATATACACATACAAGGGGCCCAGAGTGGCCGAGTGGTCTAAACCGTTCTCCGTTACGGATCACTGCCATCTCTCCTCTGTCTGCGTGGGTTCGAGTCTCAGATTCAGCCAATGTGGATATGTGAGAAAGCTTGCCAGTAGCTTCTTGTGGGTCAGTGGTTCTTTCTGTGGTTTTCCCGGGTTCTTCCTCCACCATTAATACTGGCCGCCATGTATAGCCTATCATGTGCTGAAAACTGGCGTTAAACCCTACAACAACAACAACAATATACACATACACACACACACATACACAAATGTTTTGACTGCATAAGTCCCCTCTATGCTTGAATCCAAAAATCTTAAACACTCTGCCAGAGATACATTCATCCGTGTCTCTTGATACAATCAACTAGGTTAAATTGCTCACGTGTTATCTTTGCTGTTCATTACAAGAGGTTTTACAGGGTAAGCAATACTTTAACAGAATTAAAGCCCCCATACCTAATGCTTCCAAGTTAACATTCAAAATTTATTACAGTGTTACCTTCCTTTTGTTTGTATATGCAATACCGCTGAGCATCATTTCCCAAAACAAAACCACATCCTGCCTTCAAAGAGATCACTAGACTAGTGTTTTAGTGAAAATTCAATGTCTGTACAAATGTATTACAGTCAGTGGTTTTTCCTAGGGTTTTCCCAGGTGCTTCCTCCACCATGAATACTGGCCGCCATCCATAGCCTATCGTGTGCTGAAAAATGGCGTTAAACCCCACAACAACAACAACTGTATTACACATGCCATCCCCCCGAGTGGTGTATTGCTATTACAAGTGGCATAAAACATCATTTGGGCATAAAAAGTGGAATCTATATACACTGCTCCCTCGATAACTCGCGCTCCCGCTTATAACACGGTGTCCGTCTTGGCTCCCGATTTTTTCCAGAGAAAATGTACTTAAAATATCTTTAAAATATGCTAAACATCAAAAAATTACGATAAGAATTGATAAATTAAATCTTGAGACATTGCTCGTTTTATCATCGAAAATGGTGATTAATGCCCGTAAAATCCATATTTTGAAATTTGCAAGTTCTAAATAAGAATTAATTTCAGAGACCTCGAAAACGCTTAATTACGCATATTTGGATGCCAATTTTTTATCTGGGACGCAGACAATCACTGAGGCGGGAGTCCTCCGTACACATGTAATAGGTGCGCGGGAAAATTCAAAGATTTGCCGGTCCTGTTTCAGCCACCGGCTTTGTGGGAAAATGTGTTGATCAGTTAACTGTGCTGATATTTACAATGACAGAATTCAGTGACTGAAAGACTCTTTGATGTACATACATGTTGCCATTTCATAAGAGTACATAAAAAAAAGAACATGATGCAATAGCTAGGCGGCTAGTTCAAAGGCTTTGACTGGCGGCCGGGTGAGAAACTGTACTGATATTTAGTGATTGAATTCAGAGGCAGAAAGACCCTGTTTGAAAATCCTAGTAAGACCTCTGTTTCAACATATCATATATTATGTAAGTTTTTATGATAAATAGTTGTCAGTATACTGTAAATAAACAGTCTGGTGAAATAGCAATCAATGAAAACTTTTGGTAAATGCTAACAGGTGGCAACAAAGAATGAAATAAACACCAACTAAACTTCTTCCTGTGTGAAAGTCACGTTCTAATCCTTTAATTCCATTTAAGTGTAAACATTATAATTGCAACATATTCTATTCATTGAAAACATGAAAAGAGTCAATGGACCATCACATCGAAACCCATGAGTACTTCTGTGAGAACCTAATTACATGCCGGCTTTGTTTTGATCAATAACTTGGGGAAGCATTTCTTGCATTAAAAAATCTATTACAAGAGACCTGGGGTGCTGGATTAAGGGTCTTGGAGCTGCCTTTGATGTAAAGCAAAACAGTAACAGAGACAGCAATGATGATAGTGACTTCGAAGGTTTCAGTGAAACTGATGTCATTAATGCCGAGGCTGTTTGGGAGAAATTTGTACAGACTCATGGTCCTGAGATGGGCGTTTCTCTTGATGATATGGAGGAGTGGATTTGTGCTGACAATGATTGCCCCACAGCCGAATACATGTCAGATGAAACAATAATTAATTCTATGACGAACAAATTTGCAGCAGAAGACGATTCTAACTGGAGTACCACAAGTGTTGAAAGTGATGCAGATGCAGATGTTGCACCACCTCTCCCTTCTGCACAGGAAGCAATCAAATATTTTGATATTGCCATAAGGTGGCTGGAGACCCAAAATGTTGACTATGTAAAGCTTATGCAGTTGAGAAATCTGAGGGATTTTGCTCGGCGGCAGATAAACCAAGGAAAAACACACAAAAAAATTAACTGATTTTTTCAAAAAGTAAATTGATATTTGTCAAGCATGGCACGAACGGCAAGTATTAACTTGTTCTAATTTACGTTGTTTTAAATTTGTAGACCAATTAAATATGTCAGTACTGATTAACCCTTGTTTTTTTGTTTTCCATTTTACTTCTATCGCATTCAAATGTATCTATCGTTAGATCGACACTACTTCTCGAAAAGGGTCGATCTTTTGTATATAAAAAAATGTCTAATTTGGATCAAACAATAAAACTAGAATGTCTCCAATTCAACATAAAAATTAGTATGTAGTACACAATGTGTGAAGTGGTACACATGTTAAGCAAACGGAAACCACGTGGAATAAACTTTTCAATGATCGCCTCAATATACTGTAATTTATCCTGAAATTAATGTTGTCCTATGAGGAAATAATAATGTACACCGTTATGAAGAGATATTTATTCACAGTTAATCTCAGCACGATTATAAAGTGAGTATTCAACACTATAATCTGCCTCCCCCCCTCCTTATTTTTCCATTATGTCGTCAATCACTTTATTGGTTTTGGGCTTATTTTACAGGTCCCTCGATAACTCGCGCCTCACTTATAGTGTGGTCGATGTTTCTGGACCCAGATGTGCGCGAGTTATCGAGGGAGTGGTGTACATGTACTACTTGCCAAAATTGCAGCACATGAAAAATGCAGTTGGTCAAAATTCTTGTCACAAAGGTCAGAATCCATATGGATTAGAATTATTTATATTCAGCACTTGCTTTAACTAGTCAACATGTGTAACATTAACTGAATAATCATGAACTGAAAATCTGCAGTGAGATTACAGTTTATATATTCTATATGTAATCGGCATAGAGTGAAGAATTAAATTTTTTAATTTCTCAAATCATGACCGTGTCAGGGGGTTTGGGAATACAAAATCATATATTTAGCAAATCTCCCATTTGATTAAAATCAGACTTCAATTTCACGTAGGACAGTGGTAATCTGATTTAGATTGTGCCATGTTGTGGCATGTCAATATCTTGAAAGTACATTTACTCATTTTATCAGCATGATCAAAGTTTCCTCAGGCAAACTATGTGTTTTTCCACAAACCCGACAGGTACCTCAACAGAGATGGCATTAGCGTGGCATCAGGCTCTCAGATTTTTTTTGCACTGATCTTTTCAGGCAATATACATGAAAGCATAGCACTGTTTCCAAGATGGCCAACATGGTGGCCATGTTTGAGGTCAACCCATTCATGTAGGATCATGTACATAAGAAGACTTTCAGGGAAAACTCCATGTCACCCTGATCATCCAGCTTTTCAAGATGGCCACAGTGGCCTTGTTGAGGGTCACATCAATGCTACTTATTTAAGACCAACTACAAATTATAAAAATGTTAGAGTTAAAATTCCATGCTAATGGGACCACTCAGTCATTGTTGCATCCATGAATTCACCCAAAGTTTTTACCCCTTCCAGCCATCCCTAAAATTGGAAGGGGAGGGAATACCATAGCTTACGACAGAGAATTGGGGGTGCTTCCTTATCAAATTGAATCTATTCTTCCTAACTTACCACTTTAATTAAGGTTTTCTTTAAATCTTTTCGGCATTTTACACCTGCACCTTAATCAAAGGATTTTGATGCATCCCTTTCTAACTTGGTAAGCATTAGCTGTTTAAATCTGCAAACTGATCATCTCAGCATTGGACTGCCATGTTTGCCTGCATCAGTAGCATCCCCTCTTGGTCATTTCAAGCTCAACTAGGTCATTTCCATCAGGTATATTTGCACCAGACTGCTATGTTATTAGGAGGTCATTTTCCCAAGTCCGTAATCCGCCAGAAAATATCAGTTACCCACTTCCTTTAATAAGTTACAGAACTTTTAAAAAAAGTTATTCACTTCATTTAAGTGTCAAGCATGGTAACTACCAGAATGTCATGGTCATATGATATCAGTGTCAGTACCATTCTAGGCACAATTACGGACCTGCCAACCCTAACAAGACCTTCTCAGTAAGGTAGTCAATATTTATCTGTAAGTTAGACCAGCTTTGAGTGAGATGTGCCAAAATACCACATTCTGTTATTGTCAAGCTGGAAAAGATGCATTTAATGTCCAGAAGTGTGATTCAAGACTGACGCAGTGATAGTAAACGTATTCAACTAAAACGTTTGTAGAAGTTTCTGGAACCTAAATTACATCCAGTAGTTTCACAAACTGCAGTTCCAGACTCTATGGAACTAAATGGATTTTTGCTATCACTCAAATGAACCTTATCTTTGAAACAATTCAAATCGAATGTGGGCAATCATCTATCTCACTATGAGACATACTCAAATCAAAACATAATGTCCACTAAAAGTTACTGTTTCCCTTCCTGCTTTTTTCTCCAAGAATATGAATTATTCCTTTTATTCTTCAGTCCTCTTAAAACATAACAGGTTCTTGTCCCTTTCGTCTTGAAAATGTATCATTTGTTGGATGCCATTTTTAAAAAAAATATAAGCAGCAGCATGGTCATTCAGATATCACAAATCCATCCACTTTAATGCTTCTGGGATATGACTGTAAAGTTAGTCTGGTTCCCTGACCATCTTCACTTCATCTAATATGAAACCCAGATCCAAATCAAGCACGGACAAGCCAATATCCAGTTTTTCTGCAAGCAATAATATTTATGTCAATATTTCAAAGAGAAGTATTGGCTGATTTGGGGGGAATCCCATGTCTAAATAAAAACAGTGCTGATCATTTCTGGCTTATGGAATAGAAACTTGTATGCTTTGCTGCAAAAAATAAAACAATTTGATTTTTGGGAACTTCTCTCCCTTGAAACTTCTATTCTTGTGAGATTATTTTCTCATTATTAGCAATAATCCTGTAATTGCAAAGCCTGGATGCATTGCAGCCTATTGAGGAAGAGCTACAATATTTTCAAGATGGTCACCATGTTGTATATCGAAGCAGAACCATTTTTACTTATGACCAAGAAGGTTAGGAGTAAATAACTGATAGCAAATAACGGCCAAGAGATGCTGTATGCTGGATGGCAGATGACTGGACAGACAAAGCACTTTTTCCACTTTTCAACCAGTTATGCTAAAATTAAAGTATTTGGACTACCTTGAAATTTCAGTAACATTTTAATATTCACAGCAACTCTCACCGTCATATATAAAAGTTATCTTGAGCACAGATTTTTGTAAAGGAAATGAATCAGTCTGAAGAACAAATTGAACATTTTGGTAAATTTATTGAAAGGGTTTGATTTTTCCTATAAATGTAATGAATTTCTATTCTTCCACATCTGATAACTGACTACTGACAGACTTGAACTTAATAAACAGTCTGGTTCCCAATTCAGAAGACTTTTGGCTTTTAATATAACAAAATATGCAAATTTATCTAATGTTTTCACTAATAGAAAACACATTCTGCTGTTTGTGCTAATATACAGAAGTCTCCCATCCATGCAAAACGTTTTGGACTGCATGCTCATTTTGTAACACAGCCTTCAGTTGTGGGAGCCATAGCACACATGGACTCGCAGATTCAATCTCTGAATTCTCAGCTTCTGAAACAGGATCCAAAGTATTCCATTTCCTGAACTTTCACTTTTGAAAATGATTCCATGAATATGTTTTCAAATTTATACAAAATCAAATTTCCACCAATCAAAACTGACTACTTTGCAAAATTCTGGTAATTGCAGAAACTGTAAAATACCTTTCATACCACTAATAAAATGGAAGGCCAAACCATTAAAACAAAACTAACAGTGAAATATTTATCAGCTTGCATCATTGTCCTTTAGTCTTTGCTGGACAGCTGAGATACAGTCAGAGAAAATCTGGTATTCAAGTCGGCACAATTCAGTTTTGGAAAAGTTTCTATCCATACAATTGTTAAACTTCTCATATTCCACTGCACATTCCATTTTGGCTCTTGCAACAATAGGACTGAAAAGGATATAAAATATTTTTGCATATTAATATCTTAAGATATTCATGTTTCTAGTATCTGAAGAAAAAAAAAAACAATCAAATGAAGTGTATGGATTATTTTAGAACAGTAGCTTATAATACAAAATGCAATCAATAAGTTGTTGTTGTTGTTGTTTTGCATTTAATGTCATTTATCAGCATAAGATAAGAACCACTGATCCATGGGAAGTTACTGGCAGCTTTCTCACATACTCTCACCGGCTGAGCCTGGGACTCAAACCAATGTGGACAGAGGTGAGATGTCAGTAATAAGTAAAATCAAGTGCATTAGACCACTTGGCCACCAACAGCTCCCACAATCTATAAGAAATTTAAGTACTTTGCCTCTCACTTGACTAATGGGAAATAACTCATCTTTTGATTAATGGAAGATAATTCATCTCTCTTTTCCCATGACCAGAGGATAGATTTCTATTTATTTTACAAAGTAACGATATATTTAACCATACAGTGTGAATGTAATTCAACGCAAAATGGAATCTGCAGAAGTCTGATCTGTGTACTGAAGAATGTTGATGCTCACTCATGAAAACAAACATATTTTATCTGGAGGACTTGCGAGGACACGATTTTCAAGATGGTCACAATGTAGTTGAGAAGTAGCAGTCACAAACTGATGCTGGACAGATGACAGTCAAAAGGCCATTATAAAGGCTCTTCTGACCAGTAGAGCTAAAACAAATATGACATGTGCTTTAGTCAGCAAGACTAGTACAACTCTGGTTTATAACTAAGGAACAGAGAAGAGCAAAAGCCAACAAGTTTTGTACAATTCAACAAATATTGTTTTCCTTATAATACAAAGTGAAAATTCAAAGAGAACTTACAGTATTATGAATTAAATCCCAAATAGTTCTCAAAGTTTTATCTCAAGTCCAAATGTATAAAGTTCCAACTGAATTCCAGCGATATGTCCAAATTCCAATATTGGCTGTGTTGATGTGCCTGTAGTCTCAAATAAGGTAATCTGTCAATGGCCTGAAGTTTGATGATATACTAAGTCTTTTGATGTATCTCACTAACAGCATCATTGTCTCAGTTCCAAATTAATGTTTCTGTCCAAGAATATTATTGATGAGCACTTTGCATTTCCAGTGAATAATAATTTGAATAAATAATCCCAACCAAATGAAAAACTGAACATAATAATAAGACTGATTCTGCTTCAAGAGGTTAAGGAAAAAAAGATTATTTTTTCATGTGAAAAACATTATGAAAAAAGCTAAGACACAATAATAGAGCCTGGATGTAGGCCAGTCTCCTCTCTAAAATTTTCAAAGTTGTGAACAAGTTAGGAATTTCCAAGAGGAAAACCATGTCTGAGACTCTGATTCAAATAAACCTGTTTACCTACATTGATAATGATCTGAATATTTAACCCACACTCATAGATAAATAGTAGCGATGTATTATGTTGTTTACAAAACAAATATCCCTGGTCAGGTGCACAATGAATTTGCTTCTGGACAAAGTCAAATACAAAATACAGATATACATAAAAAACAGCCATTAATAAAAGCCAACAAATAATACAAATTAAATATTCATAGCAAAGATAATATTGGAATGTGAAATGTATATCCAAATTTAAGAGCTCCCAGTGTATTTCAAGGGTACCTTACTCTTTGGCATGGACATTCGTTTGCCAATATCACAAGGAGCTCAAGTACCCTTGCTACACAAATGAATCAGTCAGTGTACACTGAGTTCACTGATGGAGAATGATATCAATATTTAGCACTAATGGAGATGAGACAAAATGTTATCCATTACTTTGTATCTGATACCTTTTGTCCTCTGAACACTTTGCAAGCTTCATGCTCTGTTTCTCACACAAA
The DNA here is from genome assembly GCA_028554795.2 of Sinohyriopsis cumingii. Classification (NCBI taxonomy): domain Eukaryota; kingdom Metazoa; phylum Mollusca; class Bivalvia; order Unionida; family Unionidae; genus Sinohyriopsis; species Sinohyriopsis cumingii. The sequence continues at coordinate 49,842,676 of CM068839.1, read as the reverse complement.
AAATTCCATGTACCAGGGTAATTCTCCACACATCTGGCAAAGTTATCCACATATCTAGCACATTCCTTCTGTATTAATTTCAATGTGGCATCGGTCCTGAAATGTAGTGAAAACACCTTAATAAAAGAAACAAACAGCATGTTACCACCCTCGTTTTCCATGCTGTCAGTGAGAACACACTCTCTGGTCTATGGTTGTCAAGATCTTATCTCTGAGCACATTCTTGTTCTTCGTTTTGTTTGTTGTGCTGTTGGTGGTGGTGGTGGTGTAGATCTTGAAACTCCATTGTACACTTGAACTTACAACTTCTGGGTTCAGAATTTATTAATATACTGGTTTAGACTACATGGACATGGATGTTTATATCATAACAGAAAATAAGTTTGTACTCAAATTATGAATAGTTGCTCTACATTCTGTGTGTATGCTGTACTACTGACATTTGAGTGCACTCTATGTGAACATGCTGAACTACTCATGACATCTGACTACACTCTGTGTCCATACTGAACTACTTCAGACATCTGACTACTCTCTGTGTCCATAATGAACTACTCATGACATCTGACTACACTCTGTGTCCATACTGAACTACTCATGACATCTGACTACACTCTGTGTCCATACTGAACTACTCATGACATCTGACTACACTCTGTGTCCATACTGAACTACTTCTGACATCTGACTACACTCTGTGTCCATACTGAACTACTTCTGACATCTGACTAAACTCTGTGTCCATACTGAACTACTCATGACATCTGACTACACTCTGTGTCCATACTGAACTACTCATGACATCTGACTACACTCTGTGTCCATACTGAACTACTTCTGACATCTGACTAAACTGTGTCCATACTGAACTACTCATGACATCTGACTACACTCTGTGTCCATACTGAACTACTCATGACATCTGACTACACTCTGTGTCCATACTGAACTACTCATGACATCTGACTACACTGTGTCCATACTGAACTACTCATGACATCTGACTACACTCTGTGTCCATACTGAACTACTCATGACATCTGACTACACTCTGTGTCCATACTGAACTACTCATGACATCTGACTACACTCTGTGTCCATACTGAACTACTTCTGACATCTGACTACACTCTGTGTCCATACTGAACTACTTCTGACATCTGACTACACTCTGTGTCCATACTGAACTACTCATGACATCTGACTACACTCTGTGTCCATACTGAACTACTCATGACATCTGACTACACTCTGTGTCCATACTGAACTACTCATGACATCTGACTACACTCTGTGTCCATACTGAACTACTTCTGACATCTGACTACACTCTGTGTCCATACTGAACTACTTCTGACATCTGACTACACTCTGTGTCCATAATGAACTACTCATGACATCTGACTACACTCTGTGTCCATACTGAACTACTCATGACATCTGACTACACTCTGTGTCCATACTGAACTACTTCTGACATCTGACTACACTGTGTGTCCATACTGAACTACTCATGACATCTGACTACACTGTGTCCATACTGAACTACTTCTGACATCTGACTACACTCTGTGTCCATACTGAACTACTTCTGACATCTGACTACACTCTGTGTCCATACTGAACTACTCATGACATCTGACTACACTCTGTGTCCATACTGAACTACTTCTGACATCTGACTACACTCTGTGTCCATAATGAACCACTCATGACATCTGACTACACTCTGTGTCCATACTGAACTACTCATGACATCTGACTACACTCTGTGTCCATACTGAACTACTCATGACATCTGACTACACTCTGTGTCCATACTGAACTACTTCTGACATCTGACTACACTCTGTGTCCATACTGAACTACTCATGACATCTGAGTACACTCTGTGTCCATACTGAACTACTCATGACATCTGACTACACTCTGTGTCCATACTGAACTACTTCTGACATCTGACTACACTCTGTGTCCATACTGAACTACTTCTGACATCTGACTACACTCTGTGTCCATACTGAACTACTCCTGACATCTGACTACACTCTGTGTCCATACTGAACTACTCATGACATCTGACTACACTCTGTGTCCATACTGAACTACTCATGACATCTGACTACACTCTGTGTCCATACTGAACTACTTCTGACATCTGACTACACTCTGTGTCCATACTGAACTACTCATGACATCTGACTACACTCTGTGTCCATACTGAACTACTTCTGACATCTGACTACACTCTGTGTCCATACTGAACTACTTCTCACATCTGACTACACTCTGTGTCCATACTGAACTACTCATGACATCTGACTACACTCTGTGTCCATACTGAACTACTTCTGACATCTGACTACACTGTGTCCATACTGAACTACTCATGACATCTGACTACACTCTGTGTCCATACTGAACTACTCATGACATCTGACTACACTCTGTGTCCATACTGAACTACTCATGACATCTGACTACACTCTGTGTCCATACTGAACTACTCATGACATCTGACTACACTCTGTGTCCATACTGAACTACTTCTGACATCTGACTACACTCTGTGTCCATACTGAACTACTCATGACATCTGACTACACTCTGTGTCCATACTGAACTACTTCTGACATCTGACTACACTCTGTGTCCATACTGAACTACTTCTGACATCTGACTACACTCTGTGTCCATACTGAACTACTCATGACATCTGACTACACTCTGTGTCCATACTGAACTACTCATGACATCTGACTACACTCTGTGTCCATACTGAACTACTCATGACATCTGACTACACTCTGTGTCCATACTGAACTACTTCTGACATCTGACTACACTCTGTGTCCATACTGAACTACTCATGACATCTGACTACACTCTGTGTCCATACTGAACTACTTCTGACATCTGACTACACTCTGTGTCCATAATGAACTACTTCTGACATCTGACTACACTCTGTGTCCATAATGAACTACTCATGACATCTGACTACACTCTGTGTCCATAATGAACTACTCATGACATCTGACTACACTCTGTGTCCATACTGAACTACTCATGACATCTGACTACACTCTGTGTCCATACTGAACTACTCATGACATCTGACAACACTCTGTGTCCATACTGAACTACTTCTGACATCTGACTACACTCTGTGTCCATACTGAACTACTTCTGACATCTGACTACACTCTGTGTCCATAATGAACTACTCATGACATCTGACTACACTCTGTGTCCATAATGAACTACTCATGACATCTGACTACACTCTGTGTCCATACTGAACTACTCATGACATCTGACTACACTCTGTGTCCATACTGAACTACTTCTGACATCTGACTACACTGTGTCCATACTGAACTACTTCTGACATCTGACTACACTCTTGTGTCCATACTGAACTACTTCTGACATCTGACTACACTCTGTGTCCATACTGAACTACTTCTGACATCTGACTACACTCTGTGTCCATACTGAACTACTCATGACATCTGACTAGACTCTGTGTCCATACTGAACTACTCATGACATCTGACTACACTCTGTGTCCATACTGAACTACTTCTGACATCTGACTACACTGTGTATCCATACTGAACTACTTCTGACATCTGACTACACTCTGTGTCCATACTGAACTACTTCTGACATCTGACTACACTCTGTGTCCATAATGAACTACTCATGACATCTGACTACACTGTGTCCATACTGAACTACTCATGACATCTGACTACACTCTGTGTCCATAATGAACTACTCATGACATCTGACTACACTCTGTGTCCATACTGAACTACTTCTGACATCTGACTACACTCTGTGTCCATACTGAACTACTCATGACATCTGACTACACTCTGTGTCCATAATGAACTACTCATGACATCTGACTACACTCTGTGTCCATACTGAACTACTTCTGACATCTGACTACACTCTGTGTCCATACTGAACTACTTCTGACATCTGACTACACTCTGTGTCCATACTGAACTACTTCTGACATCTGACTACACTCTGTGTCCATAATGAACTACTCATGACATCTGACTACACTCTGTGTCCATACTGAACTACTCATGACATCTGACTACACTCTGTGTCCATACTGAACTACTTCTGACATCTGACTACACTCTGTGTCCATACTGAACTACTCATGACATCTGACTACACTCTGTGTCCATACTGAACTACTTCTGACATCTGACTACACTCTGTGTCCATACTGAACTACTTCTGACATCTGACTACACTCTGTGTCCATAATGAACTACTTCTGACATCTGACTACACTCTGTGTCCATAATGAACTACTCATGACATCTGACTACACTCTGTGTCCATACTGAACTACTCATGACATCTGACTACACTCTGTGTCCATACTGAACTACTCATGACATCTGACTACACTCTGTGTCCATACTGAACTACTCATGACATCTGACTACACTCTGTGTCCATACTGAACTACTTCTGACATCTGACTACACTCTGTGTCCATAATGAACTACTCATGACATCTGACTACACTCTGTGTCCATAATGAACTACTCATGACATCTGACTACACTCTGTGTCCATACTGAACTACTCATGACATCTGACTACACTGTGTCCATACTGAACTACTTCTGACATCTGACTACACTGTGTCCATACTGAACTACTTCTGACATCTGACTACACTCTTGTGTCCATACTGAACTAATTCTGACATCTGACTACACTCTGTGTCCATACTGAACTACTTCTGACATCTGACTACACTCTGTGTCCATACTGAACTACTCATGACATCTGACTACACTCTGTGTCCATACTGAACTACTTCTGACATCTGACTACACTGTGTCCATACTGAACTACTTCTAACATCTGACTACACTCTGTGTCCATACTGAACTACTTCTGACATCTGACTACACTCTGTGTCCATATTGAACTACTCATGACATCTGACTACACTCTGTGTCCATACTGAACTACTTCTGACATCTGACTACACTCTGTGTCCATAATGAACTACTCATGACATCTGACTACACTCTGTGTCCATACTGAACTACTTCTGACATCTGACTACACTCTGTGTCCATACTGAACTACTTCTGACATCTGACTACACTCTGTGTCCATACTGAACTACTTCTGACATCTGACTACACTCTGTGTCCATAATGAACTACTCATGACATCTGACTACACTCTGTGTCCATAATGAACTACTCATGACATCTGACTACACTCTGTGTCCATACTGAACTACTCATGACATCTGACTACACTCTGTGTCCATACTGAACTACTTCTGACATCTGACTACACTGTGTCCATACTGAACTACTTCTGACATCTGACTACACTCTTGTGTCCATACTGAACTACTTCTGACATCTGACTACACTCTATGTGAACATGCTGAACTACTCATGACATCTGACTACACTCTGTGTCCATCCTGAACTACTTCTGACATCTGACTACACTGTGTCCGTACTGAACTACTTCTGACATCTGACTACACTCTGTGTCCATACTGAACTACTCATGACATCTGACTACACTCTGTGTCCATACTGAACTACTTCTGACATCTGACTACACTCTGTGTCCATACTGAACTACTTCTGACATCTGACTACACTCTGTGTCCATAATGAACTACTCATGACATCTGACTACACTCTGTGTCCATAATGAACTACTCATGACATCTGACTACACTCTGTGTCCATACTGAACTACTCATGACATCTGACTACACTCTGTGTCCATACTGAACTACTTCTGACATCTGACTACACTCTTGTGTCCATACTGAACTACTTCTGACATCTGACTACACTCTGTGTCCATACTGAACTACTTCTGACATCTGGCTACACTCTGTGTCCATACTGAACTATTCATGACATCTGACTACACTCTGTGTCCATACTGAACTACTTCTGACATCTGACTACACTGTGTCCATACTGAACTACTCATGACATCTGACTACACTCTGTGTCCATACTGAACTACTTCTGACATCTGACTACACTCTGTGTCCATACTGAACTGCTTCTGACATCTGACTACACTCTGTGTCCATAATGAACTACTCATGACATCTGACTACACTCTGTGTCCATACTGAACTACTTCTGACATCTGACTACACTCTGTGTCCATACTGAACTACTCATGACATCTGACTACACTCTGTGTCCATACTGAACTACTTCTGACATCTGACTACACTCTGTGTCCATAATGAACTACTTCTGACATCTGACTACACTCTGTGTCCATACTGAACTACTTCTGACATCTGACTACACTCTGTGTCCATCCTGAACTACTTCTGACATCTGACTACACTGTGTCCATACTGAACTACTTCTGACATCTGACTACACTGTGCCCATACTTAACTACTTCTGACATCTGACTACACTCTGTGTCCATACTGAACTACTTCTGACATCTGACTACACTCTGTGTCCATAATGAACTACTTCTAACATCTGACTACACTCTGTGTCCATACTGAACTACTTCTGACATCTGACTACACTCTGTGTCCATATTGAACTACTCATGACATCTGACTACACTCTGTGTCCATACTGAACTACTTCTGACATCTGACTACACTCTGTGTCCATAATGAACTACTCATGACATCTGACTACACTCTGTGTCCATACTGAACTACTCATGACATCTGACTACACTCTGTGTCCATACTGAACTACTTCTGACATCTGACTACACTCTGTGTCCATACTGAACTACTTCTGACATCTGACTACACTCTGTGTCCATAATGAACTACTCATGACATCTGACTACACTCTGTGTCCATAATGAACTACTCATGACATCTGACTACACTCTGTGTCCATACTGAACTACTCATGACATCTGACTACACTCTGTGTCCATACTGAACTACTTCTGACATCTGACTACACTGTGTCCATACTGAACTACTTCTGACATCTGACTACACTCTTGTGTCCATACTGAACTACTTCTGACATCTGACTACACTCTATGTGAACATGCTGAACTACTCATGACATCTGACTACACTCTGTGTCCATCCTGAACTACTTCTGACATCTGACTACACTGTGTCCGTACTGAACTACTTCTGACATCTGACTACACTCTGTGTCCATACTGAACTACTCATGACATCTGACTACACTCTGTGTCCATACTGAACTACTTCTGACATCTGACTACACTCTGTGTCCATACTGAACTACTTCTGACATCTGACTACACTCTGTGTCCATAATGAACTACTCATGACATCTGACTACACTCTGTGTCCATAATGAACTACTCATGACATCTGACTACACTCTGTGTCCATACTGAACTACTCATGACATCTGACTACACTCTGTGTCCATACTGAACTACTTCTGACATCTGACTACACTCTTGTGTCCATACTGAACTACTTCTGATATCTGACTACACTCTGTGTCCATACTGAACTACTTCTGACATCTGACTACACTCTGTGTCCATACTGAACTATTCATGACATCTGACTACACTCTGTGTCCATACTGAACTACTTCTGACATCTGACTACACTGTGTCCATACTGAACTACTCATGACATCTGACTACACTCTGTGTCCATACTGAACTACTTCTGACATCTGACTACACTCTGTGTCCATACTGAACTACTTCTGACATCTGACTACACTCTGTGTCCATAATGAACTACTCATGACATCTGACTACACTCTGTGTCCATACTGAACTACTTCTGACATCTGACTACACTCTGTGTCCATACTGAACTACTCATGACATCTGACTACACTCTGTGTCCATACTGAACTACTTCTGACATCTGACTACACTCTGTGTCCATAATGAACTACTTCTGACATCTGACTACACTCTGTGTCCATACTGAACTACTTCTGACATCTGACTACACTCTGTGTCCATCCTGAACTACTTCTGACATCTGACTACACTGTGTCCATACTGAACTACTTCTGACATCTGACTACACTGTGCCCATACTGAACTACTTCTGACATCTGACTACACTCTGTGTCCATACTGAACTACTTCTGACATCTGACTACACTCTGTGTCCATAATGAACTACTTCTGACATCTGACTACACTCTGTGTCCATACTGAACTACTTCTGACATCTGACTACACTCTGTGTCCATCCTGAACTACTTCTGACATCTGACTATACTCTGTGTCCACACTGAACTACTTCTGACATCTGACTACACTCGACGTGTTTAGTGATGAAGCAGGCATTAAAAAAGTTGTCACACACAAAATCGCCAACCTCAATATTTTGTTGCCAATTTTCAAAAACAAGTCTCAGTTTTCATAATACAGTACTAACCGTTTATCTAAACTATCCTCAGCACCAAGGTAATATTGTCGACATAAGCCAATGTTTAGATAAGATGGGAAGGGGGGCTAAAAATAAATTCAAATTTCGCATACAAGTGAAATTTGTAAGAGATTACCTGTTGTCAGTGACTAGGATTTACGCAGAAAAAAAATGGGAAATTTTGATAAAATGAAGAAAACTAGCTTGAAATACATGTACACTTGTATATTGACAATTTACATTTGTGTAGTACACTCCACAACGTGTTAAATAATATACATGCATTTGAAAAATCTATGGATTCGAGTATTCGATCACATGTTAGAAAATTCATATATCAGTAAAATCCCGTTAGAAAACACAACTAAAACATATATATAAAAAAACAGTAGTCTTCGGTTGATTGATATCCCACTATCAACAAACACGTTTCCCAAAACAATTCACTGATATTTATTATCCTCAAAAATCGAGTGGCAAGGGTCATAGGAAACTTGGACTAATTGATTATATTCTACATGTACATGTACTTAAATTGGCCTAGATTTTGGTCAGCGAGAGACAACTACCATGATTTCGAGGCTACCAAGTAGATGTCCCACCTTCATTTAACTCGATGGCCAGATATCTATTATTTCAAAACATTTCAACTTTAATTGGGGTTTTAAATCACCATTGGTAGCAATCATAAGCATGAAATAATGCTTTTATTTAACTTTGTTGCTGACTTTCTTTGATCAAAGGTCTTTGGCGTGCCTTGAACTTGAAGACAGGGCTGCCAATGTGCTACGAATTACACATTCTAGTTATGATGCACAAGTATACCAAGTTTCATTGTACAATCATAAATGGCTTTAGTTCTAGAGTATAATGGAAAGTATGATGTGTGCTTTACAATACTGAATCTGACCTTGACCCTGGAGGCAGGGCACCCAGTTTGGTATATGACACAACTGCCAGTAAAAATGTATAAGTATACCATGTTTCATCCCTAAATCTCAAACTGTTTTAAAGTTACGGAATGTAAACAAAAGTATCATTGATGGATGAAATCATAGATACTATGTCCAGTTTTCAAAAAATATAAAAAGTGGAGCCTTTGGGCACCATTCATGCCAAAATGTGGAGTCATCAAGAAAATGAAACAAGAGCCACACATATCCTTATGTTTTCTGCCTATTCAAGAAAATTCAAGCACATCTGACTGCCGGCATACCCTGCTATAGGCCTTATGTGTTGGGATTTGAATTCCTCACTTGAATAACAATTTTTCTCAAAAAGAGACAATTTGGACACTCGAGTGTACATTTTTTCTACACCATACGCCTATTTTCGTAGCATTATTGGTCAAGATTTCTCTTTCTTTTCTTCACATTTTCTATCCATCACCATCTGCCATATACTCTCAATTGGTGTCAAAGTTAATCAGAATCAGGTGGACATTGTATTAGTCAATAAAACTGATTGTTTTATGTCAGTGGATGCATTCTATTAAGGAAGTTAGCTTGAGGTGCACTCAATTCAGTCTGAAATCATCCATTATGATCTTTTCAATTTATTTTCTGGGGTTTTTTGTATGTACCTACAGGCACCATACAGACAACATCTTGCACCAATGATGAAACATAAAGGTCAATGGCACATCATAAAATGTAAAGTTGCTGTCTACATCTGTCACATTAGGGCTTCAAAAAAAAGACACGAAGTCAGAGTCTCAGGGTAAGTGACTTTAAAATATCCCATGCACTGATTTAGAGTCCGCTTGCACAAAATGGGTGGATTCTTCAATTTTATTTTTTACACATTGCAACAAATTTAAAAACAAAACAAAAATAATCTATTGATCTCTCTCTAAAAAATCAATTTGTACATATTAAGTACCTTAGCAAAACATAGGTGACTTTGATTACTAAAACATTTAATTCTACATCATTCTAAAGCAATGCTTTCTCCAACTCATGTTAAGCAGTGCCAGCATAGTTTGTGTTTGCTGTACTTCAGCAAGAATTATGTGTGGCTGTTCCCTTTCATTTTTATTCTATTGCACTTAAAGCTGTGTTTTGTTTTTTTTTTTGTTTTGTTTTTTTTATTTCAGCCAATACTATTTTCATCTTTAGAAGAAAATAGTTTCAAGTTTCATAACTAATTCATGTCATAGTATGTTGGATTCATAAGAATTATGAAGACACCATTGCTGCTTACCAGTCAAATTAGCAGTGAGCAACTGTGTGGATTAATCAATTAAATTAATGTAAATTAATGATCACTGTTGATTAAAGGTGAAAATATTGGCATGGGCACATTATTAAGTCACCTTTCCTTAGAAAATTCAAACCATTGACCGACACTGATGCATTGCATGAAAGGTATCAATAGTAAACAGAAGGCATCAATAGTAAACAGAAGACATCAATAGTAAACAGAACACATCAATAGTAAACAGAAGACAACAATAGTAAACAGAAGGCATCAATAGTAAACAGAAGACAACAATAGTAAACAGAAGGCATCAATAGTAAACAGAAGACAACAATAGTAAACAGAAGACAACAATAGTAAACAGAAGACATCAATAGTAAACAGAAGACAACCAATCTAGATCCAGCTCATTATGAAGGACAAGTCAACTCTAATTATAGGTAACCAATAAATTGTGGAAAATAGAAAGAGTAATGTTTCCAATTCATATGTTACATGCTTCATGATGTACACAAAGTTTATAGCTAGATGTATGACTCTGGCAATATTCTCCTTAAGAATTGTTGACCAATGAATGGACCCCAAACAAGGTACTAAATATTACTTTATGAAGCCATTCAAATTGAGCACATCCCTCTGAAATGTTATCAACAGAGTAGGCGTGTGATTTGGATTTTTAACGTAGCTTTAACAATTTTTTAGTCATATCGCTACAATGTCTGCATTGTGACAGTTAATAGTGATGTTAGTGACATCTAGCACTGGGGCATTATGCCGCAAACATGTAGCATGATGTCCCACCCAGTCACTTTATCCTGATACCAGGCCAACCAGTCCTAACACTAACCTCTTTATGCTGAGTACCAAGCGAGGCAGCTGTTAGTACCATTTTTGTAAGTCTTTGTTATGACTCAGCCGGGGATCGAACCCACAACTTGCCGCATCTGAGGCGGATGCTCTAACCACTAGGCCACCAGAGCAGTTCCTTGAAAGATAAGATTGGACATACATTTTCCTAGAAAGATAAGAGTGGACATACATATCAGCTCTAACCACTAAGCCACCAGAGCGGTCACAACAGAGTAGGAAAACATTGGAAAATCTAGAACAAATAGAAACAATGACTGAAGAAAATTATCATTTGAAATTGTATCAACAGAGTTTAAAAACAATGTAATAAGTGAAAAGGAAAAAAAGAAAAAGAACAAAACCATATCCTTTAAAAGTGTCATCAATAGCATATGAAAAGAAAAAAGGGGGGGGATTTCTGACTTGTTTTTTCTCAGATGTGGTAATTAAGTTGATTTTATTAGATACACTTTTGTTGTTGTTGTAGGGTTTAATGCCATTTTTCAGCACACGATAGGCTATACATGGCTGCCAGTATTAATGGTGGAGGAAGAACCCGGAAAGAACCACCAACCCACAAGAAGCTACTGGCAAGCTTTTTCACATACCCACATTAGCCAAAAACGAGACTCGAACCCACGCAGAGATACACTTTTACAGATGTGCCAAAAAGTAATTTGCAGAAAATAACATGGTTTGTTCAATACTGATGCTGAAACACACAGTATGTATTAAAACTGCAATTCAAGGTCATATAATGAAAGATATCTTGGAACTAACCTTCACCTTTCCAGAAATGTACTTCATTTAGATTGGCAACCCTCAGTTCAGATGAAACATCAGCGCTAAACTTCATAAATAAAACAGCAAATAAATAATGGCATAATCATAAGTGACTTGCACAGCATCCTACAAGTCATGGCCTCTGACCATTCAGAAAGTTAACAGAGTATTACCATTCACACATATGATGTCAATTTAAGAGCTGAATATCAACCTTTACTCTCTCTTAACTACTAAAATAAATCAGGTGTTCCATTGTTTATCTTCTTATATTTCACATGTCTTAGTCAATCTGGCATTTGGTCTGAATCAGCCTGTAATTTGGGCCAAATTGGCCCATAATTTCGGCCAAATCAGCCAAGGTCTCAATCAGCCAGCATTCTGAGTGACAATGAAAGATAGCAGATTATCACCCCTGGCTTGCTACAATGGTAAACATTTACAGAATTGGTAAATAAGGAAATGAACATGCGTGTAGCTGACACTGACACAGATGGGGAAGTAAATACTATAAGCTGTTTATATGAGTAAATGTTACAGCCTTAGTTGTTAGTTACTGTCACAAAACACAGGTAGTGCTCAAAGAAAATATGTTTTAGACATAGGCCCCAGGCTGGTAAAATGATGAACTCACAAGCCCTGTCTGAAATTCCACAAGCCTTGACTCCGATTCCCGCATGCCCAAAATTTCCCCTTTTTCAATACTGTCACACAATGTTACAATAACTACAATTCAAATATAAATTCAATAGCTACAATTCAAATATAAATTCAATAGCTACAATTCAAATATAAATTCAATAGCTACAATTCAAATATAAATTCAATAGCTACAATTCAAATATAAATTCAATAGCTACAATTCAAATATAAATTCAACAGCTACAATTCAAATATAAATTCAATAGCTACAATTCAAATATAAATTCAATAGCTACAATTCAAATATAAATTCAATAGCTACAATTCAAATATAAATTCAATAGCTACAATTCAAATATAAATTCAACTGGGTTCAAAGTTGTTTTAAGGTAATGAAAGTGTCATTAGTATTCATCACTACACTAACTGGGGACTGGATTGTGCAAGGGCTCACAATTTCTCTGCTGGATTCTCAGAGTGAATCCTGGCCAGAAATGTGTTGATGTAAGTTGATGTATTATTTGCAGTATGTACAAAGAATTAATAGCCCCAGCCGCCCCCTTATCTTTTCTTTCTCTTTTTTTCACTCGCGTGCTTCATACAGTAAAACTCTGTTAACCAAAGAATGATCATGCTTTGCATTCCATGTATGCAGTAAAATCTGACTTCAAAGAAATGTTACTGCTGTTCACAAACTTGTCAATAATATAATACATATATATGGCTTAAACATTCTCATTATTATGCAATAACTTGTGCTGAACATGCACCAACAAAAATAGCATCTCTTAATGGGTTGTTCCACTTCCTGATCCTACATGTACAAATCAGTACAATGGGCTCACCCACTGCAGCCTTCAAACAGATCTCACTAGCTGTCAGCCAGTTAAGTAATATATGAAATTGTGGTTAATACATGACCACTTTGCCTTTAATTGATGCTATTTAAACTGCCCAGAGGATAGTTTTACATTAGCTCCAATCATGTGAGTTTACCATTTATACATGTTACATGTATTGCGCATATACTGAAAGTGGGGGTTTGCTTTTTTGTCTTTTTAAGATTACTGAAAATTGTGTTTTCTCTCAATAACATTGAGCCTGAAGGTTTGGGAGAACAAAATAATGTTTTCAGCATGACACGCCATGCTTCAATTTGATTAAAATCGGATCTCAATTTCACATGGTCACAGTGGTGATCTGATTATACTATATACATGACTGACAATTAAATTATAGGCAGCAACACGAGTCGCTGTGATTTAGATTGCGACATGTCAGGTATGTCAACATCATGAAAATACATTTACACATTTCATCAGCACAATCAAAGTTTCCTCAGGCAAATTAAAAAAATATTTCCGACAAGCCCAACGAGTACCTCACTTGAAATATAGGACAGGCCTGATCTAAAATTAGAAGGGCTCCAGGCATCGGGCTATCAGATTTTTTAGCACTGAGTGGATTTAAAAGCTAAATAATAATCCAGTTGAAGAATCATTTTCGAATAGTATTTGCCTTTACCACGTAATGGTAAAATGTAACAAAATTACACATGCCAGTGAACAGAGGTAATAACAGATGCTCTTGTTTTGAATGAGCCCCTGTGCGCCAGTGATCTTGGTCTCAGCCTCAATTTCGACAACTGACATTATATGGTACATCGTTGCAGTCACTCTTGACCATTGCACAATGGTGATGCACGTGATAAAGAATGAACAGAGTAATAGGATAGAAATAATAATTAGCAAAGTAAAAAGTCAGGAAAGTTTAGCCAAGTTACAGTTTGTTCCCATCATCCCAGACCTTAGTCCTACAATGTAAAACATAGCACAGTCACAGGAGTCTGATGTTTTATCAATAAAGTACGGCGAAAGCTCTGACATGAAATTACCATATCGATTATATGTGTTCATTTATGTAACCCACAAGGTGATTTCATGTTGTCAGAGATTCCGCCGTGGCGAACTAAGTGTACTACAACAGACATAGCTTTGGGAATCCTTGGGCCCTACTTGTAGCTGGCTTATGGTGAGCTTTGATAGCCCTGCTTCAAGGATACCAAGCTAGGATTCCTAGTAGGAGTTTCTACAACGGTGTATTATAATATAAGGAGTTCCAAGCACAGGGGCTCGTTACAAAGAAAATCAAGGGATGGGGGTTCTAACCTGTAATAATATAACACTTACTACAGGTTAGAACCCCCATCCCTAGATTTTCTTTTTAACGAGCCCCTGTGGTTCCAAGCGCCAATGGTACGAGGGAGAATCTGAACTTATAACTGTTTGTCACAAGTCTGCTTGGGGGAGAGATGTCTGCGATACATATATTTTTCTGTTAAATTTCGAAGTTACAAGCATTTATACTTGAAACATTTTTTCAGAGCTTACATTTTAAACAGTTCTCTGAATTTGACCACCTGATATTACCACAATTCAATCAACGATGTGCTACGAGAAGCTCCAAACACATATTCTTTCATCTAATATATGGACAAATGCGTCGGATAAAAATCTGAATCGGAAGCTAAAACTTTGTAACGATAAAGCGACCAAACAAATATTTAAACGGCAACAAAAGCAATATAAATCGAAATTAGCCAGTATACGGATCAGGCAGATTAACTCCATTTATTATTTATTTTCAATAAGAATGGCATTTATCATTCATTCAAGTTAATGGCGGTTTTCCGGAGAAACGGAGTTTGTCTTCAGAGACTTGTGTGATCTGTTTAAGCACTTTCCTTTTTTCAGTTTTGCTACAAGATAATCGAAATTGTTTTTTTTTTCTTAGTGTTTTTAAAGTGTGCGCGCTATTATGTCACCTGTTGAGGAAAGTACCTTCTTCGACAATGTGGACATTTTTTCGATTTCTTTATTTTTATCATTTATGTACTTTCATTTTGTTATTGTCAATCTGTGCTGTTTCTTCTTCTTGTTCTTCTTCTTCTTCTTCTTCTTCTTCTTCTTTATAGAAATAATATAGGCCTATACAGTTGTCAATATAACCGATTTTAGTTTATTTAGTGTCACAAGTATACAAAGTAAACTGAACAGCTACTGACGTATTTTAGATGTTTAACTTATTTACTGGAACGTGCGACTTTTCTTTATTAATTTCGATCACTATAAAATTAGCTACAACGTCTTGGAAAAATTAAGTCAAATAGTTGTGTGAGTAATTTTAAAGATTTATCCAATCGACATAGACCGGGTCTAACACTTCTTATATTCGTATGAAAGTAATTACTCGAGGTTTCTCCATTTAACCATAATTTTCACTGAAGCATGAACTGAGTGCATTTACACTTATTAGTTCAAGAAGGCAGAAGGACGCACTGAAAGGGGCAGCGGTATGCGATGCCGCCTAAGAAAGAATTAAATAATAATAATAATAATAATAATAACAATAATGATAACAATAATAATAATAATAATAATAATAATAATAATAATAATAAAATAAGAATAAGCAGACTTGTTAAAGAAATACAGTTTGTATTAAGTGCTTTGTTGTTGTTCTAGAGTTTAACGCCATTTTTCAGCACAAGACAGGCTATACATGGCGGCCAGTATAACTGGTGGAGGAAGAACACTGGAAAGCCAGGGAAGAACCACCGACCCACGAGAAGCTACTGGCAGGCTTTCCCACATACCCACGCTAGCCGAGCCTTGGACTCGAACCCACGCAGAGGTGAGATGGCAGTGATCTGGAACGGTGAGCGCTTTAGACCACTCGGCCACTCGGGGCCCCCTGTATTAAGTGCAAATTGTCTTGCAAAGTATATAATAAATTTTCACCATTTAACATGTTCTCATTTAAATGCCCATATAATTTAGACGTAGGAGTTTGTAGGTCCTTCGTTGCCTGGTTCTTGCAGTACTTCTTCCTTAACGGTGCCATCCTGGAATAATGCACAGATAGTTTGCAAGCTGACAAATATCCCAAAAGACGGGAATGAGAGATTAACGTGAATGACACTCCCACTGTCTGTAAAACACATTCAGCTGTCCTCAGCACCTATGCACACAGTATGACCAACCCAGATGAGATCAGGGACAGATTTTATGAATACCTGGAGTCTCATATCACAGATGTACCGAAGGCAGAGAAGACCATCGTCATTGATGACTTTAGTGCTAGAGTTGATGCTGATACAATTGTTTTAAAATCATTTTTCATAGAAACCTTTAATTGAAAACGTTCCATAAAACTTAGATGTTAGGATTAGTAGGTTACTCATTACAATGGTCCCAACTGTTTGGGCAGGTTGGAAACTGTAGTACTTTTTCCTGAATTGTGCTAGCCGGAACAAAATTATAATATACTCTACAAATTATCTGCAAAAAAATTGTTTTAATTATTTATGTTTATGAAAATAATAAATTCAAATTCCCCATATAGTTCTGATGTCTTGGTTAGTAGGTCGTTCATGGCACTGATCCGATCTGTGTAACGGTCACCTTGGACAAGCAAAATGAAAGTGGCGGACATTGGTCCGCTTGAACAGCATTCCACGTTTTAGGATACCAAGGCCGGGCATGTAAAGTTTTTTTATATAAATTTTTTTTTAAAAATATTATTTTCTTTGGTTGCATTTTTTTTATAGACTGGAGCACTCCAGTAAGACATCCTCCAGATGTTCACCGACCGCTCCGGTGGCCTAATGTAGCAGGATAATATATTTTGGAATTGTATATATTCATGTTTTAGTTAGGCAGAACAGGATATTTTATTATTTTATGCAATTAATGAACGCAATGAAGTCATCAATTGCAACTATTGTGTTATTCTCATTTTATACATATTTAGCTAATTAGGCAACCTTGAACCAGGATTGTCTGTTCGCGTTTTGTTCACCCTGAGCAATGAAGCTTCCCTGATTACTGTTCATGCTGAGTTGTTCTATTATATGACAAGTGACAAGTAATTTTCTGATTGGTTAGTTTGCTACTTGTCTGTATAAACAAAACAGCATGAACAGCATATCAGTGGTGGTCATTCCATTTGAGCTTCTGAAGTGTGCTGGTCATGGGATTTCAGAAAGAAAAGTGCCTGATGATTCTTTTTGCTTCAAGGACAAATGTGACTTGACCTTTGTCCCATATGATAAAATACATAGATTTATGACATAATATAGTTAATGTATCAGAGTTTTTTTTAAAATATGGGCTAAGTATATTTCACCCTGAAATGTATGTTGATGTATTATAGTATCTTTAATATGTTATCAACTTGCATATTCTTGTCTATTATTACGTCCATATGCTTGTCTTTCTCTATGTCTGTCTGTTCTCTACTTTTGCTATACATGCTGATTGCTTTGTGTGTAGGTTTATTTGGTCAACTCTCTCTCTCTCTCTCTCTCTCTCTCTCTCTCTCTCTCTGGATAATTAATAAATATGTGAGGTAGTAAGTCATTCGCAATGAATCAATGTATACATGCAAAATAATAATGCTCTAATGACGGTATTGCTTGCATAGTTATAGTAAATGTAATGTATTTGCAGTGTGTAAGAAAGCAGGAGAAATGTATTTATCTCTATGTACCAACATCATGCACAATAAACCCGATTTCTTACAACAAAAACTGGACTTGTATTTTCTATTCTGGGAGTAGAAGGCAAGTGCTGTAATACTAAGTGGTTGGAGCATCCGGCTTGGATGCAGGAAGTCGCAGGTTCAATCACCGTGCGATTCATTCCAAATACTTCTAAAAATGGTACTAGCAGCTGCCTTGTTTGGCGCTCAGCATTACGAGCTTAGTGTTAGGACTTGTCTGCATGCATCTTCGCTAGGCAAGGTTTTAATATGTTAATCCTGTATAGTCACCTTGGCGGACTGCTCCAGTGGCCTAGTGGTTAGAGCGTCCGCCTGGGTTGCGGGATGTCGCGGTTTAGAGCCATGGCCGAGTCATATAAAATACTTATAAAAATGGTACATTCAGCTGCCTCGCTTGGTACTTAGCATTAAGAGGTTGGTGTTAGGACAGGTCGGCCTTGCGTCAGGATAATGTGACTGGGTGTTGCATGATGCTACATATCTGCGGCATGATGCCCTGGTGCTAGACATCACTATAAACTGCCACACTGCTGACACCGTCGCTATATGACTGAATATTTTTTAAAGCTATGTTAAAAATCCAAATCACACACACACACACACACACACACACACACACACACACACCTTGGCGGATCGAGCAAATATTTATGTGCTTCCGGTATGTGAATTTGATTGGATGCCTCGGCAAAACACCGCATCCAATCAAAACTAAATTGGTCAAATTTCAACACTGGTACTACATGTTCCAGACAAGGGGAGCACATAACTTGAATGAAATCATCAATAAGCAAATACACCTGTAATGGCTTTTCTTACGTACGTAGTCATTCTCTTAATGTTAATCTTACAAAGTATCCTTTTGAAAGCAATTGCCTCGACAATTTTCGGCAGATTTACAATGCAGTTTGATATTGGTGATATGCATGTATCAGGAGTTTGACATAAAAAATGCAACGAGGTCGGTATCCACAGGTAATGCATTTTTGTTTACACGTTTGGACGGAAGAAAAGGGTGGCCAGCATTAAATACATTCAGGAAAATGTTGAATAAAAGGATTCATTTCTTAACTGAAAGCATAAGGTCATATCATCAAATGTTTCAGAAAAGATGCATCGTAAAAGAAATTTATTTAAAGTTATTAAAAGACAACCCTTATTGTAATATAACTGAAACAGTACGGTACGAGGATGGAATATATTACGTATTTGACGTGGTTAATATACAAATTGTATTGGGTTTTTGTTACAGTTCATCTTTATATTTCGTAAATTGTACAAGAATAAGCTATAATGATACGACAAGAGCAGATACAGAATCTATGGTTAACAAAATCCAATTAGAAACGCACATGGCGTTTCAGTACATAGGGTAGCTGTATTATAAACAACCAGTCACCTTGGCATAAATTTAAAAATATTGCTTCATTTGAAAGGATTGCAAACTGTTGTGATTATTTGAAAATAAAAGTACCTGTTGTTAGAGGGCCTTGTTCTTGACTCGATGATGACAGTTAATACATTTTGTCAAGAATAGCGGATGATTTGAATATTAAACAAATATTTTTTACATGAAGCATATTGAAATTAGAATAACTGATGCAGATACATTTTATCACACGACAGATGATTCCTAAATTAGACAACAAAAGAGAATGATGCTTTACAGACATTTGCAAAGAGAAAAATATGAAAAGATACAGTTTAATGAAGATACATAGCTTAAAAACATTAATTTTACACGCATATATATGCACATTACGTTTATTGCATAACTAATTATTGATAGCTGTTAGTACCCTATTAATCTGTTCCCATCAGCCTTTTATTATTTTGCCCTTGCAGAGGTTGTACAATTATGTGGAATATAATTTCAGCTGTTTATAAAATTTGATTTGGTATATGTAAGCCAGTAGTGAATGGGGTGAGATTAGCGACAATGGGAATTAGCATTAAAAGTACCCCCTGGGTAAGATTAGCGACAATGGAAATTTAGCATTAACCACCCTGGGTAAGATTAGCGACAATGGAAATTTAACATGGGCAAAAAACCCTGGGTAAGATTAGCGACAATGGAATTTAACATTGGAGAAAGGAAAAAAAAAAGGAAATATCCATTTTAGCGACAAAAGCATTCGAACAATGGAAAAAAAAATATCGATTCTAGGGACAAAGGCAATTGAACATGGGGAATAGAGTTTGGGTCTGTCTAGGGACAAGGGGAGTTGAACATGGGAATAGAGTTTGGGTTTGTCTAGGGACAAAGGGGAATTGAACATGTTAGAAAAAAAAAACTACTTTAGGGACAAGGGGAATTGAACATGGGATTTTTAAAAAAAAAAAAAAAAAAAGTGGGTAGGCAATCGAAAGGTTATCTCTTTTCGAGAAATGTGGGTGGCCCTGAAAAGGGCCTTTGGGTTTCTTCTTCTTCTTCTTCTAACTCCTCCACTTCTTCCACCAAGTCCTCATTTTTTCCATTATTCCTTTCTTCTTCTTTTTCTCCTCTGGCATCCAGTCTGGATGGCCCAAGGCTCTAAACTTTTCCTGGACTTTGATCCAATTCTGATTTAGCCTTTCAAAATCAGCCTGTTTCTTTTTGTTTTCCTGATCTTTTCTTTCTTTATTCCATCTCTCTTTGATCTTCTTTACCTCTACCTCCATCACTTTTCTCATCAACTCCTCTCCTTTCCTCAGTCTTTCCTGACCTCTCTCCACAAAAGAGCACTCTGTTCCATATCATACCTCTCAATCTCTTTTCCTCCTCTTCTATCATTTCTGCTATCACTTCTTTTGCTACGTTTAGGCATTTAGCGTAGTCCAGATACTCTGCTATCTTCCATTCTTTTTCTAGTCTCTCCACTACATAGATACCATCCATTATCCAGTTGTATATATGTACCAAATTGTTGAACAACTCACTTGCAACCAAAATCTTCGTTTTTATTATTCCGTAGAATGGTTCGAACATCAAACCTTGTGGGTTCTTATAGTTAAAGTACGGACGTGAAGGAAAACATCCCCTAAAAACATAAAATTGATCTTACCTAGATCAGGACCAAACAACGCGCGGACGTGAAGGAAAACATCCCCCTAGTTTTCTCATTTCATATAATATACTATCCACATAAGTGAAGCAACAATAAACAAACCCCAAATCTACTATTTACACACGCAAATCATTAAAACAAAATCCATAATCTACTATCCACACAATCGTACGTGAGCGGTTACAAAACCCAAACTATACTCTCCACATACGCTAAGAAACAATAAACAAACCCCAAATCTACTATTTACACACGCAAATCATTAAAACAAAATCCATAATCTACTATCCACACAATCGTACGTGAGCGGTTACAAAACCCAAACTATACTCTCCACATACGCTAAGAAACAATAAACAAAATCCATAATCTACTATCCTCACAATCGTACGTGAGCGGTTACAAAACCCAAACTATACTCTCCACATACGCTAAGAAACAATAAACAAACCCATAATCTACTATTCACACAAACTTACGTGAGCGGTTACAAACACAAACACACAAACACATACACTCGCACTATGAAAAAAGAGTCAGTGTTTATATTCACACTACTCTACCTACACACATTGGCAAATTGATGGTTATTTCTTTTCTAGAGTATTGGGTAGCCCTGAAAAGGGCTGTTTTTTGGAACTTCATGGACACCTGGTTAATGATGGCACCTTCCAGGCCTGGCGCCACATACACATCTTGTTCTCCAGTTGCTTTTTACTTTTTTTGGGGAGAGAGCAGAGGGAGGATAAACAGCTTCAGAATCCCAATTTTCTGTCTCTGGGATTCTGAAATTTCTTCTCTCCTTTTCCTCCTCTTCTTTGTTTCTTCTCTCCTCCTCCTTTTCTTTGTATCTTCTCTCCGCCTCTTCTTTGTATCTTCTCTCCTCCTCTTCTTTGTTTCTTCTCTCCTCCTCTTTCATCCTTCCCTCTTCCACAATGGCTTCCGCGGACAGTTCTTTCAACAGGCGCCTGGCATAATCCAGATGCACATGAAGTTCCAACAGTTTCGCTAGTCTCGTGTTCATTCTGGTGTTGATCAATCAACAAGTGTAGCTGGACTGCCGAACGAGTTTCAATTTATACTAAAAGTGCGGACGTGAAGGAAAACATCCCCCTAAAAACATAAAATTGATCTTACCTAGATCATGACCAAACAACGCGCGGACCTAAAAGAAACACTCACTCACTTTTTTATACTACCCATTCCTATTCTAAAAAATTTTTTCATTAATCACTTCAATATACTATTCACATACGCAAAGCAATCCAATCAAACCCCCCCCCCCAAATCTACTCTCCCCACACCTCAAACAGCCAAAAAAAATATGATCTTAATCTACTATCCACACCAACGTACGTGAGATGTTACAAACACAAACACACAAACACATACATTCGCACTATTAAAAAAAGAGTCAGTGTTTATATTCACACTACTCTGCCTACACACATTGGCAAATTGATGGTTATTTCTTTTCTAGAGTATTGGGTAGCCCTGAAAAGGGCTGTTTTTTTTTTGTTTTTGTTTTTTTGTTTGCTATGGCAATTTTTTAGTTTCTAAGAATGCGATGTCCTCTGAGGATAGACTTTCTGGCGATAGGTCTGCTTCTTCGGAAAGAGAAGAAGAACTCTTTGGTGTCGATACGACAATCGACAAAGCCTCTGTCAGGTTCAGGTTGCTGCTGCTGCTGCTGTTGCTGTTGTTGTTGCTGTTGCTGCTGCTGTCTCTGAAGTCTGTACTTCTCTGTCCATTCTTCTTTCTCCCTGTTCACTTCTTCTCTGAAGAGCTCTTCTATCAGGTCTTCAGTAACTTTTAACATCTCACATTCTCTATCTCTTCTGGCTTCGGTATCAGACTGTGTCTGACCCTATGCAAATTCACGTAGGCTTCGTTTAGCTTAGCTAGTTTGGAGCACATCTTCGTAGGAGGATGAGTCGACAATGGATGGTTAGACTGGAAACAACCCGGTTCTTAAAGTCAAAGCGCGGACGTGAAGGAAAACATCCCTCTACGGTTTTCGAGCCGCAACGTTCAATGAGTGTCATGAGAGGGATAGTAAGAAGTCAAAGAGCATAAATCAACATTCTTATAGCCAAACAAACCACAAAGGCATTTTTTTTCAAAACACATTTTTTATTCAAAATCACTTAACATTAACCAACAACTCTAACATTTTTTAACAATAATCCAACAATATAACATCAAACATTTTTTTCAAATGACAAACATTTTTTTCAATTTACACTCTACTTTAAACAGGGTTGGCAACGTTGTGAATGAAATTGTGATTTCCACTGTTGCAAGTCATTGAGTCATGGATGGACACTACGTTTCCTAGCTGAAGACAACAAAATAAGCATACTAGTCACAAAATCAACGATTTACTTTCTCATCGTTTCTAGAAAAATCATGATCAAAATAAGTCACTAAATGTTCTTTTGCTGATAATAAGTGATCAATTTCGATCTCGACTTTCTCTTTGAATTTGTCAAAGAGGGCTTTGATGTAATGGATTTCTTGAGTCGTTAATGGAGGACAGAAATGTTCACGCAAGTCTTTATACCACCAATGTAACACGTCTTTTTTAAACAGACTCCAAGCTTCGTCCAGATATTCGTTGAATTTTTCTTCTTGACTGATGTTTTGACATTCATAGTAATCATGCTTCATCCATATCGTAACTGTGTCTGCCAGGTATGTAGCACAGTAGAAGACCAATTGCTGTTCTTGTTCTGGACATCTCGACTTGATCATGATGTCCTTTTCGTCTTTGTCTTGGGATTCTCCTTCCACGGTCTTCTCACATTTCATGTCTAAAGTTTCTTCACTAGGCAAAGAGGGATAACAGTCTTCCATGGCTTCTAATAGTCTAGAATGACTTCTCTCAAACTGTTGATTTCTATGGTATTGTCGAATTCTGCATACAGGAGGACGTTCACTGTGTGATCTGGAGGTGGATTTGCAAACTGAAGTTCCACACGAATCTGGCCCGATTTTATAGGGTGGAAATGTCCCTCGTCGCTGCCTTGGTCTGGAGTGAAATCAAAACCCCACAAAGCATAGCCTCCTGCATAATCGTCGTACGAAATACCGTGACTGGTGTTGGTTCCTAACTGTCCCGTGGCTTCGTACAGGGACAAGTACGATCTCAGATAATTCTTTGCGACACCAAAGTTGGGCTCAAAGGGTCGGGTACACAAGGTCTTGCCGTCGCGACTGACTTCGATCTTGGACACATTGTAATGTTGAAACTCAAAAGGATTTTGATCGTGGGTTCCGTTGAAGGCTGAATTCTTGACGATACCAACAATCAAACGCTTGGGTAACTGTCCTTGGAACAGATGATCTTCGATCATAGGTCGCTGTCCAGCGGGAATGGTGAACGTTTTCACTTCTACGCGTCGTATCGGATACTTGGCGGTCGTTCTGCTCAACGTCTGACTGACGTCGTTTCCCACTTTAGGTAACACTTCCACACGACGCACGTAAAGTCGGGCTTCTTGAATGATAGTTTTGTATTCGTTGGCATGGGCCATCAAATGGAAAGCGGCACTGCTACGATTCAGTCTCAGACGGATATCCACCCTGTTGAGCAAATACTTTTCTTGTAACCACATGTCCAAATGCAAACGATCCATCAGTTCTAAACTTCGCCCTTGCAGAATTTTCTTACGACGGTCGTTAAACCCCACATTGTGAGGATTGTCATCTTCTGTCAGGACTGTGTCGCTAAACGTGCCTACACCTGCCGTGTCAGGTTTCCATACCACGCAAGCATCCAGATGAGTATTCTTGGTTTCTTTTCCGTACGTCAAGAGATTTTCCAAGTAGGCACGATATGAGTAAGTATCCATGCTGCTGCTGACCAGTTTGTTATTCAAGTACAAGTCCACTTCGCTGAACAAGGAATGCATGAAATTGTTGACAGGAGCTACTCTAGCATCGCCTCCTGGATTGGTGTTGTCCGTTTTGATCACTTTCACTTTCAAATACAGGTAACTGCTATTCAGATCGATGTAATCTTCGGGTTGTCCTTTGATTTCAAACTCGATGGGAGCGGAATCCGTCAAAGAGGAGACGGGATGAAATTCCACCCATTGGGATTCTTGCATCGTCATCATGGTAGGGGGCATGGCAAAGAGATCCAGTTCCGACTTGGAACAAGCACAAGACTCTCGGTGCATAATTTTGTTCTGTGTCTCAATAATCGAAAACGTCTAAGTCTCGAACGGTTCTTCTTTTCTTTGTCTTTCTCGCTTTAGACGTGTGAAGTCTGGTGAAAGGGTATTTTCTTCGTCGTCTCTTTCTACCTTGTCCTTGCTGAATGCTTGACTCGGTAGCGTGCAGGGCATTTATAGGTGTTTCGCGTCGGTCCAAAAGGTCTTTGCCCGTTTGCAGCAAGACATTTTTGCCTGCCCTCATGAAGGCTTCTTTAGGGTTTTGTTTGTCGATGATGACATTTTGGAGAAATTCTTTGCCTTGCGTCAGTGCCGCATCTTTCAAGGCGTGCAATCCGCGTGTCACCATCGGTTTCAACACCGGGACACCGAACGAAAGGCCGATTTTAACATATCTCCTAAACCGTGTCCTCGCTGTCGAGCAACCCCTCGGTACACTGGATACATGACTTACGAGTCGTGAGAGAACCGTTTTCGAAAATGGAGTTTCACCGTGACTTTTCCTTTGGTGAATGGAATATTTTGTCCCAAATCTCCTTTTATAGCAATGTTGACCGTGTCCAAATACGACTTGCTGACAGGCAAATAGTGAGGATGGACAAATTCGCGGTGAACGTGATAAGTGTTTCCACCTTCCTCGTCAGTGACCGTGGCAGAATCCACTTTGAAAGGAATGACACGCAGTAACGGTACGGAGGTGTGTCCCACCACGTTGTACTCCACCACATCGGAGTACACAAACATCAAATTCAGTCCTTGGTTCAGTTCTACCGGGGCACGAAATAACTTGCTAAAAGACTCGTTGTCGTAAACGATTGGTAATTCGTTTTTCTTGAGCATGGCCATTCTCATGTCCATGTCTCCGCCCAACATGTAAAACAATTCAGGACAAAATAAAATGGACAGGATTTTACTCCCGTCAAATTTCATCAAGAAGCGACGAGCTGCTTTGTGGTATTCCATGGTGACACTTTTTTTGACACTCTCCAAAGCTTTCAGAAACACGACATTAAATCTGGAGGTTATGGTGCTGACCAAATGTTGACCACTAAAATAATAGCCTGGAGGAATGAACAAGTGATAGGTGGTGTACTTTTGATTTTTTGTGCCAGGTGTTTTCTTGGCATATTTGCCATAGGTATCCAAGTACTGTTGGAATTGTTCCTCATGAACTTCTACATCAAAAAAATTTTGATTGGGAAGGACATTGAGGACTTGGGTCGGGTGAATGATTTCTACTAAAGCCACTTCCCAATGGGCTTCGTGATCTAAGGGGATGGTCTGAGGTAATTTGGCCGTGTAACAGCACAACGTGTTCTTGGGAAACACCTCCATGGAACTGTCACTGGGTAAGGTTAAGTAAAATTGGTTTTGGTGACTCATAATTCCAGAGTTCTGTGGCTGTCCGAGGGGTTAGTGGACGTCAGAGGCGTGTCTCCGCCCAAAATGGGGTTCTGGTTGTGGTTGTTGTTTGAGTGGTGACTGCCACTGGCACTGGACACAAGGTTCCCGTGGTTCCCGTTCGAAGAGAATTTCAGGGAGGGATTAGGAAGCAGGTAACCAATGCAACTGCTCAATAAAATGGTCCACAATTGTTTGTCTCCTTGTTGCAAACTCAAATTGGCAATGGCTGCCCCGATGACACAATACACCACGAAGATTTGGCAGAAAAAGACGATTTGCGTTTTAGGCACTCGTTCTCCGCACCACACCCACAAGGGTTGTTTTTGTAAATCTTGCAGAGAAGAACTAGGTGAAGGTGTGGTCGACGTAGCTGCGTCTGTGTGAAAGGCCATGATGGTCACTTCTTTTTATAGTCGATGACTTGCGAAGCGTCGATCCAAGAATCAAAACTGGGTGGATATCCTTTCCAACGTACTTTGATTTATTTGACACGTCGTTTGCCTACTTTACGGGTTCTGCGTTCGAGAATGCGTTCGATGTCGTACACGTCGTCTTCTTTTTTGGTGACACGTTGTAACTCGGGCAAATAAAACGTTCCTTTGAGCACTTCTCCGTTCATGTCTTCCAATTTATAGACGGCAGGATGACGGCCATGCACTCGTCCAGTGACACGAAACAATTCGGTCGTCCAGTTAGGTAAGTAACCTTTGTCGAAAGTGCGTTTGGTTTTGCCAATGCGCACCCAATCTCCTACGGTCAACTCTCCACTTTTCTTGGGGACAGCCCTCGTCGGGGACGTACCAAACAGGCGCTCAAACACCAACACTTCGTTGTCGGGAGTCACGTCTTGCGGGGCACGTCCGATGCTTCGATGGTAAGATTGGTTGTACGCTTGCACCAGGTGCGGTAAGATGTCGATGTACTTCAGAGTGTGGTGATGCGTAAAATATTTCCACATGCGTTCTTTCAAAGTGCGTTGAAAACGTTCCACGATGCTAGCTTTGGTTTCGGGATTCTCGGTGGTAAAAAAATGATTATCACGTTTCTTTAATTCTTTTTGGAAAGCTTGGTTCAGAAATTCGGTGCCTTTATCCGTTTGCCATCGAAGAGGGTGACGACCACTTTGTTTCAACACTCGTTGCAGGGCTCGCACTAACTCGCTGCTGGATTTGGAAGTCAAGGGCACGACCCAGGCAAATTTGGAAAAGACGTCGATGACACAAAACAAATATTTGTAGCCACGATTGTAGCTGGCCAAATGAGAGACATCGGCTAAATCGGCTTGCCATTGATGATCGATGCCTTCCACTCGGGTGCGACTTCTGGCAAACTTGCGTCAAATGGGTTTGTGTAAAGTGTAGGTAGCTTGTTCTTGTAACCATCGTTGCACTTGAGGTAAACGGAGACTTTTCAATCGAGTTTTGGCAGCACGATACAATTTTTGAACTCCTGCGTAACCTGCAGGATGAGAGGGATCGTAGTAAATGCTGGCTAAGACTTTTTCCATTTTTTGTGTTTGTGTGTTAATAAGACACCCACTCTTGGAGGATGCTACTCTTTTTCTCTTGGGGTATTTTCTTGGATTGTAATGCTTTGCGTGTGCGACCGGCAATAGGTGTTGAAGAGGAGGATGTCTGAGCGGGGGATATCGGTTCTTGTTTCACTTCTGTCTTCACTTCTGTCTTCACTTTCTTTTTCTCTTGTGATGAAGAAGGGGTGGCCATCATCTTTTTAATCCATCCAATTCTGGAGGTAGGTGGTGTTGTTAACTTGCGTACTTTTTCTGGTGGAGTTTGAAACCCTTCTTCTTCTTCTCCTTTTTCTGTCTTGGTCACTGGTAGTGGTGGTACTGGTACTAGTACTGGTGATGGTGCTGGACTTTTCATCAAGGTCTTAAAATCTTTCAGAGTGGGTAGAGCTGTTTAGTCTAAAGCTTTCTGGTGAAAGAGTTGCAATCGTTGCAAGAGTTGACTGTACTTTTGCGATTTTTCTGTTTCGGACAAATCTTGGCGATCCATCAAGGACTGCAATTCGTGTTGCAACTGGGACATCTCGCTCAAATGGGGATTGGGAGGTAAATGCGGGGTGCGTTGTTCTTGCCACCGATGGTATTCCATCCATCGTTTGTAAGGCACTAAAGCTAGTTTTCGTCCTTCCATGGGGTTGTCAGGGGTCAATTCTGAGATTTTGGGACTTCCGAGGGCCTTTTTATCTTGCTCCCACCAGTCCTCCCAACATGGTTCCCAAGACTCCTTTCAGTAAGGGACCTAACAAGAGGGGTAAAATGCCTCCACGTTGGACCAACATCTTCTTCTTTTGACGAATGGGAATTTTCTTTTGAACCATTTGGCGAAGAACGTGACGATGTTTGCCTAAGCATTGTTTCTGGTGTTTGGACAAAGGGATCGTGCCTTTCAAGACGTTCAAACAGCATTCGCACACGGTATCGATGACCTCTTTGGAGGCCGATTGAATGAGTTTTTTTCGTAGGGGTGCAGAAGCTTTGGACAGGACAGATAACATGTCCCCATGTTTAACTAAACGAGGAGGCAGACCTTTTCTTTTCTTTCCTTGGGGCTGTTTAGCAGAGGGATGTTTTCTGGAGGGTGACATCTTTGAGTCTTCAGCACCAAAAACACTGATACCCCTACTTGGTCACACACCTTTTTTATACTGGAACGCGTCGCCACTGATTGTCTTTACGTCGTATCAGTTTGAGGACAGGCATGACACGTCGTACAGGGGTACGTAACGGACTAAATCGAGCCAGTTCTTGCTTGGACAAACCCAGTAAACTTTCTAACATGCTCTATCTTTCTTGGACTTTGATTTTGGGAGAAGGTACTTTGTGAGCAGCAGCCACTGCCACTAAATTGGAGGGTCCTGCCACTGGGGAAGTTCTTCTTGGGGTCATCAACGATGTTCTTGGTGTGATCAACGTCTCCAAGTACTCTTCAGTTCTTGGAGTCATCAACGGAGAAGTGGATGAACTTGAGGATGCCGAAGACGCAGTCACCGCCGTGGCAGGTCGTGGTTTGCGAGTGTAAAGTTGCGTCCTGGCCGAAGTGCCTCTCTTGCGATTAGTTTTCTTCTGTGGACTTTTCTTTTTCTGGGGGCTTCTTTTCTTTTTCCGGGGTGGCGTTTGGCAAGAGGAGGGTCCCGCCACTGGAGAAGTTCTCCTTGGGGACCCGGTCTTTTTCTTCTTCTTGGAGCTTCGTTTGACTTTTTCTTGGGGAGAAGTTTGGGGGCATTAGGACCCCATCTTAAGAGAGAGAGCGAATGATGACACCTCCTAGTGTACCGCTTCCTCCAGGTTTCAAAATGATTTGTTTTTTGGTTTGAGTGTCGATGCGGGGATCGGCCAGTTGGGTCAAAGCGACTTTGTTTCGATCAAAAAAGCGTTTGGTTTGATGAGGAATCTGAATGATTCCTTGGAGTAATTGACGTGCCGTCACCGTGAACCATCGTAAGACTTCTTTGAGACTAGCTTCTAAGACACGAGCTCGTGTTTGTGGATTTTTTTCTCGACTGATGCCATACAAGGCACGAATCAATTTGACAGGAAGATAAGACTGAAGGGACGTCATGTTCAAAATGTGTGTGAGACAGACGAAAAGGGTCTGAGGTTTTTATAGATTTTTTTTGTGGAGTGAAATTAAGTCGAGGACGG
Source organism: Sinohyriopsis cumingii (assembly GCA_028554795.2). Taxonomy (NCBI): domain Eukaryota; kingdom Metazoa; phylum Mollusca; class Bivalvia; order Unionida; family Unionidae; genus Sinohyriopsis; species Sinohyriopsis cumingii. The sequence goes on along the minus strand of CM068839.1, from coordinate 49,811,926 downwards.
AGACGTGTACAGGACAGGCCCTCCGTCTTGGCACCAGTGGTGAAACAAGTGGGTACGAAATCGCAAATCCTCGGGGGTCGTAGGTTTCAAATCGACGAGTAAATAGGCGTGTGGAGTTTGAGTGGCATCGTCGTACGCCTGAGTCAGCCAAGGTGTCCCTAACTGTTTGGCTAAGACTTGCACTTGCGATTTATCTCGAGGGCTTTTAAACAAGACCACGTAATGCGCATTGAGACTGATGGTGCGATGGGCTTTACTTTGTTGAAACAAATTTTGGGTGATGTAAACGACACTGGCATTACGGTGATGCCCTTTGCGCGTGAACCACAGTTTAATTTCTTCTTCGTCTTCTCCTAACATGTCGTCGAAAATGACCAAATGGGTTTGACGGGAGTCAGAGACGATGCCGTCGTCTTCTTTAGGAATGCCTTCCACAAACACGATGGAATCGCCTTGACTTTCTCGTAAGAGGCTGTACGCCGATTGCCACTCTTTGTAACACCACACGATCCGTTGAGGTGGCCGATCGATCAAATGATGTTTATGTTCGATCAAACGTTTGACGAATTCGGTTTTGCCTGAACCGCTAGGTCCAGCAATGAGCATGTTAAAAGGATGGCGAAGATACAAAGCCTCCCAACTGGCACGATCTAAGTGTTCGTCGATGACTTTGACAGTGGAGGAAGAGGGAGCAGAGACAGCAGAGGTAGCCATAGTGTCTGGAATGTCACTCGTGACACGAAAACAAACAAGACGAGAGTTTATATACTTTTTTTCAGAACACGTTTATTGAATGTTTCAAACATGAATACGAAAGACAAAAAAATACATAAAAGCCAAAGGATTAAGTACAAGGATAAAAGCCACATGATAACCATCAACGTGGAATAAACACAAGTGTCTGTACAACATGTTTTGGGTAATGTTCTGACCAGTTCTATAGGGGGTAAGGTCACACAAGTGTCCTCCCGAAAGGGTCTTTCAGGCCTGTCCACGACAGTCCTGTCCTGGGTGACGGGTTCTTCTGGCACCGTCACTAACACAGGTTGAAAAGTCGCAAGGCTCACAATCGCATTCCAATTCAGAAGCCCCACACTTGAATTGTGCCTGTCTAAACTTGTTTTGTGTTTCTCGGAAAGTATTCATCTTGTTCGCTCGGTCTTGGTAGTCACAATGAACTATTTGATCTTGCCTAGGGTTCCTTTTTATATACAGACCAATACCGACGTGTCCATACGGTAAGGTGAAATGATTAGAAAGTCGCACTCGCTTCTGGTACACGATTTGATAGACTTTTTCCAAGGGTCGACTGACGATGTGGTGAGTGGGTAAACGTACAATCTTGTTCGGTTGATAGGTGGTCACTTTAAAGTTTCCATCCTCTCGCTATTGCAAGGCTTCTTTCAATACCCCAAAGTTCACCACACGACTGGTACGATAATTCAGAGTCAATCCTTTCACTTTACACGTCGTGTGCAATTCTCCTTGTGGGTCTCGGTATTCGTAGCCGTAATTTTTGGGACCACCACTGACGAAACTTACAATCTTGTCGTCGGGATGTTCGTCTGTCCAGGCTTCTAAACGGTCTCCTTCGATGTCAGGGTGCTGTTGACTCGGGTGATGGATGTAAATGTAACTATCCGTGTCAAAGTACAGGACACGTTCCCCTAACAGTTCTAAAGCTTCGTACAATTTTAAGCGAGCATGAGCTGTCACGTAAGCCGCAATGATGACATTTCCAAAGGGGTCGTCTTGTACAAAGTCCAGATCTTCTTCGTAATTGACCAAGATCAAATCCTCTCGAACGACGTCCACGTGTTTCATGTATTTGGTTTTGTCGTGAATCATCTGAAAGTAGCGGGAAGGTTCTGTCAAATATTCCGTCTTGGGTAAACACGGTCGTTGTGCCATTTTACCCCACAAGCAATTTAACATCACTTTGGCAAACGATCGCCTGCCTTCGTTTTTCTCGATGTGGTCTAAAGAGATGCCTTCTTGTTCATAGTATTTCTCTTTGAATGTCTTTTCGTCTTCGGAAGTGTGACACCAGTAAGGATATCCGCTGGCTTCTTGCTTCAGTTTCAAAAAGGCATCCACGTAGTCGGCGAAAATGCCTTTCTCACTGGGGTCACCCTTGTGGTACTGTTGTGTCTTGGGAAAGTGGCAAATTTCGTACACTTCTAACAGTTGGTATCCCATGTCCAGAGCTTTGAACAATTCTACGCTGACCCAGGTTCCCGTCAAGGCCCGTTCTTTCTGGGTGTGCTGACAAGGTTGGTCTTGGTTGCACGTTTCGGCACAAATACGGCACAAAGGAAACATCAGTTTGCCTTGGCAATGGTGAGGTAAGACGGGATGGTATAGGTTCGTGGGAGGCAAAACTTTACACTTGATCAAGCCTTCGTATTGTTGGATGTTTTTTAGGTCGATGTGTTCCGTGAACAATTGTGGGTCCCCTGCAGGAAAGCGACAATATTTGCACACGTAGGGATACAGCGAACACACGTCCAAGTATTTGATTTCTTCTCCTTTCTCTTCGTCGGCTTGGTACAGCAAACAGGTGGCATTGGTCCTTCCTCCGTACAAACTATCCCTCGGGTTTAGGGGGTCCATCAGCTTGTAACTTTCCACGGCACGTTTAAACTCGGGATCGGTTTTCATACGGTGATCGTACTCGTGTTCCCACATTTCCACCACTTGGTATCCTTGCTGTTCTAACTTTAGGCGTCGCTGACAAGTGTCCTGGTACAAGTCTTTCATGGTTCGTTGTAAAAACTGATTTTTAGTGCTACGATCAGGGTAACAGACGGGACATCCGTGAAATAAGCAACCGTTAAACTCGTACACGATCTTGGGGTTTTCTAAGTCCCAGCCATCGACCGAATACATTCCGATGCTCTTTTCGCCTCCTCCGTTGCGGGCATGCTGAATCCATTTATCTTCCTTGTCGCACAAGTAATGTAACCAACGTAGGGCTTTGACCGAGTATTGACGCTTGACATAGTGGGTCGTTTGAGGACTGATGACAGCCACGGTGTTTTCAGGCATGAATCGTTGTCGATACACTAAGGAACACGCTTTGGCAATGGTGCAAGCTTCTTTCAAAGGATCGACCCCTCCGTGTTCCATGAACAGTTCTCGAAATTTTCCACAGCAACGTCGTAAAATGTCCACGTCGGAACGACAATACTTTAGCATTTCTTCCTGAAAGTCGAAAGGGTCCGAGGCGTGAGTCTGGTACCAAGCGTAGAAAGCTTCTCGTTGTTCGGTACGCATGTTGTCGGGGTCGTAATAGTGAGCCTCAGGCAAATGGGGTAGAACGGCGTGTTGATTGGCTTCCGTATTGAAAAAGTGGAAAGTACCCTTTAGCCATTTCTGTCATTCCAAACGTTTTAGGCATTCGACTCAAAGGCATGGCCAAATAGCTCATCGAATCTTTAAACTGCACTTGTCCCACTTGCATGAAAATGATTTTGGCTCCGTTCAAAGTGACTTTAGGACGTTCGGTGCCTTGTTCCGTATAGTATCTGAGAAGAAACTGTCCATCGTATCCGGAGAAATTGTGAGCCATCACTGTGGCATGACGATGACAATCTCCGTAACGTTCGATGTCCTCTTGGCTCCATGTCTTGTCGATGGGATCTAAGACCCATTGGGCAAAATCGGCTAACGTGTTCGGTCCTCGAAAGATTTTTTCACGCCCTCCGGGAATCTTGCCGCAGTGAGGGCAATGACTGAAGATAGGTTCTTGAATGCACTTCTCGCACGCTCGATGAGCCACGCAGAAATTAGGAATGTGAATGCCAGTCTCTTGCATGCATTCGAAATCGAAAAAGATGAAATTGCCTTTCTTCTTTTGACCGTCCTCTTTCTCTGGTGGGGGTTGGTATTTTTGCACGTAGCATTCATGTTGCAGGTCCACGATGTGGTGACAAATGTGACATTTTTTTTTTCCTGAACATACGTGTGTCTTGGTACTGTTGGTACGTAGGCCTTGTCGACACGTAGGGCACAATCTCAGCAGTTGACAAGCACATTTCTGCTGTGTACCTTGCGTCTTCAGATGTTGTTGGTAACAGGCAGGGCTGACAAACGTGCGCAGACAAGCAGGACAATGTACTCTTTCTTGTCCTTCGCTCAGACAGGGTAGAGAGGCCAGACATCCTGGGCATTTCCATCCGCAATGTTTGTGTTGCTCTCGATTGTTATAGCCATAGTCACATTTCTCACAGTAATAACTGTATCCCAGGAATCCAGTGATAGTGGTAATGGTATCGAAATGGTCATCATGATAATAGACATGAATGTATTTTCCGTCCTTAAAGTCTTTCCCTCGAAACAACAGAGGTCCGCGCATTTCTTGAGGGTGCACTTTCAAGATGTAGAGTGGAGCTAGGACATCTTGCAATTTCTGCATCTCAGGAATGCCACAGGGTGTGTCTTTGGACAGTCCGGCTTGTTGTAACAGGAGTTCTGCTTCGTTTCGTTGTTTGGCTCGGTCGGATCGTTGAATAGTTTTCCAGGCTCTTTTCCATTCTACCGTGTCGTTCTTGTTGGCATAGGTTCGTCTCACAACGATGGCTCGGGCTAAAGACATCTGGTCTTGAGAATTGTGAATTTGGACGAGACTCTTTTTGGTTTTGCGAAGGTCGTACACCAATAACACCTTATTGCGTTGTCCGGTCCCTTGAGGAGGAGAGACGTGGGCCATTGTCAGTGTGGCTTTACCATCGGTGATGTCAAACTGGTCATTAGATTGTTGTACGTGTTGAATCTTGTCCATGACTTTGGAAGGGGTTAGTTCTGCGGATCTGCTAAACTCGATCCAAACAAGGGATTTCAAGCTGTCGTGATCTATGGATAGTGTCAAGCGATCGTCTTCTTTGGGTTGACATTGTCGCTTGAGTGCGGTGAGCAAAGAATCCCACATCTCGGTGATAAACCCTTCTGCTTTCTCCAATGATACGTCGGACTTGAAATCTTTAAACTTCACTGTGTAGGTGTAAGCCGTGGTTCTAAATTTTCTAGAGGAGCGCTTTTCCGTCTCTCGAATGGAATAGTACTTTTCAGGGTTGACTAAGGGTGGTGAACTTTGTTTAGAGGGTTCGGATTCTGGTTCACTCATGTCCTCTTCAAAATCACTGGCATGAATTTGTGCCAAGATTTCAGCCCTGGTAAGAGGCGATAGATCACGTTTCTGCCTCTTACTTTCTTCTTCTTCTTTCTTCTCGAATGAATAGGATCGTTTCATCTTGAGTGCAAAACGTCAAATGACTCAAGTTTAAACACCATAGACTAATTTATAGTCATGGCAAACCAGCGTATATAAAAAGGGTGTGTGTCTTGTCCTTTCACTATTCATTTCACTCTCAAACCGAGCACAACGATGGAAGAGACTACCCAGATGGAACGTTTCATCAGAGCTTTGCGAGGGGTCATTAGAAAATTCTCTTCAGACCAGCCGACGGACTACTCTCCTTCCTTTCGAGATAAAAGTCAAGATACTTGCTATATCTGTCAGAAGAAAGGGCATTGGTCTTCAGAGTGTCCAGACCGTCAAAAAAGAACAAAAACAGGGGCTAGAAAAGACAAAAGTCAAGATACCTGTTATTATTGTCAAGAAAAAGGACATTGGTCTCCAGATTGTCCAAAAAAGAAACAAGAGGAGTGGGAAGAAAAGAGGGATTCTTCAGAAGAAGAGAGAGATTCTTCAGAGGAAGAAAGCAGCCAGGTGAAGAAAAAGAAACAGGAGAAGAAAAGAAGAAGGGAAGAAAGTGAGGAGGAAGAGGAGGAAAAGACTGTGACGGTGAAGAAATTGAAAAAAAGAGAGAGTAAAAAAAAAAAGAAACAGAAGAAGTGATTGTGATTTATAAAGTGTTCTGTTGTGAATTGTGAATTGGATTGTAACTATGGAGAAAAGAATACTTTAATTATGTAAGGTAAGTGTCTTTGAGTTTTGATTTTAAATAAGAAGCTACACTCACGCACTCATACACAGACATGTACTATAAGGGTAAAATGGGTTTGTTTTGTTGATTTTTGAGTTATTGGCAAATTGAAAGGCTATCTCTTTTCGAGAGAAGTGGGTGGCCCTGAAAAGGGCCTTTTTTGGTGTGGGGGTGAGTTTAAGCAATCAACTTTAACTGTCTTAAGCCTTTGCCACGGCCGAGGCCTACTTCTGATGATGATGATTGGGTTGAAATCACTAAGAGTGGTACGATAGGCTTAGTCACAGGGTTGGCGTGTTTAGCTCGGGAAGGTCGTATTCTCTTCGGTCGTGATAAAGAAGTCTGATACATTTGTTTCAGACTTCTTAACTCCGCTAAAATGTCCAACAGTACCGTGGCCGTTTGATTTTCACCCTCTTGTTTCTTTGCTGCTACTTCTTCTTGTTGTTGTTTTTTTCTTACCTCTTCTTGTTGCTGTTGCTGTTGCTGTAGGAGAGAAGCTTGTTCCGCTTCCTTTTGTCGTTGCATAATTTCTCCAATTCTTCTTTCTGCCTCTGTCTAAAATTCTCCACTTGCGGTAATGAAGAATGAGACGAAGGTTCCGGAACAAATTCTTGCGAGGTAAGAAAATCCACAAAATCCCAATGTACCTCTTCTGAAAGTAAGTCCGGGTTCCCTTGGGCGGTCTCCACTTCTGGTGCACCCCAGTTAATCGTTTTCTGAGTTTCCGTCATGTTGAATCACTGTCTCGCATCGATTGACTGCACACGTACGCTAGCGAATCTATATAGACCACGTGACGTCACAGACTGCTCTCTTCGGATTGGATGCGGGCTGACTGAATTTTGTCACGCGTGTTTGGATTGGTCAATGAACTCAATCCGTTTCAATCCTTCCTCTCCCTATAAATAAACGCAGTTCAGTGCATTGATTCACCTGTTCTCGGAGCCTCACGATGTGGACCACAGTTGAATCATCCACCCTTGTGTCTTCAATGATGTTTAGGACGGACATACCCATGTATGTCCGATCCAAGTGGACTGTTGTTGATAGGACAGATACTAGTCTATGGATGAGAAGAGTTTACATAGAAAGACAAGGATGCCTCAAGAGGGTACTTGTGTATGGACCTGCAGTTAGAAGGAGTTTAAGAAGAAGAAGATGTGACAGATGCCGTCTATGTTAATGTTAATATTAACATAAAACCAAAGGCCCTTTTCAGGGCCACCCACATTTCTCGAAAAGAGATAGCCTTTCGATTGCCTACCCCTTTTTTATTTTTTTTTTTTAAATCCTATGTTCAATTCCCCTTGTCCCTAAAGTATTTTTTTTTCTAACATGTTCAATTCCCCTTTGTCCCTAGACAAACCCAAACTATATTCCCATGTTCAATTCCCCTTGTCCCTAGACAGACCCAAACTCTATTCCCCATGTTCAATTGCCTTTGTCCCTAGAATCGATATTTTTTTTTCCATTGTTCGAATGCCTTTGTCGCTAACATGGAATTCTTCCTTTTTTATCCTTTCTCCAGTGTTAAATTCCATTGTCGCTAATCTTACCCAGGGTTTTTTGCCCATGTTAAATTTCCATTGTCGCTAATCTTACCCAGGTGGTTAATGTTAAATTTCCATTGTCGCTAATCTTACCCAGGGGGTGTTTTTAATGCTAATTCCCATTGTCGCTAATCTCACCCCATTCACTACTTAAGCCACAAAACTCGGAATACGATTCTGAATTCTATATGTGTGTATTGATCTTTTTATTAGAATTAAGCATGTATTAATGATTTCCAATTCTTGTGAATTTCTAACTCGAAATAATATTGTATCTTCTGTGATATTTGCTTCAGAGAACGGACGTTAAATTTGTCAATAGTGTTTTTACAAAATGACATCTCAAAAGTTGATGAATAATCTCTTACGCATTTGCATTGGAAACTATGAAGTCGTCCATCTCATTAGAACATTATGGAAGGAAAATTATGAATTTCAATCTTTCTGTTAATAATGTCTAATATTATATAGAGTTCCACTGAATTTCTATTTAAATGGGAAGTCTGGTGTGTCTTCCCTCATATATATCGTATAAAATGAGCTTGAGAATGTGTCCTGTTTCAGAAGAATATTTGCATTTTCATGTAGCGGAGATTCTAGTTTCATGGTATTTGTAATAATGTTTTTCCAATTCCTGGTGTTGCGTCAAGATTTCCATTGAATTCTACGAAAATTATATTGATATTATATTGTTGTATGAACTCCTTGTATCCAAGGAACATGTTATAATCCTTAACTATGTCATTAATGAAAACAATACAAACTTTTCACAAGATTTCTTCAAAATCAGTGCATTATAATCTATCTTGATATATTTATTACATGAGGGTGACACTGGTACAAATTTTCAGAGATTGTGGTGAAATAGTCATCCAATTCCTACCATGCAAAAACACACATTTCCAAAACATTCCCCCTTCATATTCGACTGAATATAGGTGGCACGTTCCGTGGTGAAGTTTCCATTTTTTTATTCACGTTATCTTAGGTGCGTCACAAAAAGACTGAATGTGTGGCATTTTCAATCCACCGTCTTGATAATTATTGACTAGGGTTTTCCTTTCGATTTTGTCACCTTTTCATTTCCAAAGGAAGTTTTAAAAAATAATGTTTGAAAATGTTCCATGATTTCCTTTGGATTATCAGGAACATGGGCGCCCGCTCATAATGGATTTCACTTCTAAACTTGTGTTGGCCACATAGGTAAACCTTAAACTGACCACTGCATGCCCGAACCCCCAACCCCCGAAAATAATTCTGCCGGCGCCTCTGGTCAGGAAGTACCATAAAACAGTGAAGAGGTATAGTCAAAGCTAAAGATGAACTATGGACAGGTTTATTAGTAGTAAATGGGGTCACCCTAGCGACAATGGGAATTAGCATTACAGAGACCCCTGGGTCACTCTAGCGACAATGGAAATTTAACATGGAGAAAAATCGTGGGTCACTCTGGCGACAAGGGAAATTTAACATAGAGAAAAATCGTGGGTCACTCTGGCGACAAGGGGAATTGAACATGGAGAAAAATCGTGGGTCACTCTAGGGACAAGGGGAATTGAACATGGGGAATAGAGTTTGGGTCTGTCTAGGGACAAGGGGAATTGAATATGGGATTTTTTTTTTGATTTTTTTAAATTTAAATTTAAATTTAAATTTAAAAAAAGGGTAGGCAATGGAAAGGCCATCTCTTTTCGAGAAATATGGCTGGCCCTGAAAAGGGCCTTTGGGTTTTCTTCTTCTTCTGCTTCTAATTTCTTCTTTTTCTCCACCAAGTTCTTATTTTATCTCCAACACTCTTTCTCTTCTTCTCTTTCTTTTTCTCCTGCTCTTCTTTCTTCTTCTTCTCTTCCTCCTCTTCTTTCTTCCTCTTCTCATTTTCTTCTTCTTTTTCAATCTTTTCGTTCCATTTGCTTATTCTTATTCTTTCCTCTTCATCCTCCTTCTCCTCCTTTATCTCTTTAATGACACCACTAATCTTGTCCTTTACCTTTTTTAAGTTATTAATTTCCATCTTTACACGATGGGGACTATAGGAATAATGGTCTTCAACCAGTCTTATTAACATCTGCTCCATCATTCCTAAGTTGTCTAAAACGTCTTGTAATGTTTGTATTTTGTCCATTTGGTTAGAAGCCATCTTCTTTTTTTATTCTTTGCAGAATGGTTTGAACGACGAATACTGTGGGTTCTTATACTTAAAGCGCGTACGTGAAGGAAAACATCCCCCTAAAACGTAAAATTGATCTTACCTAGATCATGACCAAACAACGCGCGAACGTGAAGGAAAACATCCCCCTACTTTTTTCATTTCATATAACAAAACCCAGACTATACTTTCTCATTTCATATAATAAAAACCCAAACTATACTCTCCACATACGCTAAGAAACAATAAACAAAATCCATAATCTACTATCCACACAATCTTACGTGAGCGCTTACAAAACCCAAACTATACTCTTCACATACGCTAAGAACAATAAACAAATCCATAATCTACTATTCACACAATCGTACGTGAGCGGGTACAAACACAAACACAAACACACAAACACAAACACACAAACACATACGCTAAGAAACAATAAACAAATCCATAATCTACTATCCACACAATCGTACGTGAGCGGTTACAAAACCCAAACTATACTCTCCACATACGCTAAGAACAATAAACTAATCCATAATCTACTATCCACACAATCGTACGTGAGCGCTTACAGAACCCTAACTATACTCTTCACCTACGCTAAGAAACAATAAAGAAACCCATAATCTACTATTCCCACAAACATACCTTAGCTCTTACAAGCACCAACACACAAACACATACCCTCACACTATCTTAAAAAAGAGTTAGTGTTTATAATCACATTACTCTACCTACACACATTGGCAAATCGATCGTTATTTCTTTTCTAGAGTATTGGGTAGCCCTGAAAAGGGCTGGGTTTTTTTGGAACTTCATGGACACCTGGTTAATGGTGGCACCTTCCAGGCTTGGCGCCACATACACATCTTGTCCCCCAGTTACTTTTTACCTTTTTGGGGGAGAGAGCAGAGGCAGGATATGTTGCTTCAGAATCCCAATTTTCGCTCTCTGGGATTCTGAAATTTCTTCTTCTTCTCTCCTTTTCCTCCTCCTCTTCTTTGTATCTTCTCTCCTCCTCTTTGTATCTTCTTTCCTCTTCTTCTTTATATCTTCTCTCCTCCTCTTCTTTGTTTCTTCTTTCCTCCTCCTCTCTTATCCTTCCCTCCTCCACAATGGCTTCCGCGGCCAGTTCATTTAATATGCGCCTGGCATATTCCAGATGCACATGAAGTTCCAACAGTTTCTCCAGTCTCGTGTTCATTTTTGGTGTTGATCAATCAACAAGGGTAGCTGAACTGCCGAACGAGTTTCAATTTATAGTGAAAGCGCGGACGTGAAGGAAAACATCCCCTAAAAACATAAAATTGATCTTACCTACATCACGACCAAAAAACAACAACGCGCGGACCTAAAAGAAACACTCACTCACTTTTTATGCTACCCATCACTATTTTAAATTTTTTTATAAATCACTTCAATAGACTATCCACATACGCAAAGCAATCCAATCTAACCCCAAATTTACACCTCAAACACCAAAAAAAAAAAGACATCATTTTAATCTACTATCCATACCAACTTACTTAACCACTTACAAACACAAACACACAAACACATACACTCTCACTATCAATAAAGAGTTAGTGTTTATTTTCACACTACTCTACCTACACACATTGGCAAATCGATTGTTATTTCTTTTCTAGAGTATTGGGTAGCCCTGAAAAGGGCTGTTTTTTTTGTTTGCTATGGCATTCTTTTTAGTTTCTAAGAATGCGATGTCCTCTGAGGATAGACTTTCTGGCGATAGGTCTGCTTCTTCGGAAAGAGAAGAAGAACTCTTTGGTGTCGATACGACAATCGACAAAGCCTCTGTCAGCTTCAGGTTGCTGCTGCTGCTCTTGTTGTTGTTGTTGCTGCTGTCTCTGAAGTCTGTACTTCTCTGTCCATTCTTCTTTTTCCCTGTTCATTTCTTCTCTGAAGAGCTCTTCTATCAGGTCTTCAGTGATTTTTAACATTCTCACATTCTCTATTTCTTCTGGCTTCGGTATCAGACTGTGTCTGACCCTATGCAAATTCACGTAGGCTTCGTTGAGTTTAGCTAGTTTGGAGCACATCTTCTTAGGAGGATGAGTCGACAATGGATGGTTAGACTGGAAACAACCCGGTTCTTAAAGTTAAAGCGCGGACGTGAAGGAAAACATCCCCCACACGGTTTTTGTGTCGCAACGTTTAGTGAGTGTCATGAGAGGGATAGTAAGAAATGAAAGAGCATCAATCCAACATTCTTATAGCTAAACAAAAGACAAAGGCATTTTTTTCAAAACACAACATTTTTTATTCAAAAATCACTTAACACTAAACAACAACTCTAACATTTTTAACAATAATCCAACAATATAACATCAAACAATTTTTTTCAAAACACAACATTTTTTAATTCAAAAATCACTTAACACTAAACAACAAGAACTCTAACATTTTTTAACAATAATCCAACACTAAAAGTTTCTCCACTAGGTAAAGAGGGATAACAGTCTTCCATGGTTTCTAGTAATCTAGGATGACTTCTCTCAAACTGTTGATTTCTATGGTATTATCGAATTCTGCATACAGGATGACGTTCACCGTTTCATCAGGGTATCGGTCTTTAAACTGAATTTCCACACGAATCTGGCCGGATTTTATAGGGTGGAAATGTCCCTCGTCGCTGCCTTGGTCTGGAGTGAAATCGAAAGCCCACAAAGCGTAGCCTCCTGCATAATCCTCGTACGTAATACCGTGACTGGTATTGGTTCCTAACTGTCCGGTGGCTTCGTACAGGGACAAGTACGATCTCAAGTAATTCTTCTTGGTAAAGTCAGGTTCGAAAGGTCGGGTACACAAGGTCTTGCCATCGCGACTGACTTCGATTTTGGACACGCCAAAGTGTTGAAAGTAGAAAGGATTTTTTTCGGCAGCTCCGTTGAAGGCTGTATTCTCGACGATACCAACGATCAAACGTTTGGGTAACTGTCCTTGGAACAGATGATCTTCGATCATGGATCGCTGTCCCTTGGGAATGGTGAAGGTTTTCACTTCCACGCGTCGTATGGGATACTTGGCGGTCGTTCTACTCAACGTCTGACTGATGTCGTTTCCCACTTTAGGTAACACTTCCACACGGCGTACGTAGAGTCTGGCTTCTAGGATTTTGGTTTTGTAACCGTCACTATCAGCCATCAAATGGAAAGCGGCACTGCTACGATTCAGTCTCAGGCGGACATCCACCCCGTTCAGCAAATACTTTTCTTGCAACCACATGTCCAAATGCAAACGATCCATCAGTTCTAAACTTGTGTCGGCTCCCGTGATTCTCTTTCTTCGTTCTACAAATCCATCATTGTTGTCTTTCTTTTCATCAGTTTCCAATATTTCAAACTTGGTAGGTTCGTCAGCTTCCCATACCACACAGGCATTGAGATGAGTGTTCTTGGCATCTATTCCGTACGTCAAGAGATTTTCCAGGTAGGCACGATAAGGGTAAGTATCCATGCTGCTACTGACCAGTTTGTTATTCAAGTACAAGTCCACTCCACTGAACAAGGAATGCATGAAATTGTTGACGGGAGCTACTGCTTCATCGTCTATAGCACCTCCAGTCTTATCTAGAATTTTGACTTTCAGGTACAAGTAACTGCTATTCAGATCGATGTAATCTTCGGGCTGTCCTTTGATTTCAAACTCGATGGGAGCGGAATCGGTCAGTGAGGAGACGGGGTGAAATTCCACCCACTGGGATTCTTGCATCGTCATCATCGTGGGGGGCATGGCAAACAGATCCAGTTCCGTCTTGGAACAAGCGCAAGATTCTCGGTGCATCATTTTTTTTGTCTCTTTCTCAATAATCGAAAACGTCTAAGTCTCGAACGGTTCTTCTTTTCTTGGCCTTTCTCGCTTGAAGTCTGGTGAAAGGGTGTTTTCTTCGTCGTCTCTTTCTGCCTTGTCCTTGCTGAATGCCTGACTCGTTAGCGTGCAGGGCATTTATAGGTGTTTCTCGTTGGCCTAAAATGTCTTTGCCCGTTTGCAGCAAGACATTTTTGCCTGCCCTCATGAAGGCTTCTTTAGGGTTTTGTTTGTCGATGATGACATTTTGGAGAAATTCTTTGCCTTGCGTCAGTGCCGCATCTTTCAAGGCGTGCAATCCGCGTGTCACCATCGGTTTCAACACCGGGGCCACCGAACGAAAGGCCGATTTTAACATATCTCCTAAGCCGTGTCCTCGCTGTCGAGCAACCCCTCGGTACACTGGATACATGACTTAAGAGTCGTGAGAGAACCGTTTTCGAAAATGGAGTTTCACCGTGACTTTTCCTTTGGTGAATGGAATATTTTGTCCCAGATCTCCTTTTATAGCAATGTTGACCGTGTCCAAATACGACTTACTGACAGGCAAATAGTGAGGATGGACAAATTCGCGGTGGACGTGGTAAGTGTTTCCACCTTCCTCGTCAGCGTTCGTGGCAGAATCCACTTTGAAAGGAATGACACGCAGTAACGGTACGGAGGTGTGTCCCACCACGTTGTACTCCACCACATCGGAATACACGAACATCAAATTCAGTCCTTGGTTCAGTTCTACCGGGGCACGAAATAACTTGCTAAAAGACTCGTTGTCGTAAACGATGGGTAATTCATTTTTCTTCATCATGGTCTTTCTCATGTCCATGTCTCCGCCCAACATGTCATACAATTCAGGACAAAATAAAATGGACAGGATTTTACTCCGTTCAAATTTCATCAAGAAGCGACGAGCTGTTTTGTGGTACTCCATGGTGACATTTTTGTTGACATGCTCCAAAGCTTTCAGAAACACGACATTAAACCTGGAGGTTATGGTGCTGACCAAATGTTGACCACTAAAATAATAGCCTGGGGGAATGAACAAATGATAGGTGGTGTACTTTTGTGTACGGGTTTTCTTGTCATATTTGACATTGCTATCCATCCACTGTTGCATTTGCTCGTCATGAACTTCCACATCAAAAAAATTTTGATTGGGAAGGACATTGAGGACTTGGGTCGGGTGAATCATTTCTACTAAAGCCACTTCCCAATGGGCTTCGTGATCTAACTGGATGGCCTGAGGTAATTTGGCCGTGTAACAGCACAACGTGTTCTTGGGAAACACCTCCAATGGACTGTCACTGGGTAAGGTTAAGTAAAATTGGTTTTGGTGACTCATAATTCCAGAGTTCTGTGGCTGTCTGAGGGGTTACTGGACGTCAGAGGCGTGTCTCCGTCTAAAATGGGGTTCTGGTTGTGATTGAAGTAGTGACTGGCACTGGCACTGGACACAAGGTTCCCGGGGTTCCCGTTCGAGGTGAATTTCAGGGAGGGATTAGGAAGCAGGTAACCGATGCAACTGCTCAATAAAATGGTCCACAATTGTTTGTCTCCTTGTTGCAAACTCAAATTGGCGATGGCTGCCCCGATGACACAATACACCACGAAGATTTGGCAGAAAAAGACGATTTGCGTTTTAGGCACACGTTCTCCACACCACAACCAAAAGGGTTGTTTTTGTAAATCTTGCACAGAAGAACTAGGTGAAGGAGGAGTGGTCGACGTAGCTGCGTCTGCTGTGTGAAAGGGCATGATGGTCACTTCTTTTTATAGTCGATGACTTGCGAAGCGTCGATCCAAGAATCGAAACTGGGTGGATATCCTTTCCAACGTACTTTGACTTCTTTGACACGTCGTTTGCCCACTTTACGGGTTCTGCGTTCGAGAATGCTTTCGATGTCGTACACGTCGTCTTCTTTTTTGGTGACACGTTGTAACTCGGGCAAATAAAACGTTCCTTTGAGCACTTCTCCGTTCATGTCTTCCAATTTATAGACGGCAGGATGACGGCCATGCACTCGTCCAGTGACGCGACACAATTCGGTCGTCCAGTTAGGTAAGTAACCTTTGTCGAAAGTGCGTTTGGTTTTGCCAATGCGCACCCAATCTCCTACGGCCAACATTCCACTTTTCTCGGGGACAGCCCTCGTCGGGGACGTACCAAACAGACGCTCAAACACCAACACTTCGTTGTCGGGAGTCACGTCTTGCGGGGCACGTCCGATGCTTCGATGGTAAGATTGGTTGTACGCTTGCACCAGGTGCGGTAAGATGTCGATGTACTTCAGAGTGTGGTGATGCGTAAAATATTTCCACATGCGTTCTTTCAAAGTACGTTGAAAACGTTCCACGATGCTGGCTTTGGTTTCGGGATTCTCGGTGGTAAAAAAATGAATGTCACGTTTCTTTAATTCTTTTTGGAAAGCTTGGTTCAGAAATTCGGTGCCTTTGTCCGTTTGCCATCGAAGAGGGTGACGACCGCTTTGTTTCAACACCCGTTGCAGGGCTCGCACTAACTCGCTGCTGGATTTGGAAGTCAAGGGCACGACCCAGGCAAATTTGGAAAAGACGTCGATGACACAAAACAAATATTTGTAGCCACGATTGTAGCTGGCCAAATGAGAGACATCGGCTAAATCGGCTTGCCATTGATGATCGATGCCTTCCACTCGGGTGCGACTTCTGGCAAACTTGCGTCGAATGGGTTTGTGTAAAGTGTAGGTAGCTTGTTCTTGTAACCATCGTTGCACTTGAGGTAAACGGAGACTTTTCAGTCGCGTTTTGGCAGCACGATACAATTTTTGAACTCCTGCGTAACCTGCAGGATGCGAGGGATCGTAGTAAATGCTGGCTAAGACTTTTTCCATTTTTGGTGTGTTGGTTGGTGTGTTAATAAGACACCCACTCTTGGAGGATGCTACTCTTTTTCTCTTGGGGTATTTTCTTGGATTGCAATGCTTTGCGTGTGCGGCCAGCAATAGGTGTCGAAGAGGAGAAGGATGTCTGAGCGGGGGATATCGGTTCTTGTTTTACTTCTGTCTTCACTTCTGTCTTCACTTTCTTTTTCTCTTGTGAGGAAGAAGGGGTGGCCATCATCTTTTTAATCCATCCAATTCTGGAGGTAGGTGGTGTTGTTAACTTGCGTACTTTTTCTGGTGGAGTTTGAAACCCTTCCTCTTCTTCTCCTTTCTCTGTCTTGGTCACGGGTACTGGTGGTACTGGTACTGGTACTGGTACTGGTGCTGGACGTTTCATCAAGGTCTTAAAATCTTTCAGAGTGGGTAGAGCTGTTTCGTCTAAAGCTTTCTGGTGAAAGAGTTGCAGTCGTTGCAAGAGCTGACCGTACTTTTGCGATTTTTCTGTTTCGGACAAATCTTGGCGATCCATCAAGGACTGCAATTCGTGTTGTAACTGGGACATCTCGCTCAAATGGGGATTGGGAGGTAAATGCGGGGTGTGTTGTTCTTGCCACCGATGGTATTCCATCCATCGTTTGTAAGGCACTAAAGCTAGTTTTCGTCCTTCAATGGGGTTGTCAGGGGTCGATTCTGAGATCTTGGAACTTCCGAGGCCTTTTTATCTTGCTCCCATCAGTCCTCCCAACATGGTTCCCAAGACTCCTTTCAGTATGGGGCCTAACAAGAGAGGTAAAATACCTCCACGTTGCACTAACATCTTCTTTTTTTGACGAATGGGAATTTTCTTTTGAACCATTTGGCGAAGAACGTGACGATGTTTGCCTAAGCATTGTTTCTGGTGTTTGGACAAAGGGATCGTGCCTTTCAAAACGTTCAAACAACATTCGCACACGGTATCGATGACCTCTTTGGAGGCTGTTTGAATGAGTTTTTTTCGTAGGGGTGGAGAAGCTTTGGACAGGACAGATAACATGTCCCCATGTTTGGCTAAACGTGGTGGCAGTCCTTTCCTTTTCTTTCCTTGGGGTTTTCTGGAGGGTGACATCTTTGAGTCTTCAGGAGTACCAAAAAACACTGATACCCGACTTGGTCACAGGCCTTTTTTATACTGGAACGCGTCGCCACTGATTGTCTTTACGTCGTATTAGTTTGAGGACAGGCATGACACGTCGTGCAGGGGTACGTAACGGACTAAATCGAGCCAGTTCTTGCTTGGACAAATCCAGTAAACTTTGTAACATGCCCGATCTTTCTTGAACTTTGATTTTGGGAGAAGGTACTTTGTGAGCAGCAGCCACTGCCACTAAATTGGAAGGTCCTGCCACTGGGGAAGTTCTTTTGGGGGTCATCAACGGAGAAGTTCTTGGTGTGATCAACGTCTCCAAGTACTCTTCAGTTCTGGGTGTCATTAACGGAGAAGTGGACAAACGTGAAGCTGCCGGAGACGCAGTCACCGCCGTGGCAGGTCGTGGTTTGCGAGTGTAAGGTTGCGTCCTGGTCGAAGTGCCTCTCTTGAGACTAGTTTTCTGTGGACTTTTCTTTTTCTGGGGGCTTCTTTTCTTTTTCCGGGGTGGTGGTGGTGTCTGGTCAGAGGAGGGTCCTGCCACTGGAGAAGTTCTCCTTGGGGACCTGGTCTTTTTCTTCTTGGGGCTTCGTTGGACTTTTTTCTTGGGTATAACTTTTGGGGTGTTAGGATCCCATCTTAAGAGTGAGCGAATGATGACCCCTCCTAGAGTACCGCTCCCTCCAGGTTTCAAAATGATTTGTTTTTTGGTTTGAGTGTCGATGCGGGGATCGGCCAGTTGGACCAAAGCGACTTTGTTTCGATCGAAAAAGCGTTT
The DNA here is from genome assembly GCA_028554795.2 of Sinohyriopsis cumingii. Taxonomy (NCBI): domain Eukaryota; kingdom Metazoa; phylum Mollusca; class Bivalvia; order Unionida; family Unionidae; genus Sinohyriopsis; species Sinohyriopsis cumingii. The sequence goes on along the minus strand of CM068839.1, from coordinate 49,793,689 downwards.
GGTTTGATGAGGAATCTGAATGATTCCTTGGAGTAATTGACGTGCCGTCACCGTGAACCATCGTAAGACTTCTTTGAGACTAGCTTCTAAGACACGAGCTCGTGTTTGTGGATCTTTCTCTCGACTGATGCCATACAAGGCACGAATCAATTTGACGGGAAGATGCGACTGAAGGGACGTCATGTTCGCACTGAGAGTGAGACAGACGAAAAAGGGTCTGAGGTTTTTATAGATTTTTTATGGGGAGTGAAATGAAGTCGAGGACGGAGACGTGTACAGGACAGGCCCTCCGTCTTGGCACCAGTGGTGAAACAAGTGGGTACGAAATCGCAAATCCTCGGGAGTCGTAGGTTTCAAATCGACGAGTAAATAGGCGTGTGGAGTTTGAGTGGCATCGTCGTACGCCTGAGTCAGCCAAGGCGTTCCTAACTGTTTGGCTAAGACTTGCACTTGCGATTTATCTCGAGGGCTTTTAAACAAGACCACGTAATGCGCATTGAGACTGATGGTGCGATGGGCTTTACTTTGTTGAAACAAATTTTGGGTGATGTAAACGACACTGGCATTACGGTGATGCCCTTTGCGCGTGAACCACAGTTTAATTTCTTCTTCGTCTTCTCCTAACATGTCGTCGAAAATGACCAAATGGGTTAGACGGGAGTCAGAGACGATGCCGTCGTCTTCTTTAGGAATGCCTTCCACAAACACGATGGAATCGCCTTGACTTTCTCGCAAGAGGCTGTACGCCGATTGCCACTCTTTGTAACACCACACGATTCGTTGAGGTGGTCGATCGATCAAATGATGTTTATGTTCGATCAAACGTTTGACGAATTCGGTTTTGCCTGAACCGCTAGGTCCAGCAATGAGCATGTTAAAGGGATGGCGAAGATACAAAGCCTCCCAACTGGCACGATCTAAGTGTTCGTCGATGACTTTGACAGTAGAGGAAGAGGGAGCAGAGACAGTAGAGGTAGCCATGGTGTGAGAAATGTCACTTGTGACACGAAAAACAAACAAGACAAGAGTTTATATACTTTTTCAGAACACGTTTATTGAATGTTTCAAACATGAATACGAAAGACAAAAATGCATAAAAGCCAAAGGCTTAAGTACAAGAATAAAAGGCACATGATAACCATTAACGTGGAATAAACACAAGTGTCTGTACAACATGTTTTGGGTAAAGTTCTAACCAGTTCTATAGTAGGGGTAAGGTCACACAAGTGTCCTCCCGAAAGGGTCTTTCAGGCCTGTCCACGACAGTCCTGTCCTGGGTGACGGGTTCTTCTGGCACCGTCACTAACACAGGTTGAAAAGTAACTTTTTTCCTTGAATAACTCTCGTGAATACTGGACCACCTCTTGTGTCCAAGCCTCAAAACCCTGGTCTCGGTGATGTCCAACATTTGACTCCTAACCAATCTGGTTTCTTCTTCGTCAACGACATGGTAAGTTACTTCAATGAACAATGAACTATCGATCTTGCCTAGGGTTCCTTTTCATATACAGACCAATACCGACGTGACCGTACGGTAAGGTGAAGTGATTGGGAAGTCGCACTCGCTTCTGGTATACAATTTGATAGACTTTTTCCAAGGGTCGACTGACGATGTGGTGAGTGGGTAAACGTACAATCTTGTTCGGTTGATAGGTGGTCACTTTAAAGTTTCCATCCTCTCCCGATTGCAAGGCTTCTTTCAATACCCCAAAGTTGACCACTCGACTGGTACGATGATTCAGAGTCAGTCCTTTCACTTTGCACGTCGTGTGCACTTCTCCTTGTTTGTCCCGGTATTCGTAGCCGTAATTTTTGGGACCACCACTGACGAAACTTAGAATCTTGTCGTCGGGATGCTCGTCTGTCCAGGCTCCTAAACGGTCTCCTTCGATGTCAGGGTGCTGTTGAATCGGGTGATGGATGTAAATGCAACTGTCCGTGTCAAAGTACAGGACGCGTTCTTCTAACAGTTCTAAAGCTTCGTACAATTTTAAGCGAGCATGGGCTGTCACGTAAGCCGCAATGATGACATTTCCAAAAGGGTCGTCTTGTACAAAGTCCAGATCTTCTTCGTAATTGACCAAGATCAAATCCTCTCGAACGACGTCCACGTGTTTCATGTATTTGGTTTTGTCGTGAATCATCTGGAAGTAGCGGGAAGGTTCTGTCAAATATTCCGTCTTGGGTAAACACGGTCGTTGTGCCATTTTACCCCACAAGCAATTTAACATCACTTTGGCAAACGATCGCCTGCCTTCGTTTTTTTCGATGTGGTCTAAAGAGATGCCTTCTTGTGCGTAGTATTTCTCTTTGAATTGTATTTGGTCTTCGGGAGTGTGACACCAGGAAGGATAGCCGCTGGCTTCTTGTTTCAGTTTCAAAAAGGCATCCACGTAGTCGGCGAAAATGCCTTTCTGAGTATGGTCACTCTTGTGGTACTGTTGTGTCTTGGGAAAGTGGCAAATTTCGTACACTTCTAACAGTTGGTATCCCATGTCCAGAGCTTTGAACAATTCTACGCTGACCCAGGTTCCCGTCAAGGCACGTTCTTCCTGGCTGTGAAGGCAAGGTTGGTCCTGGTTGCACGTTTCGGCACAAGTACGGCACAAGGGAAACATCAGTTTGCCTTGACAATGGTGAGGTAAGACGGGATGGTATAGGTTCGTGGGAGGCAAAACTTTACACTTGATCAAGCCTTCGTATTGTCGAATGTTTTTCAGGTCGATGTGTTCCGTGAACAATTGCGGGTGCCCTACAGGAAAGCGACAATATTTGCACACGTAGGGATACAGCGAACACACGTCCAAGTATTTGATTTCTTCTCCTTTCTCTTCGTCGGCTTGGTACAGCAAACAGGTGGCATTGGTCCTTCCTCCGTACAAACTATCCCTCGGGTTCAACGGGTCCATGAAGTGGTAACTTTCCACGAGGCGTTTAAACTCGGGATCGGTTTTCAAACGGTGATCGTACTCGTGTTCCCACATTTCCACCACTTGGTATCCTTGCTGTTCTAACTTTAGGCGTCGCTGACAAGTGTCCTGGTACAAGTCTTCCATGGTTCGTTGCAAAAACTGATTTTTAGTGTCACGGTCAGGGTAACAGACGGGACATCCGTGAAATAAGCAACCGTTAAACTCGTACACGATCTTGGGGTTTTCTAAGTCCCAGCCATCTACCGAATACGTTCCGATGGTCTTTTCGCCTCCTCCGTTGCGGGCATGCTGAATCCATTTGTCTTCCTTGTCGCACAAGTAATGTAACCAACGTAGGGCTTTGACCGAGTATTGACGCTTGACATAGTGGGTCGTTTGAGGACTGATGACAGCCACTGTCTTTTCAGGCATGAATCGTTGGCGGTACACTAAGGAACACGCTTTGGCAATGGTGCAAGCTTCTTTCAAAGGATCGACCCCTCCGTGTTCCATGAACAGTTCTCGAAATTTTCCACAGCAACGTCGTAAAATGTCCACGTCGGAACGACAATACTTTAACATTTCTTCCTGAAAGTCGAAGGGGTCCGAGGCATGAGCCTGGTACCAAGCGTAGAAAGCTTCTCGTTGTTCGGTACGCATGTTGTCGGGGTCGTAATAGTGAGCCTCAGGTAAATGGGGTAGAACGGCATGTTGATTGGCTTCCGTATTGAAAAAGTGTGGAAAGTACCCTTTAGCCATTTCTGTCATTCCAAACGTTTTAGACATTCGACTCAAAGGCATGGCCAAGTAACTCATCGAATCTTTAAACTGTACTTGTCCCACTTGCATGAAAATGATTTTGGCTCCGTTCAATGTGACTTTAGGACGTTCGGTGCCTTGTTCCGTATAGTATCTGAGAAGAAACTGTCCATCGTATCCGGAGAAATTGTGAGCCATCACCGTGGCATGACGATGACAATCTCCGTAATGTTCGATGTCCTCTTGGCTCCACGTCTTGTCGATGGGGTCTAAGACCCATTGGGCAAAATCGGCTAACGTGTTTGGTCCCCGAAAGATTTTTTCACGTCCTCCAGGAATCTTGCTGCAGTGAGGGCAATGACTGAAGATAGGTTCTTGAATGCACTTCTCGCACGCTCGATGAGCCACGCAGAAATTAGGAATGTGAATGCCAGTCTCTTGCATGCATTCGAAATCGAAAAAGATGAAATTGCCTTTCTTCTTGTGACCGTCCTCTTTCTCTGGTGGGGGTTGGTATTTTTGCACGTAGCATTCGTGTTCCAAGTCCACGATGTGGTGACAAATGTGACATTTTTTCTTTCCTCGACATACGTGTGCCTTGGTACTATTGGTACGTATGCCTTGTCCACAGGTAGGGCACATTCTCAGCAGTTGACAAGCACATTTCTTCTGTGAACCTTGTGTTTTCAAATGTTGTTGGTAACAGGTAGGACTGACAAACGTGCGCAGACAAGTTGAACAAGGCACTGGTTCTTCGCTCAGACAGGGTGGAGAGGCTAAACATCCTGGGCATTTCCATCCACAATGTTTGTGTTGCTCTCGATTGTTATAACCATAGTCACATTTCTCACAATAATAAACATATCCCAGGAATCCAGTGATACTGGTAATGGTATCGAAATGTTCATCGTGATGATAGACATGAATGTATTTTCCGTCCTTAAAATCTTGGCCTCGAAACAACAGAGACCCACGCATTTCTTGAGGGTGCACTTTCAAGGTGTAGCGTGGAGCTAGGGCATCTTGCAATTTTTGCATCTCAGGAATGCCACAGGGTGTGTCTTTGGACAGTCCGGCTTGTTGCATCAGGAGTTCTGCTTCGTTTCGTTGTTTGGCTCGGTCGGATCGTTGAATAGTTTTCCAGGTTCTTTTCCATTCTACCGTGTCGTTCTTGTTGGCATAGGTTCGTCCCACCACGATGGCACGGGCTAAACACATCTGGTCTTGAGGGTTGTGAATTCGGACGAGACTTGTTTTGGTGTTGCGAAGGTCGTCCACCAATAACATCTTTTTGCGTCCTGTCCCTTGAGGAAGAGAGACGTGGGCCATTTTCAGTGTGGCTTTACCATCGGTGATGTCAAACTGGTCATTAGATTGTTGTACGTGTTGAATCTTGTCCATGATTTTGGAAGGGGTTAGTTCTGCGGGTCTGCTAAACTCGATCCAAACAGGGGATTTCAAACCGTCGTGATCTATGGATAGTGTCAAGCGATCGTCTTCTTTGGGTTGACATTGTCGCTTGAGTGCGGTGAGCAAAGAATCCCACATCTCGGTGATAAACCCTTCTGCTTACTCCAAGGGTACGTCGGCCTTGAAATCTTTAAACTTCACCGTGTAGGTGTAAGCCGTGGTTCTAAATTTTCTAGAGGAGCGCTTTTCCGTCTCTCGAATGGAATAGTACTTTTCAGGGTTGACTAAGGGTGGTGAACTTGGTTTAGAGGGTTCGGATTCTGGTTCACTCATGTCCTCTTCAAAATCACTGGCATGAATTTGTGCCAAGATTTCAGCCCTGGTACGAGGCGATAGATCACGTTTCTGCCTCTTACTTTCTTCTTCTTCTTTCTTCTCGAATGAATAGGATCGTTTCATCTTGAGTGCAAAACGTCAAATGACTCAAGTTCAAACACCATAGACTAATTTATAGTCATGGCAAACCAGCGTATATAAAAAGGGTGTGTCTTGTCCTTTCACTATTCATTTCACTCTCAAACCGAGGAGAACGATGGAAGAGACTACCCAGATGGAACGTTTCGTCAGAGCTTTGCGAGGGGTCATTAGAAAATTCTCTTCAGACCAGCCGACGGACTATTCTCCTTCCTTTCGAGATAAAAGTCAAGATACTTGCTATATCTGTCAGAAGAAAGGGCATTGGTCTTCAGAGTGTCCAGACCGTCAAAAAAGAAAAAAAAAACAGAGGCTAAGAAAGACAAAAGTCAAGATACCTGTTATTATTGTAAAGAAAAAGGACATTGGTCTCCAGATTGCCCAAAAAAGAAACAAGAGGAGTCAGAAGAAAAGAAGGATTCTTCAGAAGAAGAGAGGGATTCTTCGAAAGAAGAGAGGGATTCTTCAGAGGAAGAAGAGGAAGAAAGAAGACAATTCTATTTGCAAGAGGCAAAGAAACAGGAGAAGAAAAGAAGAAGGGAAGAAAATGAGGAGAAAGAAGAGGAAAAGACGGTGAAGAAATTCAAAAAACAGAGAGACTAAATAAGGAGAAAGAAGAAGTCAATGAACTTTTTATTAAAGTGTTGTGTTGTGAATTTTAAAATAAGAAGCTACACTCACGCACTCATACACAGACACGTACTATAAGGGTAAAATGGGTGGGGTTTATTTTTGAGTTATTGGCAGATTGAAATTGTATTTCTTTTCGAGAAATGTGGGTGGCCCTGAAAAGGGCCTTTTTTGGTGTAGGGGTGAGTTTAACCAATCAACTTTAACTGCCTTAAGCCTTTGCCACGGCCAAGGCCTACTTCTGATGATTGGGTTGAAATCACTAAGGGTGGTACGATAGGCTTAGTCACAGGGTTGGCGTGTTTAGCTCGGGAAGGTCGTATTCTCTTCGGTCGTGATAAAGAAGTCTGATACATTTGTTTCAGACTCCTTAACTCCGCTAAAATGTCCAACAGTACCGTAGCCGTTTGATTTTCACCCTCTTGTTTCTTTGCTGCTACTTCTTCTTGCTGTTGTTGCTGTTGTTTTTTTCTTACCTCTTCTTGTTGCTGTTGCTGTAGGAGAAAAGCTTGTTCCGCTTCCTTTTGTCGTTGTATAAATTTCTCCAATTCTTCTTTCTGTCTCTGTCTAAAATTCTCCACTTGCGGTAATGAAGAAGGTAACGAAGGTTCCGGAACAAATTCTTGCGAGGAAAGAAAATCCACAAAATCCCAATGTACCTCTTCTGAAAGTAAGTCCGGGTTCCCTTGGGCAGTCTCCCCTGCTGGTGCACCCCAATGGATCGTTTTCTGAGTTTCCGTCATGTTGAATCACTGTCGCATAGATTGACTGCACATAAGCGCTAACGAATCTATATAGACCACGTGACGTCACAGACTGCTCTCTTCGGATTGGATGCGAGCTGACTGAATTTTGTAACGCGTGTTCGGATTGGTGAATGAATTCAATCCGTTTCAATCCTTCCTGTACCTATAAATAAGCGCAGTTCACTGCATTGATTCACCTATTCTCGTCGCTTCAAGATGTGGACCACAGTTGAGTCATCCACCCTTGTGTCTTCCATGATGTTTAGGACGGACATGCTCATGTATGTCAGGTCCAAGTGGACTGTTGTTGATAGGACAGATACTAGTCAATGGATGAGGAGAGTTTACATAGAAAGACAAGGATGTCTCAAGAGGGTACTTGTGTATGGACCGGCAGTTAGAAGGAGTTTAAGAAGAAGAAGAAGAAGATGTGACAGATGCCATCTATGTTAATATTAACATAAACCCAAAGGCCCTTTTTAGGGCCAGCCATATTTCTCGAAAAGAGATAGCCTTTCCATTGCCTACCCTTTTTTTAAATTTAAATTTAAATTTAAATTTAAAAAAATAAAAAAAAAAAATCCCATATTCAATTCCCCTTGTCCCTAGACAGACCCAAACTCTATTCCCCATGTTCAATTCCCCTTGTCCCTAGAGTGACCCACGATTTTTCTCCATGTTCAATTCCCCTTGTCGCCAGAGTGACCCACGATTTTTCTCTATGTTAAATTTCCCTTGTCGCCAGAGTGACCCACGATTTTTCTCCATGTTAAATTTCCATTGTCGCTAGAGTGACCCAGGGGTCTCTGTAATGCTAATTCCCATTGTCGCTAGGGTGACCCCATTTACTACTTTTATTTAAGGATTAATTAGCATGTACATTTTAATAACTGATTCAGTTTTCTCTGTACAATTGACTACAGTAGTATTTCTTTTGCGCAATCCATATTTAAATCTATGAAGTTTAAAATGACCAAAGTGGTTCCATGTAATATTTTAGCGGTTCTTAATTCAAAACAACAACCCTTCTTCACGCCAATCCATATGACCTGGATTTTGTCAAAGTTCACCCCCAAAACGGAGCAGCAGGAGAAGCAATCTATAATATTTAAAGCGATGTTGAAGGGCTTAGAATCGTCGTCCAACAAGAGAATTGAATCATTACCATCTTAACTTATCAGGTATGCAGAGCTGTTAATATTTATGCCTGGATTCATTTTTTGGAGCATATAAATAAGTCTAGATTTATTATGAATATATATGAGAGAGGGTCTCCCATCTTACCCTGCACTGTATATGGAAAACTTGAAAACAGTGTTCATTATTTAGCACACAGCTAGATTCGTCATGATAAAGTTTTTAAAAACTTTCACTATTATTAAAAAGTTTGAGTGTGTGAGTGTGAGTTCAAGTTTTTTTTAACGTAGCTTTAAGAAAAATAAGTCATATCGCTACGATGTCTGCAGTGTGGCAATTTATAGTGATGTCTAGCAAGAGACAGTCTCTGCTTTCATTGTGAGGTGCAAATATTCCTTACTGTAATAAGTATTGCGACCCTATGGTCGTAATCAAAGTAATAGAAAAGAGGGATAACCAACACGTTTTGAAAAATTCACCAAATAATTTATTTCCCTTGAATATAAAGTGAAAACTTTTAAAAGGACTTAAAATAATGTGAACTGAATCCCAAATCGTCGAAAAATCTAAATCACCAGTCCTAATAAATAAAGTTCTAATTAAATTCCAGTGGTGTTCGAATGGAGATCCAGTGCTGAAGGCGTTGATGTGCCAGTATTTTTCAATTTACTAATATACTGGTGACCTTTAGTCTAATGATGTAATAATAGTCTTCTTATTAACACCAATAATATAGTCCAATATGTCTTCCTCTGATTTCACTGTAATTCCAAGTCAATGGCTTTGTCCAAGAATAATATTGAAGAGTACTTTATATTTCAATTGAATAAATAATTCCAATAAATAAATTACACGCAAATGAAATAATGAATACATCAATAAGATTGATTAATGCTTACGATGTTATTGCTGGAATAAGTAATTTCTCTGGAATAAGTAATTTCTCAAGTTAACAAGTTTATAATCCCTTCTACCTGACCTGGGTCATAATTAGCATTTACTGAAAATACGGTGTCTAATTAGAGGACTAATCTGGGTTGTTTAGAGGATAAATTATGTTACCAAAAAATAATTAAGAACACGGTAAACTTAATGTTCTTGACTCAGACTAAGAAAATGATCCTAACATTTAACCCACACTCATAATTATATTAGGAATGAATTATTTCTTTAGCAAAAATGTAAATCAGTGGTCAGGTAGACAAGAACTTGATTTTTGACAAGATGAAGTCCAAATAACAATATTATCATGGAGAAAATTTGACAAATAATAATAATAATAATAATAATAATAATAATAATAATAATAATAATAATAATTCTTATGTTACGTGTTTAGGCTCTAATATACAGTAACAAAAGAAAGAGTGACAACAACAAGCTTTGAAAAATGTAACAAATAATTTATTTCCCAGGAAAAACAATGTAAAAATGAAAAAAGTAAGAACTTACGGTTTTAAGAATCAAATCCAAAACTAATTCGAGAATAATCCACGAAGTAAATTTCAGAAGTCCTACTAATGAAATGTTATAATGATTGCAAGTTTGAGTCCCGACGAAAAATCCAAAATGGAAGGCGATGACGTATACTGTAGTTAGTATAGTGCTGTAGTGTCTACAGTTCTTTTTCATTCCACAGACAATAATATTCCGGTGTTCGAATTTCCGAATAAAATTTAAATATATGTCTTTCTGCAAGAATTCTGTATAAGCCCTCAAATATTTCCAGGAAACAAAATAGTCTTTTAGAATCAAAATAATTTGAATACAAATTAAAATGTAACTCCAAACTGGTCAGACCCTTCACTTTCCAGTGTAAAGTTAAAGACCAAACTGAGATTATTTCTCTATAGACAAAGGTTATACAGTCAAATAATGCCCGAAACTATTTACATGTCTAAGGTCACGTATTCCAGAACAGTCTCAATCTCACTCTACGTATCCCACAATAAAAATAAATAAAAAAAGAAGTTGTTTACTTGATCTTCAATCAAGGCTAGGAACTAGGTCAGCAAAAGTTAGTGCTTACGACTAAACAATTAGGTCAAACTAATTTCTGGAAAGTGTCAAATACCTAATAACTCTGACATGTAATGAACTGTTTAAAAAAGAATTTAAAACTTACAAATAGACAATTAAATTAAATCAAATAATAATAATAATAATAATAATAATAATAATAATAATAATAATAATAATTATGATAATAATAATAACAATAACAATAATAATAATAATAGTAATAGAGTAAAAGGGCTCTGTTATTGTCACTGTTGTTTGTTTAATTTGTTTGCTTCATTTTGTTTGTTGTTTTGGGGGGAATTTTGTTATTGTTGTTGTTGTTGTTGTTTTATATCGCATGATTCACCCCAAATCTACGTTGACACTAGTGGGGGGGGGGGCAAGGGGACATATCAAATATTATATGAATAATAAGAAAACTATGGCAATTGACATGACTGTGAACAAAAGTTTTAGAAAGGGGGTGGGGTGGATTTGTCGGTACCGAATTTTAAAAAATTTACTTTGCACATTCCATTCACTAACTACAGGATGCCTTTGGTTGATGACGGTTGTACACGTCTTCGGCAATAACAAATTTTTGCAATCTGATAGAAATGCACCGCTGACAAAACTATTTCATTCAGAATAACCACCGCCATTATGTAAAGAAGGTGTCTGATCTTCTATAGAATGTAAACTTGCATTAATGATAACATAACAGTTTTGCACATTTTAGCTTCTCGCAGAAAAACCTAAGTTCGTAAACAGTGCTCAACACGTACATCATGTGGGTAAATAAACATAAAGTGTCCTAAAGTGTCCCTTTCAGTTGAACCCATCGCTCTGATAAGATTGCATGTTAGAACATACATATATATATATATATATATATATATATATATATATATATATATATATATATATATATATATATATATATATATATATATGTGTGTGTGTGTGTGTGTGTGTGTGTGTGTGTGTGTGTGCTCAAGAAACACTACAAAACAAATAAATTTTATTCACAGCGCATTTTTTTTACAGACTGAATTGAGTATTTAATTAGCATCATGAAGAAGAAAAAAAGCCGCTATCGTTGCAAGCCACGAGTTCGCATAAACAAAATTATGTCATCAACAAAACAATACAACAATCTGTCCGATCGATCATGTTTGAAAGAGAAAATGGTTCATTCAGACAGAGCAAAAAATCATTAAGGACAAGAAGACTTTACTAGCGCTCGCATTGTCCGGTTAAGCAGTTTTACGCATATTAGTGAGAAATGAGGAAATCTCCACACAGGCAGTCATGGGTGATAAAGGAGCGTAGCAAATCATAGTCCGTGGATTGCGACGATGATATGTTGTATATCGCAGCTTAAAATGAGTTATTCTGCCAAAAGAGATAGCAAAATTGAAGGAGTGTTAGAAGCCAAAATGAACGAATAACGGCTAAGTAATATAGTTATGCGGATGTAAAGCCTTTTTGTAGGGTAATATGTATTATTTTATTCAAATCCTCGTTGGCTTGGACTTGATTTCAATCTTCTATGAAGTTTAAACATGTGGAAAGTCCAAAAATCAGGCCATATACTAATGGGTATCTTTACAAAACCAAATATCTGACTTTTAGCCAAACTTGCAAATTTACTTAGAAAAATTAGAAAATGTGGCCCTTTTTCAACGATGAAGTTGCAAATGATCCGGATATGCCATCGTAATCACCGTGTTTTATACATGTGGAAGCCAGAGGTGAACATGAGCCATAATGTGGCAATCTTTAGTATAAGCATCTAACTCAAACTCAAAAGAAATAGAATTGTTACACGCACACGGGTATTTACTTGACCGAGCAGTTGTCAAACCCTGGCGCGATTCTCGCTAGAAGTCATAAGTTTCCCCGACTTTCCAAAGACTTCCATACAACCTCAGTTGTAAATCAGAAAGCCCGACGTGTCCATTCTATACCTAAATTTTCCTCTAATTAATGCAAGACCACAGATTAACCAAACTGCCAACTATCTATCAACCGTACATCTGCGTGTTTTGGCTTCATTATGTTTCCGTACCACCAACCGTTCACGCCTTAGAACATATATGAGTACTCCCTAACAATGGGAACTATTTTAACTCCGCCACCTTAGACCAGTCAATGTATGCTTTCCAGGCACATTTCGCCGATATAACTGCACCATATTCGCCCACATGGCGACATAAACGGTGTCTGTCAAGTCCCTTTTTATTTATTCCACTGTGTAATTTACCGGTTTAATACCGTAAGTACTGTCCTTGCAGTCACGCTACCAATGTATACCACTAGATTTTAATAAGTACTATTTTACGACAGGGACATTCATTCGGTTTTGGTCGGAATTCACTACTAGTGAACCGGGACATCATGGAAACACACTAACACTTCACTCCGTGACGTTTGCTCCTATTCATTAGCTCATTAGTTCGGGCCAGGAATATTTCCATGGCGCCGAATTCCAATAATCAAACAAGTAATCACACAAATCTAAGAATTGCTTAAAACGGGGCACTACAACCAAGTGCACATACTCTGAATTTACTACAGAATGATCCTCTGCTGTCCTGAAAGTAAGAAAATCTACCATTGAGTGTTTTTGAAATCATGGTAAACCAGTCGATGACATAAGCAACAAATGTCTTTTAAGAAAGCTTCACGCAGTCAAAATATAAGCAGAAAGCCCGCTTTGGAGGCAGCTAAACAATATTAGGCATACTACATACCCATTTAATTTTACATGATTCATCTGGCGTTCGATGCAGCTGTTCAATCTGTATATCTGAACCATATCCCCAGTTTCGAACTACTTTTCTTTGACGTCCGTGTCGAACTTATTTTTTCGCAGTTCCTTTTGAATTTCATGCAAACAGCTAAACTAAACATATTTGGAAACCGTGAAAAGGGGGTATTAATACATACGAAAAGAACACGTTTGAAAGAACTCGTTTGATATAGAATATGAATAATTATCAGCCTAACGGCCTCGATAAATCCCTATGCCATATCGAACTCGTTCTATTAGCTGACTCGGAACAAAGAACGCAAGTAGTTTTGTGTATTTATTTATAAATATAAAAAGATTTACGATGTAAGGTTACTATGAGATATTAAATTCCTAAAACGTACGTAATTTATAACGGCTAACAGGGTTATATTCCCTGATGGTCAGCAGTTGAAACACCCTCTGGTTTGTTGTTGTGAAGCTCTTTAATAAAAGACATTGAGACTGAGCTGCGTTGAATGAGGAGTGATTGCGCAGAACGTCAGAAAATGAACATCTCAAGATTGTGCAGAGATTCAGCAACTGTATATTTAGAGATTGTGCAGAGATTCATCGAATGAATATTTAACGATTGTGCAGAGCATCAGCAACTGTATATCTAAACTTGTGCAGAGATTCGCTTTAAATAATTCGTGTGAAACCAATTAAGTACTTTTACCACATTTAATGACTCTGATCTGAAATTTACCGAGTTAGAAATAGGATAAAATTCGCGATGTTGTGTGGAGCGAACTATATAACAAGTGTAACTCAATCAAAAATAGTGAAATGCAGTAATGCTGTAATTTAAATGTGTGTAACATAACGCGTTTAAAAGAATGAATCATACTTATGTTAATTCAGAAGTTTCATTTTTATAGCAAAAATAAATCATTTGTTGCTGAAATTTTTGGAAGTATTACTGGACAAAAGATATTTTATTTTGTTGTATGTGAAATGTTAACTGTATTAGAGAAGGCCATCGCCAGAGTCGTGCAACACACACACACATACACACACACACACACACACACACACACACACTTTGTATAGATGAACTTCACAGTCATAATCAAACAAATTTGCAATTTCGTAGAATTTAGACAGGTACTTTTAGTCGCAGTTTGACTTTCGACTCTTTAGATATTGAGGTGCAAGCAGATTGTGCCTGTCACACGGGCGTGCGCGTGTGCGTGTGTGTTCACTTCTCTTTCATACACGTTTCTGTATGAAACGCTTGACACAGTTTACTCTCCATTTGCTTCCCTATTTCACTTACAATTTTTGAAAACATATAACAATAGCATTTGAGCTGGTGTAATGGTAATATTTTCCTGTATGATCCTGACACTCTTGCAACTTATTGAAATTACTTTCCCTTACAAATGAATTGTCTCTCTGCACGATCGCATCTTTCTGTCTACGTTTTGTTCTTTCTAGAACGAAATCGATAGCATCCCATTAAAACTCTCCTATTTTTTATATGTATGTATATGTTTCGTGTGTGTGAGTGCCTTTATAAAAAAAGCATAGTAAAAAGACAATCAAATAAGTAAACAATGAATACAAAACCCTAATGAACTGTAAATACTGCACACATTTTTCAGTTACATATTTCCATTTTCAGGATGAAATTTGCCAAGGCTTGTTCTAACCACTGACCATAGATGACGCTCAGCGGCACATGTTTTTGTATGCGTGTCAAAGCTTTATTTTATTCAAATGCAAAGACTATTTGATTAAGTCGTAGTTAAAATGTTAATAATGAAAATGTTGTAATATATTTATATATATTCATAAATATAAAAAAGAAAATGAATTGTATAGTGTTTTTAAATAGTCACAGTTTTGTATGTTGTGGTCTATCTGTTAGTACAATGTTGGTTTACCTATCATAGTTGAGGTGCGGGCCTCATGGCGCTATGGCTAGTGTCAGGCCTGAATAATGTTTATTGCTGTTATTTATAATTTTTAACTTTTTGGGGGGGTTCTTTTTTGTCATGTTCCCCGTAAAACCACTATTTAGATTAAAAACAAAGGACAGAGCGTGTTTTGAGGAAAACTTTTATTCAGGTTATTTTTAGATTTTCTAATGAAAGCATCGTTAAAATTAAGGTTTAAATCAGTAGCGAAATGTCACCTTTGAAATACAAGCCAATTTAACAATAAAGCCACCAATTACAATTATTTTAAAATAAAGGTTACGACTGATTGGTTTGGCAAATTGTTGTAGTGGAAATGTTTCCCGTCTAGTTCGATGGTAAATGATTTCGGATGACCACTGTTTGCATTAACTACAACAATGACGACAGTGTCATCGGGATTCTTGAACGCGACGGTGTGGAGGTCATCCCATCCGAAATAAGGTGATTCCAGTCTAACGGCTCCCGGTTGGACGAATTTACTCATGTGACCAATTGAATAATATTCGATATTTTTCTGATATCCTCCATTGGAGTTCACTGTTACAACGCCTCTGCAATCCTGACAGCCGTGTACTCCGACTTTCGGTCCGCTATGCTCGTCCAGGGCTAAATTCCACAGTAAGACAGTCTTTGCATATGCGCGAGTTTGACCAATGAAAAGATTTCGCATATCGAAAGCAAGTGTACCTGCAGAATTAGTATCCCAACCCCCTCCGGAGCACTCTGTAAAGTACATCCCAACATTTGGGTGTTTGTCATGAAAATACAAGGGTGTATCATGTCGACCCTCATAACAATGCCAGGCAACTCCAGCAATGAAACTGCTGGCTGTTGAATCAGCCAGAATATGATCGGGATAATCGGACCCTGACCAGTTATGATCGAATATGATAATCTTTGTCTTAATGTTGTGACTTCTGAATAGTGGTCCCAGGTAAGTTTTTACTAAATCTCGTTGGTTCTCCCATGACATAGTCATTGTTGGATAGCTGTCACGTGATAGCATCGGCTCATTCTGGGTCGTTATGCTGTCGATTGGAATACCTTCAGCTGCGTACGCTTGGATAAATTTCAAAAAATATTGAGACAACGCTTGGTAGTATCTGAAAAGAAATGTAAATATAACATTATTATCAGCATGAGGATTTTGAATTACTTAGTGTGGCATGCGCAGTCTTGAGCATTTACATGATCATGTCGACCGCAACTATTTTGACAAGTCCGATCTTCTGACGTCCTTCGTGCTAGAAATTGAACATGCTACTCCGTAACATTTTTTCTTGAGTAAATAAGTCCTTGTTAATCCACAGAAATAAATAATTTGAAATGAAAATTCAGGAAAGGAACCAGGAACAATACAATGTTTGATCGATTATTGATGTTGTAATCAACTTTTGACGAGTGAATACAAACCAAAATATAGATTTCCTTTACAATACAGGCACCACGGATACCGCATAGACAGAGAAAGAGCTCTGAAAAAGATACAGGGTAGCTTGCATTCCGAACATATATAGTTATTTCTAACAGACTTCTAATATCAAAATAGTTTGAACTCTATGTTTAAGGAGCAAAATATAATTAGTCACATGTTCTGATAATTAGATTTTCTCAAGTTGTATCCAACCAAAAGGTAATCGTGTTTGCCCAATTACAAAGTTTGTAAAGTCTTGGAACATATATGAGCCTTCCAGGGTTCAATTTACCCATGTCATGTATATTCAATTTCTACTGTTTCTTAGTGTTTTGTCTCCATGATTATATGTTATGTATAGTTGTATCTGGGACTTGATTGTATCCAAAATCTGGTTTATTGTGTACCTGTCCAGAAGCTTTTATTTTGTAAACAAATAATACATAGTTAATGCACCTTTATGAGCGTGGATTAAATGTTCTGAACATTATCAATGCAAGTAAATGCGTTTTGGGGGGTCTGCGTTTACGACACTGGTATTCCCCATGGATAAACCTGTTTTACCTGATGTTTACATTTTATCTAGTTGACAACTTAGACTATTCTAGAAATTAACTTTTGATACACACCCCTCCTGGTTCTACTTTTGTGTCTAAGCTCTTTATATAGTATTGTTTACTTGAGAAATTGCTCATTCTTGCATTTAACATCTGAGGCAGAATCAGTCTTGTTGTTGTGTTCACTATTTCATTTGGGTGGAATTATTAATTCAAATTATTATTCACTAGAAATATAAAGTGTTCATCTATAATACCCTTGGACTGGAACATTAATTTGGAATTATAGTCGTTTCGTACAAGAGCATTTTTAGAGTATATTATTGTGATACATCAAACGACACATCGCCACACTACATGCCACTTGTATATTAGCATATTCGAGGCTACAGGCACGTCAACACATTCAATATTGGAACTAATTTGGAATACCACTGGAATTCAGATGGATTTTTATACATTTGAACTTGTGAAAAATCTTTAAAGATTATTTGGGTTTTAATTCTTACTGTACGTTCTTTTTAAATTTTCACTTTTTATTCTAAGGAAATAAATTATTTGTTGAAGTTTAGAAAACTTGTTCTTTTTCGCTCTTTCATGTTACTTAGTTTAAGACGATACAGTGCTAACGCCTATCCTACTCAAAGTTTATATTCTCATCATCCAAAAACCATATTTGTGAATACCCAGCATCAATGGAAAAATTCCAAATAACTTTCTATGTTCGATAAGGACGATAACTCCTACATAGATATTTCACATGAGTACAGTGTATCATAAATGTGTGAATTACATATAAGTTTGTAGCTATTTCACATGAGTACAATATATCATAAATGTGTGAATTACATATAAGTTTATAGCTATTACACATGAGTACAGTGTATCATAAATGTCTGAATTACATATAAGTTTATAGATATAACCCATGAGTACAGTGTATCATAAATGTGTGAATTACATATATGTTTATAGCTATTACACATGAGTACCGTGTATCATAAATGTCTGAATTACATATAAGTTTATAGATATAACGCATGAGTACAGTGTATCATAAATGTGTGAATTACATATAAGTTTATAGCTATTTCACATGAGTACAATATAATATAAATGTGTGAATTACATATAAGTTTATAGCTATTACACATGAGTACAGTGTATCATAAATGTGTGAATTACATATAAGTTTATAGATATTACGCATGAGTACAGTGTATCATAAATGTGTGAATTACATATATGTTTATAGCTATTACACATGAGTACCGTGTATCATAAATGTGTGAATTACATATAAGTTTATAGCTATTTCACATGAGTACAATGTATCATAAATGTATGAATTACATATAAGTTTATAGCTATTACACGAGTACAGTGTGTCTTAAATGCATGAATTACATATATGTCTGTAGCTATTTCACATGAGTACAATATATCATAGATGTATTAATTACATATAAGTTTATAGCTATTTCACATGAGTACAATGTATCATAAATGTATGAATTACATATAAGTTTGTCACTGACAGTTTACCTTTCACAAGCTATGGGCTTGAGGTACCTGGAACAATTATGAATAATTTATTACTAAGTTTCGCTTAATTTATGAACACTGACACCGGATTGGTGACAAATAATAATAATAATGGTTTGTTACCAGTATCCAGACGGCAGAAAACGTGTTGCAGACGGGTGGAGAGTTCAATGGAAATGGTCATTTTCCCTGTCGATCAGTCTCGAAGACGGAAATTTAAGTTCACATTTGACCAGAAACAGCAGTAGCTAGTTTTCGGATTAAATGTCTTACATGGATGATGAAATCATGGTTCCAGAAAAGGAACAAATACAAAGACAAACCATGCTTAGAAGATCACTACTGAACTTGGAAAAGTTTCATTCCCACGACGATAGGAAACAGTGTCAATCTGAACACCGTAGGAATACTTCGTCCCATCCTTTTGTGGGGTTCGCCAGGGGTGGCATCCAAACCCAACAAAATTACGTGTATAGCTGAAACTATGTTATTGTTTATGAGCTTTCTGAAAAAAAGACACAAAAGAAATGATCTTCAGATTTAGAGAAAACCATTCAGGGGCGGATGCAGTGTTCCAGCAGGAGTTGGAGCCGAAGGGTTGCTTCTCCTCCCACTACTACCTATGAGCGCAAAAAATCCCAACGTTTGGTAGAGTAAGTTTTTCTTGAAATTAGATAATTTAAAATATGTCCTGGCAACGTTTCAAATGCGGCATCTTCATGAGGCAAGCCCCATAGGCCCCTCTAAGGGTTTCATACTACAGACCCAGTGTCAACCATTTTACGCCCCATCCCCTTGCTAAGCGATATTACTGGACCCACCCCTGCCATTAAAACAGATTTGAGAATGTTACCTGTCTTCTGCACGAAAAGCTCCGCCGAATAATGAGTGAGACGTTTTCATCCATGCTGGCGCTGTCCATGGAGAACCTATGATCTTCAATTTGGGGTTGATGGATATGGCTTCCTTTAGAATCGGGATGATGAATTCTCTGTCCTTGTCAATGCTGAAATGGTTTAGGTTGAAGTCGGTTGTCCCTCCTGACGGAAGGTCATCGTAGGTATAAGGAGGTACGGCTTGCAGATCTGAACCGCCCATCGTCAGGCGAATGTAGCTTATTCCTAGACGACAGTTACAACAGCAACATCAATGACAATACCAAATATAAGAACAGACGAATTACAAGACAAGATGATGAAAAAGAAAACTACTTTATCTCAAACATATCTGAATAAAACGAAAGACAGTACCCAGAAGTCAAAAGAACTGCAAATAATTTTCTGAATTACTTCTCATTTTTAATGCATTGTTTAATCTTAATTCTATTAAGATTCATCAAATTATATGCCAACATAATAATCAACAATTCCTTCAAAGCAACATAGAAATCAATAGAAAAACCTTATACACCCACATGCCAAGAACTGGGTAAAATACAATAAGGCTGCAGAAGAATTTCTGAAAAGAAAATCAAATAAAATTTTGAAAAAATTCTCCTTGTTGACATTACAGTGAACTTTAAAGTTTCTCTCCTTGTTTGCATCTTTAGTGAAATTTTAAAGCTGTTTTCCTTTTCACAAGATGATATATTTAATGGGAAAATAAATCATTGTTTAGGAGGAGAATGTGACAGTCTTATAAAGAATTTCCACTTAACACGATTGAAAGTTCCAGAAATTGTTAGGGTTTTTTCACACCAAGATTTTTTCACGAATGAATGATATAGGTAGTGGATTAGTCAACTCCGAGACTGCAACTGAATTCTCAATTATTACCTATTGAATGCTCAAGATAGTGTACTATATAAGAAAGGTTTTGTAACGTGTGTGATGCTAGCAATATTGAAGATACGTTTCATTATTCATTTGAGTGTTTTTCTTTAAAGCTACATATACCAAGCTGTGCTGACATTGTGCACGACACCTAGTCATCTAGCGTTAAATTCGCCCTTCGGGTGGGTGGTAGTGGAAGCAAGGGTGTCGGAGTTTTTTAAAAAAAAATAACAATATGCAATATATATATATATATATATATATATATATATATATATATATATATATATATATATATATATAGAGAGAGAGAGAGAGAGAGAGAGAGAGACACAAAAACTTTCATATCGCGCTTTTTCAGAATGTACCGAGATACGTACCACGGAATATGTCAATTATCATTGGGGTCAACAATTTAATGCTTTGGGAAGGGAGCCTGACCCAATGTTTAAGACAAAATTCAGTTTGACAGTTGCTGACACCATGTAAAAATCTGTGCTGGTATCAGAAACCTGGTTAATAAAAGTAGGTAGCGTTGATATATCAGATAAACTTTGTTTTGAAGAACACTACTGAGGTCAAAAATGTACCAGCCACTGTTTATATAATAAGAAGAGAAACTTTTACCAACATCCGGACAAGATAGTAATCAGAGACGGGAAGTAAACGTAAATCACTTTCACTCAACAAATGAGAAAATATTAAGCGGACTGTAGAAAAAAGAAAACTTCAAGCAGAAAACAGCATCTCTCCTGAAAATCTTATCTTGATTTGCTGTCTTTAAAAGGACTGCATGTATTTAGCGCATGCATTTTCTTTTTTTTGTGTTGACCTAACTTTGTGTCAAAAAAATGGATTTAACCCGAATATCTGTTACAATTTCCCATTTAGCCATCAAGTTGTCATAAGTGATATGTGGCAAACATGTGATTAAAGGATTATAAATTTAATAATACTTGAAATTTTCAAAACTGATTTGCGACAAATACAACTGTTTTGTTAAACAATAATAACAATTGTTGGGGATGCTTTGTGATACCAAGCAAAAACGTGATGCTAATAGTTTTAAATTTGTAACAAGATCACTCGGGAATTTCCGTCCATTCCTTACTGACAAAATCTATTGAAATACCAAAATGTACCATGTTACGTACCACTGGAAAAAAATACCGCTGTAATCCGGTACACTGGTAAAGCTGTGCACCTGTAACACACACACACACACACACACACACACATATATATATATATATATATATATATATATATATATATATATATATATATATATATATATATTGCTTTTATTTTCGTTAGAAACCTTGCGAAAGCTCATTTGTTTCAGCATTGGATTCGCAGTCCAAAAATTGCAGAATCGCTACCCTCCCGCCCACCAGTCCCCTCTCCGGACCAATCTCAGTCGGTTGCCTCATTCTGTCCTTGGAAAGGCAGTAAGCTTCCATTCCTCGGCATGATGTAGACAATATTGTTTTAAACTTGTCTTTAAAGCCAACAGACAAGCATTTATAACTTTATTTGATTTGCTAACAACATTTGCGACTTCCCAAAATTCTTCATACCTTCTCATCCTGTGTCATTCGATCATGAGTTTCCATACGTTCAACAAATATATACGATCTACACGATGGAACGCAATTTTCATGTTCAAAAAATCAGATGCATAGAAGTCTATAATGAGTTTTATTTATAATTGTAACACTCTGAGAGGAAAAGTTTTTCATAGTTTCATTCCTTCACACAATCACGTGACCATTTGAACATTGATCTAGAAAATTTACCGTACAAATTCATAAAAAGCCTAATTTATATAGTACAGCTATTAATTGTACATTTGTACTATATAATTAGGAATAATAGAAAACCGATAATATGAAACAATAATTGCTATTCGATGGAGAGAACCATGTGCCTAATAATACGTCAAAGAAGCGGAAAACACGCCAGTTGATCATTATTGCCGACACTTACAATCTGGCAACCAGAAACGCAAGGGCTATTCGGACAATGTTTGGTAGCATGCTTAGGAGACACTAAAATAGCTGCAAATTGCATATAGATATACCTTACTTACCAAATGACGTCATATGCACATCACAAATCAATTAAACTTTCATTAAGGTGACTTAGCAGCTGAGATGGCTTATTCTTTGCCTAACCTTTCCCAGGTATCTTTCTTCATGCATGAACTTACCCGAGAACTTTATTTTACTGAATTAGTGCCGATCATTCCATAATGGTATCATATTGATTTTTGCATGCGTTTTAGCAGATGACTGAGTTTTGCCATTTCTCAGCGATTTAACCCTTTTACGGCTTATCAATCCATCGAAGTATTTCTGAGGTGCATTTGGTAATAATTGCAATGCCAGTAGCTGGTAAAGGAAAGTAACATTTCCATTGGTCAGAATGTTACCAAGTCAAAATGAATTGCGTTTATTTCTGTATGAACTGTAAGGAGAACTACTTTTCTAAGAATACCCATTTCTATAAATAGAGTCACGTATACAACATTCTAACAACTTTTAAACAAAAATAATAGGATAAATTTGGCTTCCATTGGTTGAAGGACTGGTATTATGATGACCTTATTACGATCAAGCAGGACAATCCCAAGTGCTATAAATATCTACGTAACAGAAAACCCCAAACATGTATTACTACGCTCATTTAAGATTTCTGTTTTTTTAATGATGCAAACAAAATAACACCCGTTTTCAATTTTTGCACGTAGCCATGACGTCAAGAATATGTCGCCATGAACTATCATCGGCCTCCAGTCCAAGCATATTTTAGCAAAATGAACAGAGAAAAGGCGCACGAACACGCGCTAACATTTCCCCAGTGTTACGTCAGACATGATACAGTGGGCCGCGTGAATGATGTTTGGGAATAAGCGTTCTAAATATTTGCATTTAATAAATCTACAAGTCACATAATAAGAAAACGGCGCGATTGACCTTTACATCGGTATATACATTTTGCCACAAATATTTTGCATATGTCAAAATATAACAGCAAATAATTCTTAATCACCAGTTTAACGCGCAAGACGCAGTATTGTCTGTGGCTTCATTACAATCGCCCAACGGGTTTGAACTTACATTACATTTCAAACAAACACAAGTGGAAAATGTTAAGAAATATGAGCAGGTTCATACAAATGTTAGTTGATTAATTGCTGTCCCTACATAAAAGGCTAATGCAGTTTTTCTTTTATGCTTACTTGCACAATTACATAAATTAAGCTTCCCCACGTGGCCGAGTGGTCTAGAGCGCTCGCCTTTACCAATCCATGACATCTTATCTCTAGCCACATGGGTTCGAGTCTCGGGCTCTTCCTTTGTGGGCATTTGAGAAAGCTTGCCAGTAGTTTCCTGTGGGTCGGTAGTTCGTTCTGGGGTTTTCCAGGATTCCTCACCCGCCAGTTATACTGGCCGCCATGTGCTTCAAATGGCGTTAAGCCCACAAAAACAACAATTATTAATGTTAAAGTTGAGCTTATTTGAACCGAAACCCTTCATGAACAAAAGTCGAAAGCAGAAGAACTCCATAGCCACATAAGCATTTGAGGTACATGCTCCCACGCCTGCTGCTAATTACAATCTTGTCAATCTGACAAAAACCACAAAAACAAATGTTATTTTCGACTAGATACTGCACAGTGTAATGTTCATTATGGGGAGGCAATCCGACGTTGAAAAGGGAGGTAAACTGAAAATTCTCCAGCATACAATCAAACAATCTCGTTAAAGAAAACAGAACGAGCCTTCAGTACAAGTCATACAAAGAATTATCGGGAAAATTAAAACTTTTGACTGACTCTTCCTGCGATGAAATAGTTATGTAGTTTCTAAACCCAAAGAAGCGCAAGCCTGATAATTATTATAAAATGGCATTATTAGCAGTTGACTTGGTACGTAATTTATTGTGCATTATTGGGTATCATGAGAATCTTTTAATTGATGTTTGTATATGGTTGCTATTTACCATTCTTGTTTCGACCGCTCCGGTGGCAGAGTGGTTATAGCGTCCGCTTCGGATGCGGGAGGTCGTGGGTTCAAACCCCGACCGAGTCATACCAAAGACTTACAAAACTGGTGTTAACAGCTGCCTCGCTAAGCGCTCAGCATTAAGAGCCCAGTGTTAGGACTGGTCAGCCTGGTGTTAGGACAATGTGACTGGGTGGGACATCATGCTACGTGTCTGCGGCATGTTGCCCCAGTTCTAGACATCGCTATAAACTGCCGCACTGCAGACATCGTTTCGACATGACTGGAAAATTGTTAAAGCTACGTTAAACTTTCAAAAAACACAAACACAAACACACCATTCTTATTTAAAAATCTTAGCATATTTTGATCGTGGTATACATGACACAGAGGAGAATGTGTCTCATTTTACTGGGTGTCTAATATTTAATAAAAACGACTATACATGTTCCTTATGTTCAAACGCCTTACAGAAAACAGTTGGATCATCGTCATCATCATAATCAACTTCATCATCATCATGAAAATAAACGACTAAGGCGACAACGATATCAACGATTGGTGACATACCTATTCCGGAACTTCCAAAAAGATTCTGCATGATTTCGTGTCGTTGTGGACTGTGATAAATGACATAAGCGGCCGAATTGGTAATGGCGGCTCCAAAACCGTCCACCGTCTGATAGTGCCTGTTTCTGTCGACAGTGACCAGCTGCCCCCCATTTGTTCCTTGACTGGCATGCACAGACGATTCATGGGAGAGCTTTTTATGTCCATCCCCGGTAGTTAGCCAGACGTCTAACACGGAGTTATCACCCGCTAATACTAGAGCTTCCAGTAGTGTTGAAGTTGCTAACAGCAGAACTAAATTAACAGAAAGAGCAGCATTTAATGTTGGAATGGGGTGGAGAGGGCAGTGGCGGTATTCTAAATATCTAAATCTGCCAACAGAGTAAGGCGATAATTCTTTTTAATTAGGCATGTGATTAAATGGCATATTTGATGGCTTCTCTTAATCACTGTGATAACCTTACATTAGATATAAAGGTATCTGCATCCATACAGTATTATTGATTCAATAATCTTGCATCAAACACAGGTGTATCAGCACAATCGTCATCTATTTTTCATTGATCTGATACACGCGTATCCGATTTCAGCTACTACTACCTAGTTTGCTAGTCGTATGTCAGATGCACGTAAAATGCATATCTGCATTCACGTACTACCTACCCTCTATTGTATGCCTGTACCTCATTTACACATGTATCTGATTTTGTACAGCCATTGGTTTCATCTGCGTACCTCAGATACCTGCTTATCCGCATTATCGTCCTGTCATCGGCTTGATCTTCGTACCTCACAATAAAAGCCTTTCCGCATATTTGTTATCGGTTTAACACTAGTAACAGTGATGCACGTGTATCCGGGTTACGGTACTATCCTCAGCTCAAGTATTGTACCTCGGATACGCGATTATCCACATTTTTGTTCGCTCATGGACTTAATACACGCACTTCAGATATGAATATAATGAATACGAGATTATGTACAATAGTGCCAACACGTGAAAAGGTCCGCACTTTTTATTAAATAGCGAGCCCTTTGCATTTCTTAAGCGCATGGAAACGAATCGTTTCTACAATATGTTCAGGGCGACACACCTCTCATCGCACTCAGGTTTGTAATGTTCAATCACAGAACATAATCTTTCCAGAAACTTCTGGTTAATTGTCTGTTTAAAGGATTTGTTTTCATGAGAATATCTAAAAGGACTAATTATTTATTTTCTTTCGTTTATTAACTGATGTCAAGTGGACGATAGAAATCATTACACTTTCTAAGAGCACGTGTGCCTGGATTCACTATTTTTCATTAGATCGGTACAACATTTTCTCCAGTGTTAATGACAATCGATATGGAAAAGAAAACAATGAAATGAGACGAATCTATATCCCAAAGTGAATCGTAAGAAGGAAGGGAGAAAAGAAAGGCACACAGATTATCTAACATTTGCATAGACGCATACATTCCAATACTGTTGGGGCTTTTGGATTTCGTTTTAAATTCCCATTTGATCTAAAGCTATTTCATTAGCTTACAATATATGCTAAAAAGGGCGTCAGCCACATTAAAATAAAAAACAGTACAGCATTCAAGTGTTACAAGTTTCATGGTATGGGTACATACATACATACAGGTATACATACATGGATACATACATACATACATACATACATACATACATACATACATACATACATACAAGTAATCACTTACGAACACACAGATAGACAGACTGCATATGTACGGACAAACAAGCTTGAAGCATAAACGAAAGTGCGAATATTGTTTGACTGTTGAAACAGATGTTTCATGCTGCATATACAAATGTTGATTGATCTACATGGATATATAATGTTTGCGTGTTTGAGAGAGAGAGAGAGAGAGAGAGAGAGAGAGTGTGTGCGTGTTGCATTGGGCAGGTACCTGCTAAGGACATCACATTAACCATTTCCCTGCTTTGACTGTACACTGCAAACATCTTTGTGTAGAAAGACTTTGCTAAAGACTGCGTGCTTATCGTTAGCTTACGTCCTGTTTACCGACCTTGTACTATTTAGACATGAAAGGTTGAAGATATGTCTTCCTGTGTATCATATCAAGCTACAAACATCTGTTCTACTTTCCATGTCTCCTTTACTATGAGTAGTTAATAGGGATACATTACGTACAATGGGAATTAGCATTACAGACCCCCCCGGGTCAGATTAAGTACAATGGAAATTTAACATGGCGAAAAATCGTGGGTCAGATTACGTACAAAGGGAATTAACATGGCGATAAATCGTGGGTCACTTTACGTACAAGGGGAATTTAACATGGGAATAAATCGTGGGTCACTTTACGTACAAGGGGAATTTAACATGGGGGAATAGAGTTTGGGCTTGTTTAGGGACAAGGGGAATTGAATATGGGATTTTTTTTTTTTTTTTAAAAAATTTTAAAAAAGGGGTAGGCAATTGAAAAGTCATTCTCTTTTCGAGAAATATGGCTGGCCCTGAAAAGGGCCTTTGGGTTTATGTTAATGTATCCATTAACATAAAGGGCACCGCATTGGTCTTCTTCTTGTCCTTAGGCTGCGTCTCACTGTTGGCCCGTAAATCAGGACTCTTTTGAGGCACCCTTGTCTTTCTACGTAGATCCCACGTATCCACAGACTGGTGTTTGTCCTGTGGACAACGGTCCACTTGGATCGGACATACATGGGTATGTCCGTCCGGAACATCATTGAAGACACAAGCGTAGAAGATTGCACATCGGTCCACATCTTGAAGCGACGAGAACAGGTGAATCAATGCAGTGAACTGCGCTTATTTATAGGTAGAGGAAGGATTGAAACGGATTGAGTTCATTGACCAATCCGAACACGCGTTACAAAATTCAGTCAGTCCGTATCCAATCCGAAGAGAGCAGTCTGTGACGTCACGTGGTCTATAAAGATTCGTTAGCGCTTGTGTGCAGTCAATCTATGCGACAGTGATTCAACATGACGGAAACTCAGAAAACCATCCATTGGGGTGCACCAGCAGGGGAGACCGCCCAAGGGAACCCGGACTTACTTTCAGAAGAGGTACATTGGGATTTTGTGGATTTTCTTACC
Source organism: Sinohyriopsis cumingii (assembly GCA_028554795.2). NCBI lineage: Eukaryota > Metazoa > Mollusca > Bivalvia > Unionida > Unionidae > Sinohyriopsis > Sinohyriopsis cumingii. Next base: position 49,765,939 of record CM068839.1, on the reverse strand, counting down.
TCGCAAGAATTTGTTCCGGAACCTTCGTTACCTTCTTCATTACCGCAAGTGGAGAATTTTAGACAGAGACAGAAAGAAGAATTGGAGAAATTTATACAACGGCGAAAGGAAGCGGAACAAGCTTTTCTCCTACAGCAACAGCAGCAAGAAGAAGAGGTAAGAAAAAAACAACAGCAACAACAGCAAGAAGAAGTAGCAGCAAAGAAACAAGAGGGTGAAAATCAAACGGTCACGGTACTGTTGGACATTTTAGCGGAGTTAAGAAGTCTGAAACAAATGTATCAGACTTCTTTATTACGACCGAAGAGAATACGACCTTCCCGAGCTAAACACGTTAGCCCTGTGACCAAACCTACCGTTCCACCCTTAGTGATTTCAACCCAATCATCATCATCAACGTTACGCAGTCCAGAAGTAGGCCTTGGCCGTGGCAAAGGCTTAAGGCAGTTAAAGTTGATTGCTTAAACTCACCCCTGCACCAAAATAAAAAGGCCCTTTTCAGGGCCACCCACATTTCTCGAAAAGAGATAGTCTTTCAATTTGCCAATAACTCAAAAACAAGTTAACAGCCCATTTTACCCCTATAGAACGTGTCTTTGTATGAGTGCGTGAGTGTACGTTCTTATTTTAAAATCAAAACTCAAAGACACTTACCTTATATCATTAATTTATTCTTTTATCCATTTTTACAATCCAATTCACAATTCACAACACAACACTTTAATAAAAAGTTCATTGACTTCTTCTTTCTCCTTGTTTACTCTCTCTGTTTTTTAAATTTCTTCACCGTCTTTTCCTCTTCTTCCATCTCACTTTCTTCCCTTCTTCTTTTCTTCTCCTGTTTCTTTGCCTCTTGTAAATAGAATTGTCTTCTTTCTTCCTCTTCTTCCTCTGAAGAATCCCTCTCTTCCTCCGAAGAATCCCTCTCTTCTTCTGAAGAATTCATCTTTTCTTCTGATTCCTCTTGTTTCTTTTTTGGGCAATCTGGAGACCAATGTCCTTTTTCTTTACAATAATAACAGGTCTCTTTACTTTTGTCTTTTTTAGCCCCTGTTTTTGTTCTTTTTTGACGGTCTGGACACTCTGAAGACCAATGCCCTTTCTTCTGACAGATATAGCAAGTATCTTGACTTTTATCTCGAAAGGAAGGAGAGTAGTCCGTGGGCTGGTCTGAAGAGAATTTTCTAATGACCCCTCGCAAAGCTCTGACGAAACGTTCGATTTGGTTAGTCTCTTCCATCTTTGTGCTCGGCTTGAGAGTGAAATGAATAGTGAAAGGACAAGACACACACCCTTTTATATACGCTGGTCTGCCATGACTATAAATTAGTCTATGGTGTTTAAACTTGAGTCATTTGACGTTTTACACTCAAGATGAAACGATCATATTCATTTGAGAAGAAAGAAGAAGAAGAAAGTAAGAGGCAGAAACGTGATCTATCGCCTCGTACCAGGGCTGAAATCTTGGCACAAATTCATGCCAGTGATTTTTGAAGAGGACATGAGTGAACCAGAATTTGAAACCTCTAAACCATGTTCACCACCCTTAGTCAACACTGAAAAATACAATTCCATTCGAGAGACGGAAAAGCGCTCCTCTAGAAAATTTAGAACCACGGCTTACAAATACACGGTGAAGTTTAAAGATTTCAAGGCTGAAGTGCCGTTAGAGAAAGCAGAAGTGTTCATCACTGGGGTGTGGGATTCTTTGCTCACCTCACTCAAGCGACAATGTCAACCCAAAGAAGACGATCGCTTGAGACTTTCCATACAACACGACGGTTTGAAATCCCCTGTTTGGTTCGAGTTTAGCACCCCTGCAGAATTGACTGCTTCCAAAGTCATGGACAAGATTCAACACGTACAACAATCTAATGATCAGTTTGACATCACCGATGGTAAAGCCACACTGGACATGACCCACGTCTCTCCTCCTCAAGGGACTGGACGCAAAAAGATGTTATTGGTGGACGACCTTCGCAACACCAAAAAGAGTCTCGTTCGAATTAACAACCCTCATGACCAGATGCGTTTAGCCCGTGCCATCGTGGTGGGACGAACCTATGCCAACAAGAACGACACGGTAGAATGGAAAAGAACCTGGAACACTATTCAACGTTCCTATCGAGCCAAACAACGAAACGAAGCAGAACTCCTGTTGCAACAAGCTGGCCTGTCCAAAGACACACCCTGTGGCATTCCTGAGATGCAAAAATTGCAAGATGTCCTAGCTCCACGCTACACCTTGAAAGTGTACCATCAAGAAAAGCGCGGGCCTCTGTTGTTTCGAGGCCAAGATTTTAAGGACGGAAAATACATTCATGTTTATTATCACGATGACCATTTCGATACCATTACCACTATCACCGGATTCCTGGGATACGGTTATTATTGTGAGAAATGTGATTATGGTTATAACAATCGAGAGCCACACAAGCATTGTGCAATGAAATGCCCAGGATGTTTGGCCTCTCCACCCTGTCTGAGCGAAGAACCAGTGCCTTGTTCAACTTGTTTGCGCACGTTTGTCAGCCCTACCTGTTACCAACAACATTTGAAAACACAAGGTTCACAGAAGAAATGTGCTTGTCAACTCCTGAGATTGTGCCCTACCTGTGGACAAGGCATATGTACCAATACTGCCAAGGCACACGTATGTCGAGGAAAGAAAAAATGTCACATTTGTCACCACATCGTGGACTTTGAACACCAATGCTACGTGCAAAAATACCAACCCCCACCAGAGAAAGAGGACGGTCACAAGAAGAAAGGCAATTTCATCTTTTTCGATTTCGAATGCATGCAAGAGACCGGCATTCACATCCCTAATTTCTGCGTGGCTCATCGAGCGTGCGAGAAGAGCATTCAAGAACCTATCTTCAGTCATTGCCCTCACTGCAGCAAGATTCCCGGAGGGCGTGAAAAAATCTTTCGAGGACCGTACACGTTAGCCGATTTTGCCCAATGGGTCTTAGATCCCATCGACAAGACGTGGAGCCAAGAGGACATCGAACGTTACGGAGATTGTCATCGTCATGCCACAGTGATGGCTCACAATTTCTCCGGATACGATGGACAGTTTCTTCTCAGATACTATACGGAACAAGGTACCGAGCGTCCAAAGTGACTTTGAACGGAGCCAAAATCATTTTCATGCAAGTGGGACAAGTACAGTTTAAAGATTCGATGAGTTACTTGGCCATGCCTTTGAGTCGAATGCCTAAACCGTTTGGAATGACAGAAATGGCTAAAGGTTATTTTCCTCACTTTTTCAATACGGAGGCCAATCAACAAGCCGTTCTATCCCATTTGCCTGAGGCTCACTATTACGACCCCGACAACATGCGTACCGAACAACGAGAAGCTTTCTACGCTTGGTACCAGGCTCACGCCTCGGCCCTTTCGACTTTCAGGAAGAAATGTTAAAGTATTGTCGTTCCGACGTGGACATTTTACGACGTTGCTGTGGAAAATTTCGAGAACTGTTCATGGAACACGGAGGGGTCGATCCTTTGAAAGAAGCTTGCACCAGTGCCAAAGCGTGTTCCTTAGTGTATCGACAACGATTCATGCCTGAAAACACCGTGGCTGTCATCAGCCCTCAAACGACCCACTTTGTCAAGCGTCAATACTCGGTCAAAGCCCTACGTTGGTTACATTACTTGTGCGACAAGGAAGACAAGTGGATTCAGCATGCCCGCAACGGAGGAGGCGAAAAGACCATCGGAACGTATTCGGTCGATGGCTGGGACTTAGAAAACCCCAAGATCGTGTACGAGTGTAACGGTTGCTCATTTCACGGATGTCCCGTCTGTTACCCTGATCGTAGCACTAAAAATCAGTTTTTACAACGAACCATGGAAGACTTGTACCAGGACACTTGTCAGCGACGCCTAAAGTTGGAACAGGAAGGATACCAAGTGGTGGAAATGTGGGAACACGAGTACGATCACCGTTTGAAAACCGATCCCGAGTTTAAACGTGCCGTGGAAAGTTACCAGTTCATGGACCCGCTGAACCCGAGGGATAGTTTGTACGGAGGAAGGACCAATGCCACCTGTTTGCTGTACCAAGCCGACGAAGAGAAAGGAGAAGAAATCAAATACTTGGACGTGTGTTCGTTGTATCCCTACGTGTGCAAATATTGTCGCTTTCCTGTAGGGCACCCGCAATTGTTGACGGAACACATCGACCTGAAAAACATTCGACAATACGAAGGCTTGATCAAGTGTAAAGTTTTGCCTCCCACGAACCTATACCATCCCGTCTTACCTCACCATTGTCAAGGCAAACCGATGTTTCCCTTGTGCCGTACTTGTGCCGAAACGTGCAACCAAGACCATCCTTGTCAGCACACCCAGGAAGAACGGGCCTTGACGGGAACCTGGGTCAGCGTAGAATTGTTCAAAGCTCTGGACATGGGATACCAACTGTTAGAAGTGTACGAAATTTGCCACTTTCCCAAGACACAACAATACCACAAGGGTGATCCCAGTCAGAAAGGCATTTTCGCTAACTACGTGGATGCCTTTTTGAAACTGAAACAAGAAGCCAGCGGCTATCCTTCCTGGTGTCACACTCCTGAAGACCAAATACAATTCAAAGAGAAATACTATGAACAAGAAGGCATCACTTTAGACCACATCGAGAAAAACGAAGGCAGGCGGTCGTTTGCCAAAGTGATGTTAAATTGCTTGTGGGGTAAAATGGCACAACCACCGTGTTTACCCAAGACGGAGTATTTGACAGAACCTTCCCGCTACTTCCAGATGATTCACGACAAAACCAAATACATGAAACACGTGGACGTCGTTCGCGAGGATTTGATCTTGGTCAATTACGAAGAAGATCTGGACTTTGTACAAGACGATCCTTTTGGAAATGTCATCATTGCGGCTTACGTCACAGGCCATGCTCGCTTAAAATTGTACGAAGCTTTAGAACTGTTAAGGGAACGCGTCCTGTACTTTGACACAGACAGTTGCATTTACATCCATCACCCGAGTCAACATCACCCTAACATCGAAGGAGACCGTTTAGGAGCCTGGACAGACGAGCATCCCGACGACAAGATTCTAAGTTTTGTCAGTGGCGGTTCCAAAAATTACGGCTACGAATACCGGGGCAAACAAGGAGAAGTGCACACGACGTGCAAAGTGAAAGGACTGACTCTGAATCATCGTACCAGTCGAGTGGTCAACTTTGGGGTATTGAAAGAAGCCTTGCAATCGGGAGAGGATGAACACTTTAAAGTGACCACCTATCAACCCAACAAGATTGTACGTTTACCCACTAATCACATCGTCAGTCGGCCCTTGGAAAAAGTCTATCAAATCGTGTACCAGAAGCAAGTTCGACTTCCCAATCATTTCACCTTACCGTATGGACAAGTTGGTATTGGTCTGTATATAAAAAGGAACCCTAGGCAAGATCGATAGTTCATTGTGACTACCAAGACCAAGCAAACAAGATGAATACTTTGAAAGAGACATCGTTCCAGTTTGGGGAATGTAAAAAAGTTGTATCTTCCTCTAGTGTGACTAATATTGGATGGATAAGATCCATGCATTGCGACGGAAAATGTCCGGAAGGAAACTGCGATTGTCCATGTGGTTACCATTGTAATTGCGTAACGGAGTTTGCAGACGAGTGCGATTGTGAGCCTTGCGATGGGAACGATGCTGAACGCTGTGACCTTAGCGATGCCGTAAAGCATCATGGGAACTTTGTTCTCACGACCGCTATCATGGAAAGTGATGCTGTGCGTGTCAAACCTGAGGAATGAGAAAGTGATGCCGCTCGTCCTCTTAAGCAAATTTAATGGGTTTCGTTTTAAAGGGGAATGTTCGCCTTCACGTCTACCCCCCTACGGATGTCATCCAGCCCTGAGCAAACTCCTGTTCATGTCACCCAACCCTCATCGAAACGAACCTGTGAAAGACGAATATTCGTTCCCTGTGCGTTTGTCGGAATACTGCGACTTTGAAAATCGTCTTCAATCGTTCAAAGGAAAATGGCCTAAGTATCTGGGAGGACCGACCCCCGAAGAATTAGCCAGAGCCGGATTTTTCTACTTGGGCGAAGGAGATAAAGTCAAGTGCTTCAGTTGCGGTGTGTCACTTCACCACTGGGAACCGCAAGATTCGGCCTACGTAGAACATGCTCGATGGTCACCGAATTGTCATTACTTACCCTTAGTGGGACCGAGACATTGAAGTAACTTACCATAATCTGTTCATGGATACTTTACAAGAGAACATTCTTGCTTTGCCTGTGGATTTGAGAGAACGCATTTACCGAGAGCTGGTCAAAATACAAGTCAAACGTAAAGAACAATTGCATCCGTTACGTCACCGGTGTTTGAACCACTGGTACCTGAATGCTATACAAGGACTGATTGAGTTGAAAGTGTTCCATTGGACAGACATTGATCAACGACCCCCTGGTTTTAAAAAGAAATGGTTTGGTATGGACGATTCTATCTACTACATTGTAAACGTACTGCATCGAATTCCAGAGGAAGAGTTAACGAATTACCAAGATCTTGTACGCAATGTGAGCATGATGAAAGAGGAAACTTCTGAACGAATTGTAACGTGTAAATTAGTGACTAAACGATTTAGATTTGACAATGAATTGAAACCATGTCTGTGCAAACAGTACATGTCTTGTGTCAGACCAAAGAGGATTTAGTATGACCTATTCATGGATACTTTGCTAGAGAACATTCGTGCTTTGCCTGTGGAGTTGAGAGAACGCATTTACCGAGAACTGATCAAAATACAAGTGAAACGCAAACGCAAAGTTATTCAACCGTTTTTAAGTTATGCTCTGTTCCAAAGTGCAAGAAGACTGATTATGAGTGGATATTACATCAGGCACAAAGTTAAACGAGGCTATTGGCCACCACCCAACGATTCCAAAAACAGTGTATATACTTATGGATACTTTACAAGAGAACATTTTGGGCTTGCCTGAGGAGTTGAGAGAAAGGATTTACCGAGAGCTGGTGAAAATATAAGTCAAACGTAAAGAACAATTGCATCCGTTACGTCACCAGATCTTTAACCACTGGTACCTGAATGGTATAAGAAAACTGATTCGTCAGAAATTGTTTCAGTGGTCAGACATTGTTCAAAACTTTGAGGTCGCCAATGATGTACATGTTCATAATTTTGGTTACTTCGACATTCACTTACTGCAACGTATTGAGGAAGACGAGTTAAAGGATTACCAACATTTGTTACGTGGAATCTGCTTAGCGGAAGACGAAACTTCTAAACGAACTCTGACGATTCGGTTACAGTATGTAACATTTAAATTCCCTACTGGAGAACGAAGATCTCTGGCTAGAAAGTACGTGTATTGCATCCGAAAAAAAAGAGAATATAAAAACAGGCTGCCATGCCACGACTTATGTCACATGTCATTGAACAGATTCCGTGGAAGGAACTCAATGACCATATTCAAACCGTGGATCATTACCATCGATTATTACAAGAACTGTATCCATTCAATTTGGGACGACAAGTGGTGTGTGTCTTAGTGACTTGTTTTCTGGGATTTCGTTTACCAGCCGATTCTTTGTGGACTCTTTACGATCAGTACTTACCACCTCAATGGCCTTAAATGGTCACGAAAAACTCCTTTTGCTCAAAGCCTTGCGTTTTCATCTGGATACTTCTCGACCTCAACAAGAAAAAAAGATTGGTCAACTTTAAGCTACCCAAGACGTGTATGACGATGTGTGTGTAGCTTGTGACTTACATCCCCATTCGACAGATGTCCGTGCTTGGAAAGAATGGGGTTTTGAGGCTTGGACCCAAGAAGTGGCCCAGCATGCACGAGAGTTGTTCAAGGAAAAAGTTACTTTTCAACCCGTGTTAGTGACGGTGCCAGAAGAACCCGTCACCCAGGACAGGCCTGAAAGACCCTTTCGGGAGGACACTTGTGTGACCTTACCCCCTACTATAGAACTGGTTAGAACATTACCCAAAACATGTTGTTGTACAGACACTTGTGTTTATTCCACGTTAATGGTTATCATGTGCCTTTTATTCTTGTACTTAAGCCTTCGGCTTTTATGTATTTTTGTCTTTCGTATTCATGTTTAAAACATTCAATAAACGTGTTCTGAAAAAAGTATATAAACTCTTGTCTTGTTTGTTTTCGTGTCACAAGTGACATTTCTCACACAATGCTACCACTGCTGTCTCTGCTCCCTCTTCCTCTACTGTCAAAGTCATCGACGAACACTTAGATCGTGCCAGTTGGGAGGCTTTGTATCTTCGCCATCCCTTTAACATGCTCATTGCTGGACCTAGCGGTTCAGCCAAACTGAATTCGTCAAACGTTTGATCGAACATAAACATCATTTGATCGATCGACCACCTCAATGGATCGTGTGGTGTTACAAAGAGTGGCAATCGGCGTACAGCCTCTTGCGAGAAAGTCAAGGCGATTCCATCGTGTTTGTGGAAGGCATTCCTAAAGAAGACGACGCCATCGTCTCTAACTCCCGTCAAACCCATTTGGTCATTTTCGACGACATGTTAGGAGAAGACGAAGAAGAAATTAAACTGTGGTTCACGCGCAAAGGGCATCACCGTAATGCCAGTGTCGTTTACATCACCCAAAACTTGTTTCAACAAAGTAAAGCCCATCGCACCATCAGTCTCAATGCGCATTACGTGGTCTTGTTTAAAAGCCCTCGAGATAAATCGCAAGTGCAAGTCTTAGCCAAACAGTTAGGAACGCCTTGGCTGACTCAGGCGTACGACGATGCCACTCAAACTCCACACGCCTATTTACTCGTCGATTTGAAACCTACCACCCCCGAGGATTTGCGATTTCGTACCCACTTGTTTCACCACTGGTGCCAAGACGGAGGGCCTGTCCTGTACACGTCTCAGTCCTCGACTTAATTTCACTCCCCATAAAAAAATCTATAAAAACCTCAGACCTTTTTCGTCTGTCTCACACAGTGTGAACATGACGTCCCTTCAGTCGCATCTTCCCGTCAAATTGATTCGTGCCTTGTATGGCATCAGTCGAGAATAAAATCCACAAACACGAGCTCGTGTCTTAGAAGTTAGTCTCAAAGAAGTCTTACGATGGTTCACGGTGACGGCACGTCAAATACTCCAAGGAATCATTCAGATTCCTCATCAAACCAAACGCTTTTTCGATCGAAACAAAGTCGCTTTGGTCCAACTGGCCGATCCCCGCATCGACACTCAAACCAAAAAACAAATCATTTTGAAACCTGGAGGGAGCGGTACTCTAGGAGGGGTCATCATTCGCTCTCTCTTAAGATGGGATCCTAATGCCCCCAAAGTTATACCCAAGAAAAAAGTCCAACGAAGCCCCAAGAAGAAAAAGACCAGGTCCCCAAGGAGAACTTCTCCAGTGGCGGGACCCTCCTCTGATCAGACACCACCATCCCGGAAAAAGAAAAGAAGCCCCCAGAAAAAGAAACAGAGAAAAAGTCTCCAGAAAAAGAAAAGCCCACAGAAGAAAACTAGTCGCAAGAGAGGCACTTCGGCCAGGACGCAACCTTACACTCGCAAACCACGATCTGCCACGGCAGTGACTGCGTCTCCGGCATCCTCACGTTCATCCACTTCTCCGTTGATGACACCAAGAACTGAAGAGTACTTGGAGACGTTGATTACACCAAGAACTTCTCCGGTGATGACCCAAAAAGAACTTCCCCAGTGGCAGGACCTTCCAATTTAGTGGTAGTGGCTGCTGCTCACAAAGTACCTTCTCCCAAAATCAAAGTCCAAGAAAGATCGGGCATGTTACAAAGTTTACTGGATTTCTCCAAGCAAGAACTGGCTCGATTTAGTCCGTTGCGTACCCCTGCACGACGTGTCATGAGTGTCCTCAAACTGATACGACGTAAAGACAATCAGTGGCGATGCGTTCCAGTATAAAAAAGACCTGTGACCAAGTCGGGGGTATCAGTGTTTTTTGGTACTCCTGAAGACTCAAAGATGTCACCCTCCAGAAAACCCCAAGGAGAGAAAAGGAAAGGACTGCCACCACGTTTAGTCAAACATGGGGACATGTTATCTATCCTGTCCAAAGCTTCTCCACCTCTACGAAAAAAACTCATTCAATCGGCCTCCAAAGAGGTCATCAATACCGTGTGCGAATGCTGTTTGAACGTCTTGAAAGGCACGATCCCTTTGTTCAAACACCAGAAACAATGCTTAAGCAAACATCGTCACGTTCTTCGCCAAATGGTTCAAAAGAAAATTCCCATTCGTCAAAAGAAGAAGATGTTGGTCCAACATGGAGGCATTTTGCCTCTCTTGTTAGGCCCCATACTGAAAGGGGTCTTGGGAACAATGTTGGCAGGACTGGTGGGAGCAAAATAAAAAGGCCCTCGGAAGTCCCAAGATCTCAGAATCGACCCCTGACAACCCCATGGAAGGACGAAAACTAGCTTTAGTGCCTTACAAACGATGGATGGAATACCATCGGTGGCAAGAACAACGCACCCCGCATTTACCTCCCAATCCCAATTTGAGCGAGATGTCCCAGTTACAACACGAATTGCAGTCCTTAATGGATCGCCAAGATTTGTCCGAAACAGAAAAATCGCAAAAGTACGGTCAACTCTTGCAACGACTGCAACTCTTTCACCAGAAAGCTTTAGACGAAACAGCTCTACCCACTCTGAAAGATTTTAAGACCTTGATGAAAAGTTCAGCACCATCATCACCACCACCACCACCACCACTACTACCATCCCCAGGGGTCACCAGAGATGCTACCCCACGAAGACCTGAGGAAGAAGAGATGCGAGAAGTGTTTCAAACACCGTCAGCAGCTCCCATTTCAAGTAAGATTGCAGCATCCTTGTTGACCCCGTCCCCCACACCCCAACGAGAAGAAATGAAAGCTTGGGTTAAAAAGATGATGTCCACGCCTCCTTCGACAGAAGTGAAAAAGAAAGAAGGGAAACCAGAAGTGAAAAAAGAAAAGAAGACCAAAGCCATTCCATTGCCACCTCCACCTCCACCACTACCTTCGACTTCTACTCCCGTAGCCCATCGGACACGTAAATCCGTTTCCAAACCACCCTGTCGACCCACCCAAAGTAGCATCACCGAAGAGTGGGTGACTTATTAACACACCAACCAACACAAAAAATAAAAAATGGAAAAAGTCTTAGCCAGCATTTACTACGATCCCTCGCATCCTGCAGGTTACGCAGGAGTTCAAAAATTGTATCGTGCTGCCAAAACGCGACTGAAAAGTCTCCGTTTACCTCAAGTGCAACGATGGTTACAATAACAAGCTACCTACACTTTACACAAACCCATTCGACGCAAGTTTGCCAGAAGTCGCACCCGAGTGGAAGGCATCGATCATCAATGGCAAGCCGATTTAGCCGATGTCTCTCATTTGGCCAGCTACAATCGTGGCTACAAATATTTGTTTTGTGTCATCGACGTCTTTTCCAAATTTACCTGGGTCGTGCCCTTGACTTCCAAATCGATCAGCGAGTTAGTGCGAGCCCTGCAACGAGTGTTGAAACAAAGCGGTCGTCACCCTCTTCGATGGCAAACGGACAAAGGCACCGAATTTCTGAACCAAGCTTTCCAAAAAGAATTAAAGAAACGTGACATTCATTTTTTTACCACCGAGAATCCCGAAACCAAAGCCAGCATCGTGGAACGTTTTCAACGTACTTTGAACGAACGCATGTGGAAATATTTTACGCATCACCACACTCTGAAGTACATCGACATCTTACCGCACCTGGTGCAAGCGTACAACCAATCTTACCATCGAAGCATCGGACGTGCCCCGCAAGAAGTGACTCCCGACAACGAAGTGCTGGTGTTTGAGCGCCTGTTTGGTACGTCCCCGACGAGGGCTGTCCCCAAGAAAAGTGGAGAGTTGACCGTAGGAGATTGGGTGCGCATTGGCAAAACCAAACGCACTTTCGACAAAGGTTACTTACCTAACTGGACGACCGAATTGTTTCGCGTCACTGGACGAGTGCATGGCCGTCATCCTGCCGTCTATAAATTGGAAGACGTGAGCGGAGAAGTGCTCAAAGGAACGTTTTATTTGCCCGAGTTACAACGTGTCACCAAAAAAGAAGACGACGTGTACGACATCGAAAGCATTCTCGAACGCAGAACCCGTAAAGTGGGCAAACGACGTGTCAAAGAAGTCAAAGTACGTTGGAAAGGATATCCACCCAGTTTTGATTCTTGGATCGACGCTTCGCAAGTCATCGACTATAAAAAGAAGTGACCATCATGCCCTTTCACACAGCAGACACAACTTACGTCGACTACTCCTCCTTCACCTAGTTCTTCTGTGCAAGATTTACAAAAACAACCCTTGTGGGTGTAGTGTGGAGAACGTGTGCCTAAAACGCAAATCGTCTTTTTCTGCCAAATCTTCGTGGTGTATTGTGTCATCGGGGCAGCCATTGCCAATTTGAGTTTGCAACAAGGAGACAAACAATTGTGGACCATTTTATTGAGCAGTTGCATCGGTTACCTGCTTCCCAATCCCTCCCTGAAATTCTCTTCCAACGGGAACCTTGTGTCCAGTGCCAGTGTCAGTCACCACTCCAATAACAACCACAATCAGAACCCCATTTTGGGCGGAGACACGCCTCTGACGTCCACTAACCCCTCGGACAGCCACAGAACTCTGGAATTATGAGTCACCAAAACCAATTTTACTTAACCTTACCCAGTGACAGTTCCATGGAGGTGTTTCCCCACAACACGTTGTGCTGTTACACGGCCAAATTACCTCAGGCCATCCCCTTAGATCACGAAGCCCATTGGGAAGTGGCTTTAGTGGAAATGATTCACCCGCCCCAAGTCCTCAATGTCCTTTCCAATCAAAATTTTTTTCATGTGGAAGTTCATGACGAGCAATTGCAAGAGTACTTGGATAAGAATGTCAAATATGACAATAAAACCTATAATGAGAAAACTCAAAAGTGGACCTACCACTTGTTGATTCCCCCAGGCTATTATTTTAGTGGTCAACATTTGGTCAATACCATAGCTGCCAGGTTTAATGGCGTGTTTGGGAAAGCTTTGGAGCATGTGGACAAAAGTGTCACCATGGAGTACCACAAAGTAGCTCGTCGCTTCTTAATACAATTTGAGCGGAGTAAAATCATGTCCATTTTATTTTGTCCTGAATTGTTTGACATGTTGGGCGGAGACATGAACATGAGAATGACCATACTCAATAACAACGAATTACCCATCGTTTACGACAACGAGTCTTTTAGCAAGTTATTTCGTACCCCAGTAGAACTGAATCAAGGACTGAATTTGATGTTCGTGTATTCCGATGTGGTGGAGTACAACGTGGTGGGACACACCTCCGTACCGTTACTGCGTGTCATTCCTTTCAAAGTGGATTCTGCCACGAACGCTGACGAGGAAGGTGGAAACACTTACCACGTCCACCGCGAATTTGTCCATCCTCACTATTTGCCGGTCAGCAAGTCGTATTTGGACACGGTCAACATTACTATAAAAGGAGATTTGGGACAAAATATTCCATTCACCAAAGGAAAAGTCACGGTGAAACTCCATTTTCGAAAACGGTTCTCTCACGACTCGTAAGTCATGTATCCAGTGTACCGAGGGGTTGCACGACAGCGAGGGCACGGTTTAGGAGATATGTTAAAATCGGCCTTTCGTTCGGTGGCCCCGGTATTGAAACCGATGGTGACACGCGGATTGCACGCCTTGAAAGATGCGGCACTGACGCAAGGCAAAGAATTTCTCCAAAATGTCATCATCGACAAACAAAACCCTAAAGAAGCCTTCATGAGGGCAGGCAAAAATGTCTTGCTGCAAACGGGCAAAGACATTTTGGGCCAACGAGACACACCTATAAATGCCCTGCATGCTACCGAGTCAGGCATTCAGCAAGGACAAGGCAGAAAGAGACGACGAAGAAAACACCCTTTCACCAGACTTCAAGCGAAAAAGGCCAAGAAAAGAAGAACCGTTCGAGACTTAGACGTTTTCGATTATTGAGAAAGAACAAAAACAATGATGCACCGAGAGTCTTGTGCTTGTTCCAAGACGTAACTGGATATGTTTATCATGCCCCCCACCATGATGACCATGCAAGAATCCCAGTGGGTGGAATTTCACCCGGTCTCCTCATTGACCGATTCCGCTCCCATCGAGTTTGAAATCAAAGGACAGCCCGAAGATTACATCGATCTGAATAGCAGTTACCTATATTTAAAAGTGAAAGTGATCGAACTACCCAACGCTGACCTAGCCGATGATGATGTAGTAGCTCCCGTCAATAATTTCATGCATTCCTTGTTTAGCGAAGTGGACTTGTACTTGAATAACAAACTGGTCAGCAGCAGCATGGATACTTACCCCTATCGAGTCTACCTGGAAAATCTCTTGACGTACGGAAAAGAAGCCAAGAACACTCATCTGGATGCTTGCGTGGTATGGAAACCTGACCAAGCGACTAGGTTCAAAATACAACGGGATTTGTAGAACGAGGAAAGAAAATTGCTAGAAGTCGTGTTTTAGAACTGATGGATCGCTTGCATTTGGACATGTGGTTGCAAGAAAAGTATTTGCTGAACAGGGTGGATATCCGCTTGAGACTGAATCTCAGCAGTGCTGCTTTCCATTTGATGGCTGCAGAAAATTCCCCTTACAAAACTATCATTCAAGAAGCCAGACTCTACGTGCATCGCGTAGAAGTGTTACCTAAAGTGGGAAACGACATCAGTCAGACGTTGAGCAGAACGACCGCCAAGTATCCGATCCGACGCGTGGAAGTGAAAACCTTCACCATTCCTGCTAGACAGCGATCCATGATCGAAGATCATCTGTTCCAAGGACAGTTACCCAAGCGTTTGATTGTTGGTATCGTCAAGAATTCAGCCTTCAACGGAGCCTACCACGAAAATCCTTTCAACTTTCATCATTACAATGTGTCCAAGATCGAAGTCAGTCGCGACGGCAAGACCTTGTGTACCCGACCTTTCGAGCCTAACTTTGGTGCCGCGAAGAATTATTTGAGATCGTACTTGTCCCTGTACAAAGCTACCAGACAGTTAGGAACCAACACCAGTCACAGCATTACGTACGACGATTATGCAGGAGGCTATGCTTTGTGGGCTTTCGATTTCACTCCTGACCAAGGCAGCGACGAGGGACATTTCCACCCTATAAAATCTGGCCAGATTCGTGTGGAAATTCAGTTTGCGAGTCCACTACCCCCAGAGAACACAGTGAACGTCATCCTGTATGCAGAATTTGATAATACGATAGAAATCAACAGTTTGAGAGAAGTCATTCTAGATTACTAGAAGTCATGGAAAACTGTTATCCCTCTTTGCCTAGTGGAGAAACTTTGGACATGAAATGTGAGGAGACTGTGGAAGAAGAAGTGATCATGATGAAGTCAAGATGGCCAGAACAAGAAGCCCATTTAGTCTCCTGTTTTGCCAAACACTTGGTCGAAAAAATGACGGAATTGATCAAGAAAAATTGCTATGGATGTCAAAACGATCATCCCAGTCAAATTCAACACGATAAATGCCTGATGTTGAGTCAAGAAGAAAAATTGGACGAGTACCTGGACGAAGCTTGGAGTCTCATCTCGGACAAAGACGTGTTGCATCAGTGGTATAAAGACTTGCGTGAACATTCTTGTCCACCATTAACCACTCAAGAGATCCATCGTATCTAATCTCTCCTGAATCAGAGTGAGGAGACGAAACGAAGAAACGGTTATTTGTCAGACATTTTCAAGCAAAAAGTCAGGATTGAATTGACGACGTATTATTACCTGTGAAGAAGAAGAAAAAAAAACACAAATCAATGGATACCTGGGAACTTTATTACCTTTTGAACCACAGTTCGTATACGGCTTCTTGGAATCCTGTCGTCTGTGCTAAAGATGAACTCCCTCATCGCAAACCTAAAGACCATCAAGCTTACGTGATCAACACGGACGACAGTCATCTCCCAGGAACCCACTGGGTAGCCGTCTACTTTCCTCAAGAAGGATGTGTGGAATATTTCGATTCGTACGGATTGCCCCCTTTGGAAGACGATATCATTGACTTTGTGAGAAGAAATGCTCAAACCACCCGATTCAATAATGTGAAATTACAAGGCACAGATTCCTTGGTGTGTGGACAGTACTGTGTGTATTTTCTGCATCATCGCAGCCTGGGCTATTCCTTAGAACATTTAGTGACTCATTTTGATCCTCGTTCTTCTAGAAACGATGTGAAAGTAGATCGATAGTTTTGTGACCATTATGCTTATCTTTTGTCTCAAGCTAGGAAACGTAGTGTCCATCAATGGCCTAATGATTTCCAACAGTGGAAATCACAATTTCATTCACAACGTTGTCAGCCCTGTTTAAAGTAGACTGTAAATTGAGAAAAAAATGTTTGTGATTTGAAAAAATTGTTTGATGTTATCATGTTGGATTATTGTTAAAAAATGTTAGAGTTGTTGTTTAGTGTTAAGTGATTATTGAATAGAAATGTTGTGTTTTGAAAAAAATGCCTTTGTCTTTTGTTTGACTATAAGAATGTTTGATTCATGCTCTTTGACTTCTCTCTATCCCTCTCATGACACTCACTGAACGTTGCGGCCCGAAAACCGTGTGGGGGATGTTTTCCTTCACGTCCGCGCTTTGACTTTAAGAACCGGGGTTGTTTCCAGTCTAACCAAAAGATATTACAACTGCTGAGTGGGATAAGGCACTAAGCACCAAAAAAGAAACTTCCCCTGGAGAGGATAAAATAGGATATATCATGTATAAAAATATTCCAATTAACATCAAAAAATCAATAATTAATTTCTTAAACAAAATCTGGAAAACAGGAATACTACCTGATAAATGGAAAACTGCTATAGTTATTCCTATACTGAAACAAAATAAGGACCCCCACCACGTCAGCTCATACAGACCTATCTCATTAACAAACAATATATGCAAGATCATGGAAACAATAATAACTAATCGCCTAAAATGCCACCTAGAGCAAAATAATTTAATATCCGAAAACCAATGCGGATTTAGAAATAAAAGATCCACTACGGATCAACTCATAAGACTGGAAACAGCGATCAAATTAGCCTTCAACTCAAAAAGGAAAGCAGATAGGAATCTAATAGCGGTATTCTTAGACTTAGAAAAAGCATTTGACCTAGTATGGACCAAAGGCTTACTAGCCAAATTAAATCACTATGGAATTACTGGTCAAATGTTCAATTTCATCGAAAACTTTTTAACAGACCGCAAAATAATAACTAGAGTCGGAGACACACACTCTGAAATACACCCCTTTGAAAATGGAACTCCACAAGGCAGTGTACTCGGTCCCACTCTTTTCAACTTAATGATCAACGACCTAGATAAAATCTGGCAACCACACAAATTGAAATTTCGCAATTCGCGGACGACAGCGGAATATGGAAAGCTGGCAACCCCAGCAGTCAAAAAACCATACAAACTATACAAGATAGTCTAAATAACATAGGAAAATGGGCTGACAAATGGGGGTTCAAACTGTCACAGGATAAAACAGAAGTCATAATATTTTCACCCACACGTAAACTAAATAAACCACAACCGACTTTTACAATAAACAATCAAGTAATTAAATATGTTAAATTTAAGAAGTTCCTGGGTATGTACTTCGACGAACACCTAAATTGGGGAAAACACATACAGGAAGTAGTACAAAGATGCGATAAGGACATCAATCTAATAAGAAGCCTTAAAGGATCGAACTGGGGATCCAATCAGGAAACACTGTTAGCAATATATCGGGCACTAATAAGATCCAAACTTGATTATGGGTGCCAAGTTTACAACCTAGCACCAGCAAAACAACTAAAAAAATTAGAGCAAGTACAACGAAAAGCCCTAATTACAATAACTGGAGCATTACCATCAACTTCACTAGCAGAACTCCAAGTACTAACAGGTGAGCTACCGCTCCATCTCAGAAGACAGGAATTAATACTGAGATATGCAGCCCGATTACGAACACAATCAAACACTCACCCCACCTTATTAGCAATAGGGAAATGCAACATCTCCTTTAGTAACACCCAAAAGCACCACGTACCAGCAGGAAAAATAGTGCACGAATTAGCAAAACTACTTCCCATAGACATAAACCAAAAAGAAAAATACAATAACTTCGATCCTGAACCTTGGTATAACGAAGATCCAAACATCAATACCTCTATCACCAAACATGGTAATAAATTAAATCAAGAACTGCAGCTGCACACTATAACATCAGAAATTTTAGCAACTAAATATGCAAACCATCTACAAATATACACAGATGGTTCAAAAACCACTAAACCCGCAAAAACAGCAGCTGCATACGTAATCCCCAAACTTAAAATACAAGTTGGTCACCGACTACCGGACCACTGTTCAATCTAAACAGCAGAATTCTGGGCAATACTACAAGCACTAGAATGGGTGGAGAAAAACAACCCACCCCAAACAGTAATAATAAGCGACTCACTAAGCGTCCTTACAACCATTCTAAATAACAGCACCAACAGCAGAGAAAATTTCCTAAATAAAACCAACTTAATACTAAAGAAACTAAAAAGCAATAAACAACAAGTAGAATTCCTATGGGTCCCATCCCACATAAACATACTAGGAAACAATCTAGCAGATGACTTAGCTAAACTAAAACTGAGCGAGCTAAACCACGTACCACTGGCTTACAGTGTTAGTGAAATCTACAGCCTAATCACAGTCATGATAAATCAGAAATGGCAGGAATATTGGGACAATAGCAAGACAGGCAAAAAACTACATACCACACTCAAAGAAACCACTAGAAATAGAAAACCGCCTTTACTTAAAGGGAAAGATCAAAAAGTAATAAATAGAATTTATACAGGAAAAACCAAGTTGGCCAACAGCTACGGAAAACATATAGGACCAAAACCTCACAACCCAAATTGTTACTACTGTCGGGAGCCTGAAGACCTGCACCATATCTTTAACATATGTTATAAATTATGGAAAGAAAGGGAAATTTTCAAAACGGAACAGAATAAAATAGGATCGACGGGTACATATCCAGAATTCCTCAATAGCACAAACCCCAACTTAAACACCACATACAACAATATCATTACTTTCCTTAAAAAAACTGAAATTTATACAAAAATTTAAATATAATTAATTAGGAACTGGGACGGCCGGATAGGTCTGGTGGGTTCACAGCCTAACACGACCGTTCAGGGACCTGATCAACTAAAACAAACTAAGGAATTACTTTCATTAAAAAACCGAACTTTATACAAAATTTAAATACAATTAATTAGGAACTGGGACGGTCGGATAGATCTGGTGGGTTCACAGACTATCACGACCGTTCAGGGACCTGATAAACTAAAACAAACTAAGGAACTATTTTCATTAAAAAACCGAACTTTATACAAAAATTTAAATACAATTAATTAGGAACTGGGACGGTCGGATAGATCTGGTGGGTTCACAGACTAACACGACCGTTCAGGGACCTGATAAACTAAAACAAACTAAGGAATTACTTTCATTAAAAAACCGAACTTTATACAAAAATTTAAATACAATTAATTAGGAACTGGGACGGTCGGATAGATCTGGTGGGTTCACAGACTAACACGACCGTTCAGGGACCTGATAAACTAAAACAAACTAAGGATAAATCCAAACAATTATAATCAAAACAAATCCACTGGCTGATAAAACTTTACAAATAACAAGAATAAAATAAAAAACACCAACCATAAAAAAAACCAAAAACAACTAGTACAAAAACCAGGAAGAAATGTACAGGGGGGTAGGTGGTGAAAATAAAATCCTACTCCACTCCTCCTAACCTATCCTTCTCCTAACATCCTAACCAACAGCTACAAAAACTGTTTTCTCTATACATAGGTAACAGCCAAGATAAACCTAGATATAACTATGTAATCCCAAAAATAGAACGCATAAGGTGGTCGCAAGAATAGACCATCAGGGATACCCTTATTAAGACCCCAAAACTTACACATATGAGGTAGTCGAAAAACCCAACGACTATCAGGGCCGGCGGCACAATGCTGCAAATATAACAATAACATAGAACAATACCCCAAAACATTACAAGCATAAGGTAGTCAAAAAACCCAATGACTATCAGGGCCAGCAGCACAAGGCTGCAACCAAAACTTATAACTAGAAAAAAAGGACCCTAAATAATTACTCAATAAGATGGAAAAAACACCAGTTCCATCCAGGGCCAGCAGCACAATGCTGCAAAACAAACCAATCAAATTGCTGTCACCTATTAGCTAACATCTACCTCGATAAACTCTACCTCTCTTAAAAACAGCACAGAGTTTTTTATTCAAATTCCAAAAGACGGAAATTTAGAACAAATATCCTGGATCGGAAAAACCCTGCTAACCTGTGGCAAGACAACTCCGCCCGAGCCCGACCACTTTCACCCCTTACCACGGACAGACATCAAAACCCATACGTGCAGTGCACGCATCATAAATTAAAACGCGAACTAGATCGGGTTCAATCCCACTGGTCGCTCATCAATGCAAATGAATGACAGAGTGCGTGCTGGGTCCAATCCCACTCATACAAACAAAAATATAGGCCTTACAATCAGGTTGATATGTACACAAAAGTACTTCGACCTGACGGCCCAATCAAAAAGTGTTCTGTGAACACATAAATGCCTGGAGGAAATGGCACCATTCCTTCCCCCAGGAGCAATCAAAAAGGTGCCTGTGGCACCACAAACCAGTGGTACATGCTCATTGCGAGCGCACACCACTATAATCCAACTCAACAACAACAACAACTCGTTCAAACCAGTCTGCAGCGAACACAGTAGAAGCAACACTGAACTGAATAATGGAGCTAGCGACGGAAAACTTAATCCCACAGCAGGCGTTGAGCGCAATCCATGGACTTGGTCTAAAGATAGCCTCCGGCTGGAGCTTACGAGCTCAACATAAGAGAACGACACTCTTATTGATTTGGGAAGACAAAGAACTACAAGAGAAAAGAATTAGGCCCAGGTACCGACCCAATAGAGGGAAGAAACAGCAGCAAATACAGAGGGAGCAAAATTTGCAGACCCAGTATGCTAGCCGTCCCACTATAACGACGAGTACTACTACTACAAGACAGCAGCCGACAGTCCCGAATGTTCAACCTCCGGTAAACATTAATAGGGCCCGGGACTCGGAACAAACTGCAAGGTCAATTATGACCACCACCACCACCATCTCTACTCAAACATGCGATTTTCTACCAACCCAAAGGGCGGCGAACAACAGGGAAGCCTCAACTACAATTACAACTTCAAAACCGCAACAGTTGGAAACAGTCGTGAAATTACCATCACCACCACCACCACCACCACAAATTCCACCAATGCTGAAGAGCATCAGGGATACGACTGAAACACCAATTCTCCATACTGCGAAGAAAAAGAAGAGGCTAAAAATAACTCCATCGCCGCCACCACCACCATCACCGGCCATATCACCGGACATTTCACCAAAACTAGCGGAAGAAGAGGAGCCTGTAAATCTAATCACATCTCCACCTAAACCAGCAAATCCAGCAGACCCTAGGGTGGGCCCTCGAAGTCTGTATGAGGCAAACAGACATATCGCCTGGGGATACTCTCAAGACTATGGAATTTCTAACATCTGGCACAACAACGAAGAAGCCTTGCACTTCATGGACGAACTCAATACCCTGATACTACACAAATGGGTAGAAGAAGATCCCTCCATCGCCATTGCCAACAAGCCGAGTAAGAAAAAAGCAAAAAAAATCGCTGACGGCTTTCAAAAAGAGAGGTGAAATACTCCAGGAATGCCCACTCAACCTAGCAGTAATGATAGCCACCATAGTGGGCCATCACCACTTGTTGGAAGCAGCACCAGTAATAGCATACCAAGTTAGAATGAACGACTGGATTCTGAAAGACATAACGGAACCAGGCCCACCGGTAGACCGTCCCCGGAGACGATATACACCACCATCAAGATTCGTCGATATGAGTAGAGTAACATACCGGGACGCACCACCAAAACAGTCCTTTTAAGGGCTATCAAATTGCCTCCTTATCTAATAGGGAAACCTAAATTGGCTTGGTTTCCCTCTTTGAATTTACCAAAATACCTACAAATTGGAACCATTGGACCACCGCTCAAAATTCATAACTATCGAAAACCTACCAGTGACAAAACTCTAAAATGTCGCATAGACATATTACTTTAAATAAGGCACAATAGGGAGTTCGTTTATGTACACTACTGTACTAGATTAGATAGAACGTTTAGGGATAGGAAATTCAACAGACTGATAGGATTTGATCTAATTGCACAGGTGGCTTACACATTATTGGTTTTATCATTGTCCACTAGTACAACTGGACTCTATTTGAAATAAGTACGGGCTGGCGTTTCGGGAGTACAACATCCAGGGCTGGCTGCCGAGCACTTTTTCCTCCTTTACCACGCTCGGACATCGTACCTCACGTGGCAAGATGTGGAACTATTTCCACTTGCCACAAGACCAGGTGTCCTAATGTGACGTCATAGCTGCCGACCAATGGCAGCTGGCGTTACATACTGCTTGGCTGACACCTGGGGCGATTCAATGCAGCTGAAATACATGAGTGTGGGTTTGCACTATTCCTACTCATGACTTGGCCTTACATTTAGTTTTGTCGGGCACATCACTACTGCCCACAAGACTAACGGCCCAATCAAAAAGTACTCCATGAGTACATAAATGCCTGAGGGGTGTGGCACTATTCCTCCCCTCAGGAGTAATCAAAAATTGCACAGTGTGCAAACAAACCAGTGGTACATGCTCATGGCGAGCGAACACCACTTTAATTCAACGCAACAACAACAACAATCGTTCAAACCACATCATCACATCATATCAAGACCGCTGAGGGGAGAAGACGTACTACAAGACTACAAAATCGATAGTTTCCCGTTTCGGCAAGCTCTGGCCTTAACGGAAGTTTGTGTTTTTGGCAAATCTGTTGGAATCTTTTGACCACCAAATACGTGCAGGGTGCAGCAAGGACCTGAGGGAGGACGACCACAATAACTCGGATATCAGCCCGCCTAGCAGAAAACGGCAGCCATTTTTATCTGACAGAACAAAGGAATCCAGCCTACCAGCCCGCCTAGCAGCTACCTTTTGAACATCTCATAGCATTTAACTGTTAAATACAAGGTACGAAAATTACTAAGCTTTCGAGCAACAAAAACTCTGTGCTGTTTTAAAATTCAAAACTTTAATTACTATATCTAAATCTTTTTCATCTAATTTGCCGCCTATTTTCCCAAACAGGTTCTAGGAATCATACTAGAAATACCTGGATTGAATCCGCACACGATATAGCTCCAATAACGAAGTGCGATTTTCAATCAAAAGAAAATAATAACGGCAAATTAATCTCTCTCCTTCTATATAACAAACCTAATCTCCTCTAGCTGTTAAGCACCAATCCAAAAAACAGGCACTAGGAACCATACTAGTATACGCCTGGACAGAATCCTTACATTACTACAAGCACCGGTAATATTGTGAGACTTTCTGTCACAAGGATTAAAAACAGCTCTCTCATCTTTTCTTTACTGTACTACCTAATTTCAGTTAGTTCTAAAGGGTGGTACTTAGATTTTGGTTTTTGATTTGCGTGTTTTGTACAGTTTGTTTGGGGGTAGGTGGTTTTCTCTAATTTGGTAATTCCTTCTATTTGTGGTATTTGGTTTGCTGGAGTGGTTTTTGAACCATCTGTGTATATTTGTAGATGGTTTGCATATTTAGTTGCTAAAATTTCTGATGTTATAGTGTGCAGCTGCAGTTCTTGATTTAATTTATTACCATGTTTGGTGATAGAGGTATTGATGTTTGGATCTTCGTTATACCAAGGTTCAGGGTCGAAGTTATTGTATTTTTCTTTTTGGTTTATGTCTATGGGAAGTAGTTTTGCTAATTCGTGCACTATTTTTCCTGTTGGTACGTGGTGCTTTTGGGTGTTACTAAAGGAGATGTTGCATTTCTCTATTGCTAATAAGGTGGGGTGAGTGTTTGATTGTGTTCGTAATCGGGCTGCATATCTCAGTATTAATTCCTGTCTTCTGAGATGGAGCGGTAGCTCACCTGTTAGTACTTGGAGTTCTGCTAGTGAAGTTGATGGTAATGCTCCAGTTATTGTAATTAGGGCTTTTCGTTGTACTTGCTCTAATTTTTTTAGTTGTTTTGCTGGTGCTAGGTTGTAAACTTGGCACCCATAATCAAGTTTGGATCTTATTAGTGCCCGATATATTGCTAATAGTGTTTCCTGATTGGATCCCCAGTTCGATCCTTTAAGGCTTCTTATTAGATTGATGTCCTTATCGCATCTTTGTACTACTTCCTGTATGTGTTTTCCCCAATTTAGGTGTTCGTCGAAGTACATACCCAGAAACTTCTTAAATTTAACATATTTAATTACTTGATTGTTTATTGTAAAAGTCGGTTGTGGTTTATTTAGTTTACGTGTGGGTGAAAATATTATGACTTCTGTTTTATCCTGTGACAGTTTGAACCCCCATTTGTCAGCCCATTTTCCTATGTTATTTAGACTATCTTGTATAGTTTGTATGGTTTTTTGACTGCTGGGGTTGCCAGCTTTCCATATTCCGCTGTCGTCCGCGAATTGCGAAATTTCAATTTGTGTGGTTGCCAGATTTTTATCTAGGTCGTTGATCATTAAGTTGAAAAGAGTGGGACTGAGTACACTGCCTTGTGGAGTTCCATTTTCAAGGGGGTGTATTTCAGAGTGTGTGTCTCCGACTCTAGTTATTATTTTGCGGTCTGTTAAAAAGTTTTCGATGAAATTGAACATTTGACCAGTAATTCCATAGTGATTTAATTTGGCTAGTAAGCCTTTGGTCCATACTAGGTCAAATGCTTTTTCTAAGTCTAAGAATACCGCTATTAGATTCCTATCTGCTTTCCTTTTTGAGTTGAAGGCTAATTTGATCGCTGTTTCCAGTCTTATGAGTTGATCCGTAGTGGATCTTTTATTTCTAAATCCGCATTGGTTTTCGGATATTAAATTATTTTGCTCTAGGTGGCATTTTAGGCGATTAGTTATTATTGTTTCCATGATCTTGCATATATTGTTTGTTAATGAGATAGGTCTGTATGAGCTGACGTGGTGGGGGTCCTTATTTTGTTTCAGTATAGGAATAACTATAGCAGTTTTCCATTTATCAGGTAGTATTCCTGTTTTCCAGATTTTGTTTAAGAAATTAATTATTGATTTTTTTTATGTTAATTGGAATATTTTTATACATGATATATCCTATTTTATCCTCTCCAGGGGAAGTTTCTTTTTTGGTGCTTAGTGCCTTATCCCACTCAGCAGTTGTAATATCTTTGTTTAAGTAGGAATTTTTATTGCCAAGGTCAGTAAATAGTTTAATATGGGTTCTTTCTACCTTGTTTCTATGTTGTTGAAATGAGTTGGTGTGGTTTTTATTACTGCTCATTTTTGCAAAGTGCTTAGCTAGTGTTTCAGCCTTATCTTTGTTTGTAATTGCCCCTGGTAATTTTGGTGTGCTATTATATGTTTTTCCTCTAATGGCTCTAATTTTGTCCCAGACTTGTTTGGTACTGGTTTTGATATTTATACTTTTGCAGTATTTTTGCCAAGTAGTTTCTTTGGCTTGTTTAATGATTTTTTTGAGTTCCTGTTCTTTGTTTTTGTAAGTGGTGAAATCCAGTGAGTTTCCTGTGCGTCTAAATTTATTGAGTGCTTTTTTCTTATCTTTATGTGTTTGTTGGCATAGTTCGCTCCACCACGGGACTGGTTGTTTGTTGGGGCGGCCATTTGTTTTAGGTATGCTAGATGTTGCAGCTAGATTGATAGTATTAATCAGGTTATCATAGTATGTGTTTAAATTATCATTTTCTATATCCTTGTGGTCTATTGTGCTGAGTAAGGTTTTGTACATTTTCCAATCTGCTTTTTCGTATTTCCACTTGGGTTGTGTTTGTTGTGAAGTGAACTGAGTAGTCATTTGCAGGGTGGTTATCAATGGGAAGTGGTCACTGCCTATGGTGTCAGTTTGATCCACTCTCCATTCCGCCACCTGTGCTATTGATGTGGAGCATATGGTTAGATCGATGGCGGTGAGGGTACCATTTTCGGGGTTTAATCGAGTTCTGGTACCGTTGTTTAATATGGTCAGGTTGGATTCTGCTATCCAAGTTTCAACCAACCTGCCTCTTTTGTCCGTTCGATCACTTCCCCATATCTCGTTATGCGCATTGAAATCTCCGCATATGACTACTCGGTCCACCTGTTTATTGTCATTAATTTGTCGGTATAAGTCTATGTTTGAATTTTTACTACTGCCTCCTGGATCGTATAAATTAAATATTTGGATGTTCTCTATTCCAGTGTTTATTATTAGTGATTGAATTTCCACTGACTGATTTTCGTCTACTTTAAGAGGTATGGGCACTGGTGTTACGTTGGGCATGTTATTTATAATGAAGATAGCTAACCCCCCTCCTTGCCCTTTGAGTCTATTTTGAAAGTACCCTGGGGCGTAACCCTGAATTTTTGGTAGGGCCCTTATTTTGTTGGTGATTTTTGTCTCTTGAATGCAGATTATGTCAGGTTTTATAGATAAGTTTTGTAGCTTTAGTCTTAGCTCATCTATATTGCCTGACAGTCCCCTCGCATTCCATTGCCATATTGTTATGTCCCTATTTGTTGTACTATACATGATGGTTATGTTCATTTATTGGTCTATGGGGTTGTGGATTTTTATATCCTACTTGTTCCAATATGAGCTTTAGTATAGTTTCTAGGTGTTTGATCCTACTTTCTAGTGCGTCTAGTTTGTTATTTGTAATATTTGTTGGATCCTTGATTTGAGTGGTGTTAATGATATGCGACCTTTGTGGGGAGGGTGGGTGTGGGATGGTAGGTCTACTAGGAGTTTTTGAAGTGACAGCTTTCAAGTTTGTTGTGCTGTTAGATACGGTTTGCTTCGGCTTGTTTAATAATATTTCCTGTTTAGCTAGATGGTAGCTCATGTTTTTAGAGTTCATTAGTTGTATAATTTGTTCTTCTCTAATAGCATGGGGGCAGTTTGATGTGTCGGGGAGGTGGTTTCCCTTACAGTTTGTACATAGTGGGGTTTCCCTTTTGCATTGCCCTCTGTGGTTACCTCCGCACTGTTTACATGTATGTTGGTATTTGCATTTAGTGCCATAGTGGCCCCAGCGTTGACAATTGTTACATAATCTGGGTTTGTTGATATATGCTTCAAGTTTATATCTGATTCCTGTGGGGTTTAGTTTAATTATTGTAGATAGGGGTAGGTTAGATTCTATTACTGCTGTGTTAGTTTCGAATCCATGGTGGTTCCTTAGTTTGAAGGCTCTATTGATTTTGGTTCCACCTTCCTTGATTTGAGCAGTGATTTGTTCATTGTTTAATTTTTGCAGATTCCTGGTTAACTTCAGGATTGATTTGAAAATTGTTTTTGGTGGCTCTGCCTTTTCCTGTGTTGGATACCTAGGTTTGTTTGGAATTCTGATATTTGAGTTGAGAGTGGCTCCTGTGGTTGTTTGGTGGTGTTTTTCTACTTGGACTGGTATAGTGTTGATGTCCCTTATTTCTAAATATTTGGCCATTTGCCTTTGAGTGCCGCAGTGCACTATTATGTATCCTGTGTTAGGTCTAATTATTTTGAGCTGCCCTGAGTGATTTCTTTGTAGGGCTCCTATGATACTGTTTGTAGTCATGTTGGTAAATCTGGGGTTTCTACTTTTAATGTATAGTGTTAGTTCTAAAGGGTGGTACTTACATTTTGGTTTTTGATTTGCGTGTTTTGTACAGTTTGTTTGGGGGTAGGTGGTTTTCTCTAATTTGGTAATTTCTTCTATTTGTGGTATTTGGTTTGCTGGAGTCTGTTTTGTCTTAGTCATGTTAGTTGGTTCCAATTTTTGTTTTAAGGGTCCTTTTCCTTTTCCAAAATATCCCTTTTGTTTGATTGTTGTAAAAACGGGGGTGGGGGTGGATTCTAAATCGGTTGGACTATAGAGTAAGTCTTTTTCCGTTAATGGTTTGGATGGCCCCGGGGTTTGACTATTATGGTATTTAATTGCACAGCTTTTGGTCGGATTTAATGGTTTTGTTTGGGTTTTGCCCGTAGGCGTTATTGTTGAGTTTCCTTTGTTAGTCTGCTTAATCCCCTGCTGTGCTATCTCGCTATAACTTCCTGCCCCTGCTGTTTTTGTCTCAATTTGTATAGTTATAGGTAGCTTTCTAGGGGATAATGCCAATGTTTGGAAATTGGGGGTTGGTGTTCTAAAAGAAAGGTCTATCGTGTTGTTTTCCATGGCCAGGGTACTTTCCAAAACCTCCCCCCCCCCGGCAAGGTATCGTAAGTATTGAATATGATGGGAGAACTAGGGCTGAGTTTTACTGCCTGTGCTCTAATCAATTCAAAGTCCGGGGTTGAGGAAGTGAAGGATAATTCCGTGGCTTGTATTTGTTTGGAGTTTGGTGTAGTTTTAAAAGTTCCTATGTGTGTAGGAGTAGAATCTGTAGTGTGTTTTTTGGCATTTATTTTGTCCATTTTCCTTTTTTGTCTAACTTCCCTGTAATTTCTGGTGTTCCTATCGTGGATTGCCTGCTTTGTTAAATTTAGAGATGCCATAGTATTAGTTGGAGGTAAATTAGGTAGTACAGTAAAGAAAAGATGAGAGAGCTGTTTTTAATCCTTGTGACAGAAAGTCTCACAATAATACCGGTGCTTGTAGTAATGTAAGGATTCTGTCCAGGCGTATACTAGTATGGTTCCTAGTGCCTGTTTTTTGGATTGGTGCTTAACAGCTAGAGGAGTTTAGGTTTGTTATATAGAGGGAGAGTGATTAATTTGCCGTTATTATTTTCTTTTGATTGAAAATCGCACTTCGTTATTGGAGCTATATCGTGTGCGGATTCAATCCAGGTAATTCTAGTATGATTCCTAGAACCTGTTTGGGAAAATAGGCGGCAAATTAGATGAAAAAGATTTAGATATAGTAATTAAAGTTTTGGATTTTAAAACAGCACAGAGTTTTTGTTGCTCGAAAGCTTAGTAATTTTCGTACCTTGTATTTAACAGTTAAATACTATGAGGTGTTCAAAAGGTAGCTGCTAGGCGGGCTGGTAGGCTGGATTCCTTTGTTCAGTCAGATAAAAATGGCTGCCGTTTTCAGCTAGGCGGGCTGATATCCAAGTTATTGTGGTCGTCCTCCCTCAGGTCCTTGCTGCACCCTGCACGTATTTGGTGGTCAAAAGATCACAACAGCTTTTCCAAAAACAAAAACTTCCGTTAAGGCCAGAGCTTGCCGAAACGGGAAACTATCGATTTTGTAGTCTTGTAGTACGTCTTCTCCCCTCAGCGGTCTTGATATGAGTGATGATGATGATGGTTAGACTGGAAACAACCCCGGTTCTTAAAGTCAAAGCGCGGACGTGAAGGAAAACATCCCACACGGTTTTCGAGCCGCAACGTTTAGTGAGTGTCATGAGAGGGATAGTAAGAAATCAAAGAGCATCAATCCAACATTCTTCTAGCTAAACAAAAGACAAAGACATTTTTTCAAAACACAACATTTTTTATTCAAAAATCACTTAACACTAAACAACAACAACATTTCTAACATTTTTTAACAATAATCCAACACTATAGCATCAAACAATTTTTTTTCAAATCACAAACATTTTTTCTCAAAAGACAATCTACTTTGAACAAGGCTGACAACGTTGTGAATGAAATTGTGATTTCCACTGTTGGAAATCATTAGGCCATTGATGGACACTAAGTTTCCTAGCTTGAGACAAAAGATAAGCATAATGGTCACAAAACCATCGATCTACTTTCACATCGTTTCTAGCAGAAGAACGAGGATCAAAATGAGTCACTAAAAGTTCTAAGGAATAGCCCAGGCTGCGATGATGCAGAAAATACACACAGTACTGTCCACACACCAAAGAATCTGTGCCTTGTAATTTCACGTTATTGAATCGGGTGGTTTGAGCATTTCTTCTCATAAAGTCGATGATATCGTCTTCCAAAGGAGGCAATCCGTACGAATCGAAATATTCCACACATCCTTCTTGAGGAAAGTAGACGGCTACCCAGTGGGTTCCTGGGAGATGACTGTCGTCCGTGTTGATCACGTAAGCTTGATGGTCTTTAGGTTTGCGATGAGGGAGTTCATCTTTAGCACAGACGACAGGATTCCAAGAAGCCGTATACGAACTGTGGTTCAAAAGGTAATAAAGTTCCCAGGTATCCATTGATTTGTGTGTGTGTTTTTTTTTTCTTCACAGGTAATAATAAATTGTCAATTCGATTCTGACTTTTTGCTTGAAAATGTATGACGAATAAACGGTTATTCGTTCTGTTTCTTCACTCTGATTTAGGAGAGCTTCGATACGATGGATCTCTTGAGTGGTTAATGGTGGACAAGAATGTTCACGCAAGTCTTTATACCACTGGTGCAACACGTCTTTGTTCGAGATGAGACTCCAAGCTTCGTCCAGATACTCGTCCAATTTTTCTTCTTGACTTAACATCAGGCATTTATCGCGTCGAATTTGACTGGGATGATCGTTTTGACATCCATAGCAATTTTTCTTGATCAATTCCGTCATTTTGTCGACCAAGTGTT
The DNA here is from genome assembly GCA_028554795.2 of Sinohyriopsis cumingii. NCBI lineage: Eukaryota > Metazoa > Mollusca > Bivalvia > Unionida > Unionidae > Sinohyriopsis > Sinohyriopsis cumingii. The sequence continues at coordinate 49,735,132 of CM068839.1, read as the reverse complement.
TGGCAAAACAGGAGACTAAATGGGCTTCTTGTTCTGGCCATCTTGACTTCATCATGACAACTTCTTCGTCTTTGTCTTGGGATTCTTCTTTTTCCACGGTCTCCTCACATTCCATCTTTAAAGTTTCTCCACTAGGCAAAGAGGGATAACAGTCTTCCATAGCTTCTAATAATCTAGAATGACTTCTCTCAAACTGTTGATTTCTATGGTATTATCGAATTCTGCATACAGGATAACGTTCACTGTCGCTGGTAGTTCTTTTGCAAACTGAAGTTCCACACGAATCTGGCCAGATTTTATAGGGTGGAAATGTCCCTCGTCGCTGCCTTGGTCTGGAGTGAAATCGAAAGCCCACAAAGCATAGCCTCCTGCGTAATCTTCGTACGTAATGCCGTGACTGGTGTTGGTTCCTAACTGACCGGTGGCTTCGTACAGGGACAAGTACGATCTCAAGTAATTCATCTTCTTGTCACTAAAGTCAGGTTCGAAAGGTCGGGTACACAAGGTCTTGCCATCGCGACTGACTTCGATTTTCTTCACGTTGAAGTGTTGAAAGTTGAAAGGATTTTCAGCGAAGGCTCCGTTGAAGGCTGAATTCACGACCATACCAAGGATTAAACGCTTGGGTAACTGTCCTTGGAACAGATGATCTTCGATCATAGAATGCTGTCCCTTGGAAATGGTGAATGTTTTCACTTCCACACGTCGTATGGGATACTTGGCGGTCGTTCTGCTCAACGTTTGACTGATGTCGTTACCCACTTTGGGTAACACTTCCACGCGTCGTACGTAGAGTTTGGCCTCTAAAATTTTGCTTTTAGGAATGCCAGTCTTAGTAGTATCAGCCAACAAATGGAAAGCGGTACTGTTACGATTCAGTCTCAAGCGAACATTCACCCCGTTCAGCAAATATTTCTCTTGCAACCACATGTCCAAATGCAAACGATCCATCAGTTCTAAACTCTTGTTCTCTAAGATTTTGATTTCTCTTTGCTCAAAGCCGGAATTGCTTCCATCCATTGCGTCGAACTTGCCCGCTTCGTCAGGTTCCCACAGCACACAGGCATTGAGATGAGTATCCTTGGCATCTATTCCGTACGTCAAGAGATTTTCCAGGTAGGCACGGTAAGGGTATGTATCCATGATGCTGCTGACTAGTTTGTTATTCAAGTACAAATCCACTGAGCTGAACAAGGAATGCATGAAATTGTTGACGGGAGCTATATTCTCAGTGTCTTCTACTCCAGCACCATCCTTATCTAAAACTTGGACTTTCAAGTACAAGTAACTGCTATTCAGATCGATGTAATCTTCGGGCTGTCCTTTGATTTCAAACTCGATGGGAGCGGAATCGGTCAATGAGGAGACGGGGTGAAATTCCACCCACTGAGATTCTTGCATGGTCATCATGGTGGGGGGCATGGCAAACAGATCCAGTTCCGTTTTGGAACAAGGGCAAGACTCTCGGTGCATCATTTTTTCTGTTTTTTTGTTCTTTCTCAATAATCGAAAACGTCTAAGTCTCGAACGGTTCTTCTTTTCTTGGCCTTTCTAGCTTGAAGTCTGGTGAAAGGGTGTTTTCGTCGTCGTCTCTTTCTGCCTTGTCCTTGCTGAATGCCTGACTCGGTAGCGTGCAGGGCATTTATAGGTGTGTCTCGTCGACCCAAAATGTCTTTGCCCGTTTGCAGCAAGACATTTTTGCCAGCCCTCATGAAGGCTTCTTTAGGGTTTTGTTTGTCGATGATGACATTTTGGAGAAATTCTTTGCCTTGCGTCAGTGCCGCATCTTTCAAGGCGTGCAATCCGCGTGTCACCATCGGTTTCAACACCGGGGCCACCGAACGAAAGGCCGATTTTAACATGTCTCTTAAACCGTGTCCTCGCTGTCGAGCAACCCCTCGGTACACTGGATACATGACTTACTTACGAGTCGTGAGAGAACCGTTTTCGAAAATGGAGTTTCACCGTGACTTTTCCTTTGGTGAATGCAATATTTTGTCCCAAATCTCCTTTTATAATAATGTTGACCGTGTCCAAATACGACTTGCTGACAGGCAAATAGTGAGGATGGACAAATTCGCGGTGGACGTGGTAAGTGTTTCCACCTTCCTCGTCAGCGTTCGTGGCAGAATCCACTTTGAAAGGAATGACACGCAGTAACGGCACGTAGGTGTGTCCCACCACGTTGTACTCCACCACATCGGAATACACAAAGATCAAATTCAGTCCTTGGTTCAGTTCTACTGGGGCACGAAATAACTTGCTAAAAGACTCGTTGTCGTAAACGATGGGTAATTCGTTGTTCTTGAGTATGGTCGTTCTCATGTTCATGTCTCCGCCCAACATGTCATACAATTCAGGACAAAATAAAATGGACATGATTTTACTCCGCTCAAATTTCATGGTGAAGCGACGAGCTACTTTGTGATATTCCATGGTGACACTTCTGTTGTTGACATGCTCCAAAGCTTTCCCAAACACTCCATTAAACTTGGTAGCTATGGTGTTGACCAAATGTTGACCACTGAAATAATAGCCTGGGAGAATGAAGAAGTGGTAGGTCCACGTTTTAGTTTTCTCATTATAGGTTTTTTTAACGTCAGATGTTATGGGTCTCTTATCCAATTCCTGTTGCAATGGCACGTCAAGAACTTCCACCTCAAATTTATTTTCATTGGGAAGGACATTGAGGACTTGGGTCGGGTGAATCATTTCCACTAAAGCCACTTCCCAATGGGCTTCGTGATCTAACTGGATAGCCTGAGGTAATTTGGCCGTGTAACAGCACAACGTGTTGTGGGGAAACACCTCCATGGAACTGTCACTGGGTAAGGTTAAGTAAAATTGGTTTTGGTGACTCATAATTCCAGAGTTCTGTGGCTGTCCAAGGGGTTACTGGACGTCAGAGGCGTGTCCCCGCCCAAAATGGGGTTCTGGTTGTTACTGGAGTGGTGACTGACACTGGCACTGGACACAAGGTTGCCGGGGTTCCCGTTCGAGGTGAATTTCAGGGAGGGGTTGGGAAGCAGGTAACCGATGCAACTGCTCAATAAAATGGTCCGCAATTGTTTGTCTCCTTGTTGCAAACTCAAATTGGCAATGGCTGCCCCGATGACACAATACACCACGAAGATTTGGCAGAAAAAGACGATTTGCGTTTTAGGCACACGTTCTCCACACCACACCCACAAGGGTTGTTTTTGTAAATCTTGCACAGAAGAACTAGGTGAAGGAGGAGTGGTCGACGTAGCTGCGTCTGATGTGTGAAAGGGCATGATGGTCACTTCTTCTTTTTATAGTCGATGACTTGCGAAGCGTCGATCCAAGAATCGAAACTGGGTGGATATCCTTTCCAACGTACTTTGACTTCTTTGACACGTCGTTTGCCCACTTTACGGGTTCTGCGTTCGAGAATGCTTTCGATGTCGTACACGTCGTCTTCTTTTTTGGTGACACGTTGTAACTCGGGCAAATAAAACGTTCCTTTGAGTACTTCTCCGTTCATGTCTACCAATTTATAGACGGTAGGATCACGGCCATGCACTCGTCCAGTGACGCGAAACAGTTCGGTCGTCCAGTTAGGTAAGTAACCTTTGTCGAAAGTGCGTTTGGTTTTGCCAATGCGCACCCAATCTCCTACGGCCAACTCTCCACTTTTCTTGGGGACAGCCCTCGTCGGGGACGTACCGAACAGGCGCTCAAACACCAGCACTTCGTTGTCGGGAGTCACGTCTTGCGGGGCACGTCCGATGCTTCGATGGTAAGATTGGTTGTACGCTTGCACCAGGTGCGGTAAGATGTCGATGTACTTCAGAGTGTGGTGATGCGTAAAATATTTCCACATGCGTTCTTTCAAAGTGCGTTGAAAACGTTCCACGATGCTGGCTTTGGTTTCGGGATTCTCGGTGATAAAAAATGAATGTCACGTTTCTTTAATTCTTTTTGGAAAGCTTGGTTCAGAAATTCGGTGCCTTTGTCCGTTTGCCATCGAAGAGGGTGACGACCGCTTTGTTTCAACACCCGTTGCAGAGCTCGCACTAACTCGCTGCTCGATTTGGAAGTCAAGGGCACGACCCAGGCAAATTTGGAAAAGACGTCGATGACACAAAACAAATATTTGTAGCCACGATTGTAGCTGGCCAAATGAGAGACATCGGCTAAATCGGCTTGCCATTGATGATCGATGCCTTCCACTCGGGTGCGACTTCTGGCAAACTTGCGTCGAATGGGTTTGTGTAAAGTGTAGGTAGCTTGTTCTTGTAACCATCGTTGCATTCGAGGTAAACGGAGACTTTTCAGCCGAGTTTTGGCAGCACGATACAATTTTTGAACTCCTGCGTAACCTGCAGGATGCGAGGGATCGTAATAAATGCTGGCTAAGACTTTTTCCATTTTTTTTTGTGTTGGTTGGTGTGTTAATAAGGCACCCACTCTTGGAAGAGGCTACTCTTTTTCTCTTGGGGTATTTTCTTGGATTGCAGGGCTTTGCGTGTGCGGCCAGCAATAGGTGTCGAAGAGGAGAAGGATGTTTGAGCGGGGGATATCGGTTCTTGTTTCACTTCAGTCTTCACTTCTGTCTTCACTTTCTTTTTCTCTTGTGATGAAGAAGGGGTGGCCATCATCTTTTTAATCCATCCAATTCTGGAGGTAGGTGGTGTTGTTAACTTGCGTACTTTTTCTGGTGGAGTTTGAAACCCTTCCTCTTCTTCTTTTCCTTTTTCTGTCTTGGTCACGGGTACTGGTACTGGTACTGGTGATGGTGCTGGACTTTTCATCAAGGTCTTAAAATCTTTCAGAGTGGGTAGAGCTGTTTCGTCTAAAGCTTTCTGGTGAAAGAGTTGCAGTCGTTGCAAGAGTTGACCGTACTTTTGCGATTTTTCTGTTTCGGACAAATCTTGGCGATCCATCAAGGACTGCAATTCGTGTTGTAACTGGGACATCTCGCTCAAATTGGGATTGGGAGGTAAATGCGGGGTGCGTTGTTCTTGCCACCGATGGTATTCCATCCATCGTTTGTAAGGCACTAAAGCTAGTTTTCGTCCTTCCATGGGGTTGTCAGGGGTCGATTCTGAGATCTTGGGACTTCCGAGGCCTTTTTATCTTGCTCCCACCAGTCCTCCCAACATGGTTCCCAAGACTCCTTTCAGTATGGGGCCTAACAAGAGAGGCAAAATGCCTCCACGTTGGACCAACATCTTCTTTTTTTGACGAATGGGAATTTTCTTTTGAACCATTTTCCGAAGAACGTGACGATGTTTGCCTAAGCATTGTTTCTGGTGTTTGGACAAAGGGATCGTGCCTTTCAAAACGTTCAAACAACATTCGCACACGGTATCGATGACCTCTTTGGAGGCCGTTTGAATGAGTTTTTTTCGTAGGGGTGGAGAAGCTTTGGACAGGACAGATAACAGGTCCCCATGTTTGGCTAAACGTGGTGGCAGTCCTTTTCTTTTCTTTCCTTGGGGTTCTCTGGAGGGTGACATCTTTGAGTCTTTAGGAGCACCTAAAAACACTGATACCCTACTCGGTCACAGGCCTTTTTTATACTGGAACACGTCGCCACTGATTGTCTTTACGGCGTATTAGTTTGAGGACAGGCATGACACGTCGTGCAGGGGTACGTAACGGACTAAATCGAGCCAGTTCTTGCTTGGACAAATCCAGTAAACTTTGCAACATGCCCGAGCTTTCATGGACTTTGATTTTGGGAGAAGGTACTTTGTGAGCAGCAGCCACTGCCGCTAAATTGGAAGGTCCTGCCACTGGGGAAGTTCTTTTGGGGGTCATCAACGGAGAAGTTCTTGGTGTGATCAACGTCTCCAAGTACTCTTCAGTTCCTGGTGACATCAACGGAGAAGTGGACAAACGTGAGGCTGCCGGAGACGCAGTCACCGCTGTGGCAGGTCGTGGTTTGCGAGTGTAAGGTTGCGTCCTGGCCGAAGTGCCTCTCTTGCGACTAGTTTTCTTCTGTGGACTTTTCTTTTTCTGAGGACTTTTTCTCTGTTTCTTTTTCTGGGGGCTTTTTTTCTTTTTCCGGGGTGGTGTTTGGTAAGAGGAGGGTCCTGCCACTGGAGAAGTTATTCTTCTTGGGGACCTGGTCTTTTTCTTTTTCTTCTTGGGGCTTCGTTGGACTTTTGTCTTGGGGATAACTTTGGGGGCATTAGGATCCCATCTTAAGAGTGAGCGAATGATGACCCCTCCTAGAGTACCGCTCCCTCCAGGTTTCAAAATGATTTGTTTTTTGGTTTGAGTGTCGATGCGGGGATCGGCCAGTTGGACCAAAGCGACTTTGTTTCGATCGAAAAAGCGTTGGGTTTGATGAGGAATCTGAATGATTCCTTGGAGTATTTGACGTGCCGTCACCGTGAACCATCGTAAGACTTCTTTGAGACTAGCTTCTAAGACACGATCCCGTGTTTGTGGATTTTTTTCTCGACTGATGCCATACAAGGCACGAATCAATTTGACGGGAAGATGCGACTGAAGGGACGACATGTTCACACTGTGTGAGACAGACGAAAAAGGGTCTGAGGTTTTTATAGATTTTTTTATGGGGAGTGAAATGAAGTCGAGGACGGAGACGTGTACAGGACAGGCCCTCCATCTTGGCACCAGTGGTAAAACAAGTGGGTACGAAATCGCAAATCCTCGGGGGTGGTAGGTTTCAAATCGACGAGTAAATAGGCGTGTGGCGTTTGAGTGGCATCGTCGTACGCCTGAGTCAGCCAAGGTGTTCCTAACTGTTTGGCTAAGACTTGCACTTGCGATTTATCTCGAGGGCTTTTAAACAAGACCACGTAATGCGCATTGAGACTGATGGTGCGATGGGCTTTACTTTGTTGAAACAAATTTTGGGTGATGTAAACGACACTGGCATTACGGTGATGCCCTTTGCGCGTGAACCACAATTTAATTTCTTCTTCGTCTTCTCCTAACATGTCGTCGAAAATGACCAAATGGGTTTGACGGGAGTCAGAGACGATGCCGTCGTCTTCTTTAGGAATGCCTTCCACAAACATGATGGAATCGCCTTGACTTTCTCGCAAGAGGCTGTACGCCGATTGCCACTCTTTGTAACACCACACGATCCGTTGAGGGGGCCGATCGATCAAATGATGTTTATGTTCGATCAAACGTTTGACGAATTCGGTTTTGCCTGAACCGCTAGGTCCAGCAATGGGCATGTTAAAGGGATGACGAAGATACAAAGCCTCCCAACTGGCACGATCTAAGTGTTCGTCGATGACTTTGACAGTAGAGGAAGAGGGAGCAGAGATAGCAGAGGTAGCCATAGTGTGAGAAATGTCACTTGTGACACGAAAACAAACAAGACAAGAGTTTATATACTTTTTTCAGAACACGTTTATTGAATGTTTTTTATCAAACATGAATACGAAAGACAAAAATACATAAAAGCCAAAGGCTTAAGTACAAGGATCAAAGGCACATGATAACGATGAACGTGGAATAAACACAAGTGTCTGTACAACAACATGTTTTGGGTAATGTTCTAACCAGTTCTATAGTAGGGGGTAAGGTCACACAAGTGTCCTCCCGAAAGGGTCTTTCAGGTCTGTCCACGACAGTCCTGTCCTGGGTGACGGGTTCTTCTGGCACCGTCACTAACACGGGTTGAAAAGTAACTTTTTTCCTTGAACAACTCTCGTGCATACTGGGCCACTTCTTGGGTCCAAGCCTCAAAACCCCATTCTTTCCAGGCACGGACATCTGTCCAATGGGGATGTAAGTCACAAGCTACACACACATCGTCATACACGTCCTGGGTAGCTAAAAGTTGACGAATCTTTTTTTCCTGTTGAGATCGAGAAGTATCCAGATGAAAACGCAAGGCTTTGAGCAAAAGGAGTTTTTCGTGACCATTTAAGGCCATTGAGGTGGTAAGTACTGATCGTAAAGAGTCCACAAAGAATCGGCTGGTAAACGAAATCCCAAAAGACAAGTCACTAAGACACACACCACTTGTCGTCCCAAATTGAATGGATACAGTTCTTGTAATAATCGATGGTAATGATCCACGGTTTGAATATGGTCATTGAGTTCCTTCCACGGAATCTGTTGGATGACATGTGACATAAACCGTGGCATGGCAGCCTGTTTATATATTCTCTTTTTTTGGATGCAATACACGTACTTTCTAGCCAGAGATCTTCGTTCTCCAGTAGGGAATCTAAATCTTGCATACTGTAACCGAAACGTCAAAGTTCGTTTAGGTGTTTCATCTTCCGCTAAGCAGATTCCACGTAAAATATGTTGGTAATCCTTTAACTTGTCTTCCTCAATGCGTTGCACTAGGTGAATCTCGAAGTATCCATAATTATGAACATGTCGATCATTAGCGACCTCAAGGTTTTGAACAATGTCTGACCATTGAAAGAATTTCTGACGAATCAGTTCTCTTATACCATTCAGGTACCAGTGGTTAAAGATCTGGTGACGTATCGGATGCAATTGTTCTTTACGTTTGACTTGTATTTTGACCAGCTCTCGGTAAATGCGTTCTCTCAACTCCACAGGCAAAGCACGAATGTTCTCTTGTAAAGTATCCATGAATAGGTCATACTAAATTCTCTTTGGTCTGACACAAGAAATGTACTGTTTGCACAAACATGGTTTTAATTCATTGTCGAATCTAAATCGTTTCACCACTAATCTACACATTACAATTCGTTCAGAAGTTTCCTCTTTCACCAAGTTGACATTGCGTGAAAGATGTTGGTAATTCGTTAACTCTTCCTCTGGAATTCGATGCAGTACGTTTGCAATGTAGTAGATAGAATCGTCAATACCAAACCATTCCTTTTTATAACCAGGAGGTCGTTGATCAATGTCTATCCAATGGAACACTTTCAACTCAATCAGTCCTTGTATAGCCTGAAGGTACCAGTGGTTCAAACACCGGTGACGTAACGGATGCAATTGTTCTTTACGTTTCACTTGTATTTTGACCAGCTCTCGATAAATGCGTTCTCTCAACTCCACAGGCAAAGCAAGAATGTTCTCTTGTAAAGTATCCATGAACAGATTATTATGGTAAGAAGTTACTTCAATGTCTTGGTCCCACTAAAGGTAAGTAATGACAATTCGGTGACCATCGGGCATGTTCAACGTAGGCCGAATCTTGCGGTTCCCAGTGGTGAAGTGACACACCGCAACTGAAGCACTTGACTTTATCTCCTTCGCCCAAGTAGAAAAATCCGGCTCTTGCTAATTCTTCAGGGGTCGGTCCTCCCAGATACTTTGGCCATTTTCCTTTGAACGATTGAAGACGATTTTCAAAGTCGCAGTATTCCGACAAACGAACAGGAAACGAATATTCGTCTTTCACAGGTTCGTTTCGATGAGGGTTGGGTGACATGAACAGGAGTTTGCTCAGGGCTGAATGACATCCGTAGGGAGGTAAACGTGAAGGTCGACATTCCCCTTTAAACCCGGTAAAATGTCTAAGAGGACGAGCGGCATCGCTTTCGCATCCCTCAGGTTTGACACGCACAGCATCACTTTCCATGATAGGGGCAGTGAGAACAAAGTTCCCATGATGCTTTACGGCATCACTCAGGTCACAAGGTACAGCATCGTATCCATCGCAAGGCTCACAATCGCACTCGTCTGCAAACTCCGTTACGCAATTACAATGGTAACCACATGGACAATCGCAGTTTCCTTCCGGACATTTTCCGTCGCAATGTCTGGGTCTTATCCATCCAGTATTAGTCACACTAGAGGAGGATACAACTTTTTTACAATCCCCAAACTGGAACGATGTCTCTTTCAAAGTATTCATCTTGTTTGCTCGGTCTTGGTAGTCACAATGAACTATCGATCTTGACCATAGCCCCCTTTTTATACTAGTCTCAATGCAGTCTCCAGCTTGTACATTTTACGTTTTTTATGTCTTGTTCTGGAAGGTACCGTCTCTAAGGTACCGTCAACATTGTACCGTAGTGTGATGGGTGGAAAGGCCATAGAAAGGTAAGGGCAGTGCGGAGACCATCGAGTATGTTCCAGAATAGCTGAATCTTTATAGATACATAGATCCATTCGTAACTTCAGTCCGCAAGCAAAACACTGTACCTCGTATCCCAATCCTGACTCAGGTCCCAAGTAGACAAATCCTGTTCTAGCTAAAACATGCGAAGAAGGTAATCCTTCCCTATCCGTAGGCCATTTCTGAAACGTGTTCAATCGACGGGCACAATCACAATAGTCAGGTAAGAAGACTGGAAAATGGTAGGGCTTGAACTTGGAGTTCTCATCGGGTTTCTCACTCGATTCTTGCTGTGGCGAAGTCATCTTTCTGGTAACTATCCTCTTACAACCAATGTTTTATACCAACATGTCCATACGGTAAGGTGAAATGATTGGGAATCGCACTCGCTTCTGGTATACAATTTGATAGACTTTTTCCAAGGGTCGACTGACGATGTGGTGAGTAGGTAAACGTACAATCTTGTTCGGTTGATAGGTGGTCACTTTAAAGTTTCCATCCTCTCCCGATTGCAAGGCTTCTTTCAATACCCCAAAGTTGACCACTCGACTGGTACGATAATTCAGAGTCAGTCCTTTCACTTTGCACGTCGTGTGCACTTCTCCTTGTTTGTCCCGGTATTCGTAGCCGTAATTTTTGGGACCGCCACTAACGAAATTTAGAATCGTGTCGTCGGGATGCTCGTCTGTCCAGGCTCCTAAACGGTCTCCTTCGATGTCAGGGTGCTGTTGAATCGGGTGATGGATGTAAATGCAACTGTCCGTGTCAAAGTACAGGACGCGTTCTTCTAACAGTTCTAAAGCTTCGTACAATTTTAAGCGAGCATGAGCTGTCACGTAAGCCGCAATGATGACATTTCCAAAAGGGTCGTCTTGTACAAAGTCCAGATCTTCTTCGTAATTGACCAAGATCAAATTCTCTCGAACGACGTCCACGTGTTTCATGTATTTGGTTTTGTCGTGAATCATCTGGAAGTAGCGGGAAGGTTCTGTCAAATATTCCGTCTTGGGTAAACACGCTCGTTGTGCCATTTTACCCCACAAGCAATTTAACATCACTTTGGCAAACGATCGCCTGCCTTCGTTTTTCTCGATGTGGTCTAAAGTGATGCCTTCTTGTTCGTAGTATTTCTCTTTGAATTTTATTTGGTCTTCGGGAGTGTGACACCAGGAAGGATAGCCGCTGGCTTCTTGCTTCAGTTTCAAAAAGGCATCCACGTAGTCGGCGAAAATGCCTTTCTGACTGGGGTCACCCATGTGGTATTGTTGTGTCTTGGGAAAGTGGCAAATTTCGTACACTTCTAACAGTTGGTATCCCATGTCCAGAGCTTTGAACAATTCTACGCTGACCCAGGTTCCCGTCAAGGCCCGTTCTTCCTGGCTGTGATGGCAAGGTTGGTCTTGGTTGCACGTTTCGGCACAAGTACGGCACAAGGGAAACATCAGTTTGCCTTGACAATGGTGAGGTAAGACGGGATGGTATAGGTTCGTGGGAGGCACAACTTTACACTTGATCAAGCCTTCGTATTGTCGAATGTTTTTCAGGTCGATGTGTTCCGTCAGCAATTGCGGGTGCCCTACGGGAAAGCGACAATATTTGCACACGTAGGGATACAGCGAACACACGTCCAAGTATTTGATTTCTTCTCCTTTCTCTTCGTCGGCTTGGTACAGCAAACAGGTGGCATTGGTCCTTCCTCCGTACAAACTATCCCTCGGGTTCAGCGGGTCCATGAACTGGTAACTTTCCACGAGGCGTTTAAACTCGGGATCGGTTTTCATACGGTGATCGTACTCGTGTTCCCACATTTCCACCACTTGGTATCCTTGCTGTTCTAACTTTAGGCGCCGCTGACAAGTGTCCTGGTACAAGTCTTCCATGGTTCGTTGCAAAAACTGATTTTTAGTGCCACGGTCAGGGTAACAGACGGGACATCCGTGAAATAAGCAACCGTTAAACTCGTACACGATCTTGGGGTTTTCTAAGTCCCAGCCATCGACCGAATACGTTCCGATGGTCTTTTCGCCCCCTCCATTGCGGGCATGCTGAATCCACTTGTCTTCCTTGTCGCACAAGTAATGTAACCAACGTAGGGCTTTGACCGAGTATTGACCCTTGACATAGTGGGTCGTTTGAGGGCTGATGACAGCCACGGTGTTTTCAGGCATGAATCGTTGTCGATACACTAAGGAACACGCTTTGGCAATGGTGCAAGCTTCTTTCAAAGGATCGACCCCTCCGTGTTCCATGAACAGTTCTCGAAATTTTCCACAGCAACGCCGTAAAATGTCCACGTCGGAACGACAATACTTTAGCATTTCTTCCTGAATGTCGAAAGGGTCCGAGGCGTGAGCCTGGTACCAAGCGTAGAAAGCTTCTCGTTGTTCGGTACGCATGTTGTCGGGGTCGTAATAGTGAGCCTCGGGTAAATGGGGTAGAACGGCATGTTGATTGGCTTCCGTATTGAAAAAGTGTGGAAAGTACCCTTTAGCCATTTCTGTCATTCCAAACGTTTTAGGCATTCGACTCAAAGGCATGGCCAAATAGCTCATCGAATCTTTAAACTGTACTTGTCCCACTTGCATGAAAATGATTTTGGCTCCGTTCAAAGTGACTTTAGGACGTTCGGTGCCTTGTTCCGTATAGTATCTGAGAAGAAACTGTCCATCGTATCCGGAGAAATTGTGAGCCATCACCGTGGCATGACGATGACAATCTCCGTAACGTTCGATGTCCTCTTGGCTCCACGTCTTGTCGACGGGGTCTAAGACCCATTGGGCAAAATCGGCTAACGTGTTCGGCCCCCGAAAGATTTTTTCACGCCCTCCGGGAATCTCGATGCAGTGAGGGCAATGACTGAAAATAGGTTCTTGAATGCACTTCTCGCACGCTCGATGAGCCACGCAGAAATTAGGAATGTGAATGCCGGTTTCTTGCATGCATTCGAAATCGAAAAAGATGAAATTGCCTTTCTTCTTGTGACCGTCCTCTTTCTCTGTTGGGGGTTGGTATTTTTGCACGTAGCATTGGTGTTTCAAGTCCACGATGTGATGACAAATGTGACATTTCTTTTTTCCTGAACATACGTGTGCCTTGGTACTATTGGTACGTATGCCTTGTCCACACGTAGGGCACAATCTCAGGAGTTGACAAGCACATTTCTGCTGTGAACCTTGCGTCTTCAGATGTTGTTGGTAACAGGTAGGGCTGACAAACGTGCGCAGACAAGTTGAACAAGGCACTGGTTCTTCGCTCAGACAGGGTGAAGACGCCAAACATCCTGAGCATTTCAATCCACAATGCTTGTGTTGCTCTCGATTATTATAACCATGGTCACATTTCTCACAGTAATAACCGTATCCCAGGAATCCGGTGATACTGGTAATGGTATCGAAATGGTCATCGTGATGATAAACATGAATGTATTTTCCGTCCTTAAAATCTTGCCCTCGAAACAACAGAGGCCCGCGCACTTCTTGAGGGTGCACTTTCAAGGTGTATCGTGGAGCTAGAGCATCTTGCAATTTTTGCATCTCAGGAATGCCACAGGGTGTGTCTTTGGACAGGCCAGCTTGTTGCAACAGGAGTTCTGCTTCGTTTCGTTGTTTGGCTCTGTCCGATTGTCGAATAGTTTTCCAGGTTCTTTTCCATTGTACCGTGTCGTTCTTGTTGGCATAGGTTCGTCCCACCACGATGGCACGGGCTAAACACATCTGGTCATGAGGATTGTGAATTTGGACAAGGCTACGCTTAATGCTGCGAAGCTCGTTCACCAATAACATCTTTTTGCGTCCGGTCCCTTGAGGAGGAGAGGTCCGGTCCCTTGAGGAGGAGAGACGTGGGTCATGTCCAATGTGGCTTTACCATCGGTGATGTCAAACTGGTCATTAGATTGTTGCACGTGTTGAATCTTGTCCATGACTTTGGAAGCGGTCAATTCTGCAGGGGTGCTAAACTCGATCCAAACAGGGGATTTCAAACCGTCGTGTTGTATGGAAAGTCTCAAACGATCGTCTTCTTTGGGTTGACATTGTCGCTTGAGTGCAGTGAGCAGAGAATCCCACACTCCGGTGATGAACCCTTCTGCTTTCTCTAACGGTACTTCGGACTTGAAATCTTTAAACTTCACCGTGTATTTGTAAGCCGTGGTTCTAAATTTTCTAGAGGAGCGCTTTTCCGTCTCTCGAATGGAATAGTATTTTTCAGGGTTGACTAAGGGTGGTGAACTTGGTTTAGAGGTTTCAAATTCTGGTTCACTCATGTCCTCTTCAAAATCACTGGCATGAATTTGTGCCAAGATTTCAGCCCTGGTACGAGGCGATAGATCACGTTTCTGCCTCTTACTTTCTTCTTCTTTCTTCTCGAATGAATTAGATCGTTTCATCTTGAAAGCAAAAAGTCAAATGACTCAAGTGTAAACACCATGACCTACTTTATAGTCATAGCAGACCAGCGTATATAAAAGGGTGTGTGTCTTGTCCTTTCACTATTCATTTCACTCTCAAGCCGAGCACAACGATGGAAGAGACTAACCAGATGGAACGTTTCGTCAGAGCTTTGCGAGGGGTCATTAGAAAATTCTCTTCAGACCAGCCTACGGACTACTCTCCTTCCTTTAGAGATAAAAGTCAAGATACTTGCTATATCTGTCAGAAGAAAGGGCATTGGTCTTCAGAGTGTCCAGACCGTCAAAAAAAGAACAAAAACAGGGACTAAAAAAGACAAAAGTCAAGATACCTGTTATTATTGTAAAGAAAAAGGACATTGGTCTCCAGATTGCCCAAAAAAGAAACAAGAGGAGTCAGAAGAAAAGAGGGATTCTTCAGAAGAAGAGAGGGATTCTTCGGAAGAAGAGAGGGATTCTTCAGAGGAAGAAGAGGAAGAAAGAAGACAATTCTATTTACAAGAGGCAAAGAAACAGGAGAAGAAGAAAAGAAGAAGGGAAGAAAATGAGGAAAAGACGGTGAAGAAATTTAAGGTAAGTGTCTTTGAGTTTTGATTTTAAAATAAGAACGTACACTCACGCACTCATACACAGACACGTACTATAAGGGTAAAATGGTTGGGGTTTTTTTTTGAGTTATTGGCAAATTGAAATTGTATTTCTTTTCGAGAAATATGGCTGGCCCTGAAAAGGGCCTTTTTTATTTCGGTGTAGGGGTGAGTTTAAGCAATCAACTTTAACTGCCTTATGCCTTTGCCACGGCCAAGGCCTACTTCTGGACTGCGTAACGTTGATGATGATGATTGGGTTGAAATCACTAAGGGTGGAACGGTAGGTTTGGTCACAGGGCTAACGTGTTTAGCTCGGGAAGGTCGTATTCTCTTCGGTCGTAATAAAGAAGTCTGATACATTTGTTTCAGACTTCTTAACTCCGCTAAAATGTCCAACAGTACCGTGACCGTTTGATTTT
The DNA here is from genome assembly GCA_028554795.2 of Sinohyriopsis cumingii. Lineage (NCBI taxonomy): Eukaryota > Metazoa > Mollusca > Bivalvia > Unionida > Unionidae > Sinohyriopsis > Sinohyriopsis cumingii. The sequence goes on along the minus strand of CM068839.1, from coordinate 49,719,712 downwards.
CACCCTCTTGTTTCTTTGCTGCTACTTCTTCTTGCTGTTGTTGCTGTTGTTTTTTTCTTACCTCTTCTTCTTGCTGCTGTTGCTGTAGGAGAAAAGCTTGTTCCGCTTCCTTTCGCCGTTGTATAAATTTCTCCAATTCTTCTTTCTGTCTCTGTCTAAAATTCTCCACTTGCGGTAATGAAGAAGGTAACGAAGGTTCCGGAACAAATTCTTGCGAGGTAAGAAAATCCACAAAATCCCAATGTACCTCTTCTGAAAGTAAGTCCGGGTTCCCTTGGGCGGTCTCCCCTGCTGGTGCACCCCATTGGATCGTTTTCTGAGTTTCCGTCATGTTGAATCACTGTCGCATAGATTGACTGCACACAAGCGCTAGCGAATCTATATAGACTACGTGACGTCACAGACTGCTCTCTTCGGATTGGATGCGAGCTGACTGAATTTTGTAACGCGTGTTCGGATTGGTGAATGAACTCAATCCGTTTCAATCCTACCTCTGCCTATAAATAAGCGCAGTTCACTGCATTGATTCACCTGTTCTCGTCGCTTCAAGATGTGGACCACAGTTGAGTCATCCACCCTTGTGTCTTCCATGATGTTTCGGACAGACTTGCTCATGTATGTCCAATCCAAGTGGACCGTTGTCCACAGAACAAACACCAGCCTGTGGATACGTAGGATCTACGTTGAAAGACAAGGATGCCTGAAAAGAGTGCTAATTTACGGGCCAACAGTGAGACGCAGCCTAAGGACAAGAAGAAGACCAATGCGGTGCCATTTATGTTAATGAATACATTAACATAAACCCAAAGGCCCTTTTCAGGGCCAGCCATATTTCTCGAAAAGAGATAGCCTTTCAATTGCCTACCCCTTTTTTTAAAAAAATTTTTAAAAAAATCCCATGTTCAATTTCCATTGACGCTATACAGTCCCACCCTGTTTAAATCCTTTGACGCTATACAGTCCCCTATTCCCATGTTCAATTCCTCTTGAGGCTATATCGTCCCACGATTTTTCTCTATGTTAAATTCCCATTGAGGCTATATGTTCCCACGATTTTTCTCCATGTTAAATTTCCATTGAGGCTATATGTTCCCAAGGGTTTTTTTAATGCTAATTCCCATTGAGGCTCTAGTATCCCCATTCACTACTCCCCAGGAGCAATCAAAAAGGTGCCTGTGGCACCACAAACCAGTGGTACATGCTCATTGCGAGCGCACACCACTATAATCCAACTCAACAACAACAACAAATCGTTCAAACCATTCTACAGAGAAGATGGCTTCGAAGCACCTAGATAAATTTCAAACATTGCAAGACGTCCTTGACAATTTGGGAATGATAGAACAAATGCTAGTACGACTCAATGAAGACCACTATTCTTATAGTCCGCATAGAGTAAAAATGGAAATTAACAATTTAAGAAAAGCAAAGGATATGATAAGTGGTGTGATGAAGGAAATAAAGGAGGAGAAGGAGGATGAAGAGGAAAGGATAAGAATAAGAAAATGGAATGAAAAAATTGAAAAAGAAGAAGAAAATGAGAAGAGGAAGAAAGAAGAGGAGGAAGAGAAGAAAGAAGAGGAGGAGAAAAAAAAGAAGAGAAAGAGTGTAGGAGAGAAAATAAGAAGTTGGTTGAGAAAAAGAAGAAATTAGAAGCAGAAGAAGAAGAAAAACCAAAGGCCCTTTTCAGGGCCAGCCATATTTCTCGAAAAGAGAATGACTTTTCAATTGCCTACCCCTTTTTTTAATTTTTTTTTTTTTGTTTTTAAAAAAAATCCCATATTCAATTCCCCTTGTCCCTAAACAAGCCCAAACTCTATTCCCCCATGTTAAATTCCCCTTGTACGTAAAGTGACCCACGATTTATCGCCATGTTAATTTCCCTTGTACGTAATCTGACCCACGATTTTTCGCCATGTTAAATGTCCATTGTACATAATCTGACCCGGGGGGGGGGTCTGTAATGCTAATTCCCATTGTACGTAATGTATCCCTATTAACTACTACTATGCTAAGTAAAGCTGACTCGTAATGCAAGGGTAGCTGGTTCGATACCCGCTCAGACCACTTTGGTTCAGCTGCTTTGCTGCTGCAAAGGTGTCAGCTCCGTCGATCCGACTTGGTGTCATTCGCTCGATCCGACTTATTATTGTCGCAGGATACAGTCAGATATTTCATAACATGTTAAACATATAATTTGCTGCATCAGATCATTGCAAACGTACGGTTCTCTAAATCAATGATCATCTTAAACAGCGATCCTCTTATATCAGTGGCCATCCTAGATAGCGGTTCTCTTAAATCACTGATCATCTTAAACAGCGATCCTCTTATATCACTGGCCATCCTAAACAGCGATTCTCTTAAATCACTGGCCATCCTAAACAGCGCTTCTCCTAAACCACTGGTCATCATCAACAGCAGTTCTTTCACATCACTGGTCATCCTAAACAGACGTTCTCTTAAATCATTGGTCATCCTAAACAGCGGTTCTCCTACATAACTGGTCATCTTAAAGAACAGTTCTTTTAAATTACTGGCCATCCTAAATAGTACAATCTTTTAAATCATTCTAAACAGCAGTTCTCTTAAACAACTGGCCATCCTAAGCAGCGGGCTTTATTTAATCATTGGCTATCATAAACAGTGGTTGTCTTAAATCACTGGTGGTCATATACATCGGTTCTCTTGAATCGTTGGTCCTCTAAACAGCAGTTCTTCTAAGTCACTGGCCATCCTCAACAACGGTTCTCTTAAATCGCTGGCCATCCTAAACAAAGGTTCTTCTAAAACACTCATCATCCTAAACAGTAGTTTTCTTAAATCACTGGTCATAGTAAATAGCAGTTCTCATAAGTCTCTGGACATCCTAAACAGCAGTTTTCTTAAATCTCTGGTCATCATAAACAGTGGTTCTCATAAGTCTCTGGACATCCTAAACCGCAAGTATCTTCAATTCTTTGGGCTTTTTTATGATTAGCAACATAATATGATTCAATTTTCGGTCATCTTAAAATAGATCTTTGTTGAAGCGTGACTTTACAGGTTTTTAATTCAATTGTAGAGCAAGATTTCATTGAAAAGAATTCTTTTAAAGCATTAATATCACACACACACACACACACACACACACACATTAGACAAGAATCGTGTAGCCGTTTCAAACGTAATGTAACGCAACCTTAATCTAACGGAGGTAATCAAATTCTTACCAGTAAGCACGCGCATCCCTCCACTTCCTCGACCCGCCTTTAAAGAATATATTTAAATTCAAATATGATTAATTTCTGCTGGAAACATTGAGGGGATACTAAAACGCAAGATGCTATTATACGACCAAGAATTTTTTTTTTTAAATTATTTCAAAATTAAAAAGAAGCGTTAGTTGCATTTATGCGTGATATCTAAACGTCATTTATAATTATGCACCTTTCTTGGCATTTTTAATTGTTATCTTGTACGACACAGATATTTCTAAAATTCATACACGATGTTGTGGTATTTGATGGTTATATGTGCTTCACTTTATGGAATTCGCTTGATCAAAAAAATAAAAAAAATAAACGCCCAGTAGATTATATCATAATAATACACATTAAATAAGTATGTACCAATAAATGTATCGTATGTCTAATATTCACTACAGTAAGATGTAACGTCTGTCAGTATTTAAGAAGGAATAAGAACAACATCTCGCAATCGTGACCTTTAAATATAGACATCCGGTCTCGCAGCCAGCGACATCGATTATTATTCTCTAAATTCAAACCTGTGTACCATGTTGTGCTACACACAGTGGGGATCAAAGAGGGGTAATTGATAAGGTATTTGTAATGCTCGCGAAACCAAAAATTAAACAATTGCAAAATTTACAAAATGCAAGAATATGAAGAAGAAAAAAATATAGAAAGAAAAAAAAAGGCAAAGCTTGATTAGGTCTTATACATGTAATAAAAGGCAGACATTATTCAAATTTTTCATTCCATTTAGAAATCGATATAAATAATAATCCTTAAATCGTGATGTGGCTTCCACGGAAACATATTTACAAGGGCTGTGACTTTCAGTTACCTGACTTTGCGTGCTGGTGGGAATGCGCTATTATGTATGCATATATGTGTGTGTGTGTGTGTGTGTGTGTGTGTGTGTGTGTGTGTGATAGATAGAATATGGTGTTGGTATAAAACAATTTGATGTACTAATATTATTGGTATTTCAAATTGTTATCTCCCATTGGCGCATTAATACGAACATATAAATATTGTTTCAACATGTGGTTATATATAGTTATAAGATGAATTTCCATTGATTAATTATTTTGATTAATTATTTATCCTGCAATAAAATAACACTAAAAATATTGATAATCCCCGTCTTCTAAATGAATTAAGCAAGGTGCAAAATTTCATCGAAATCCCTCCCCATCCCTATCTCTCGGTCTCATGTATCAAGGGAGATAAGAGGGGGAAGAATGTGGATTGAGAGATAAAAAGTTAACTGAACTTGCACCAAGTAACCTACAAGAACCTGAGACGTCGTAACGGTTAGGTTTCAAATGTTCCATGGGATTTTAATAAATTATTCACAGTACCAATGATACAAAGTTGCAATAGCCTATCAAGATATGGACGGTACATTTATTTGTAATGAGGAATACACTTACTGTAATCTCTTTATTGTTTTGTTTATGTTTATTTATTTCTGCTATTAATATTGGTATAACAACATAATATTTAATATTAAAATGTCTGAAATCCTATCTATACCCCCTCGACCTTTCTTTGCGAGGTCTGGCAGGTCAGCAGACTAATCTACCAATGAAGAAACAGATGGATTAGCAATGAATGAAAGCTTTTATGGTATGGTTGCCCAAACCCTTATAACAATACCGCAGCTACTACTATTTCTGCTGCGACTATTACTACTATAATTGTTGATCAAGTGCTAAAGTTTTAAACTTGTAAAAATCAATAATCGTGCAGGAAACATATATATATATATATATATATATATATATATATATATATATATATATATATATATATATATATATACACAATAAACTAACAAAGATCAGTGCGAAACTAGTATCTAGCCTTAGTTAGATATTAGTTTTGTACTGTTCGTTGTCAGTTGATTGCATTTATCTTAATCCCTGACACGTGATCCTTGCTGGATCAAGTGCACTTGAAAGGGTTGTTATTCGCCATGTATATATATATATATATATATATATATATATATATATATATATATATATATATATATATATATATATATATATATATATATATGTGTGTGTGTGTGTGTGTGTGTGTGTGTGTGTGTGTGTGTTTGTGTGTGTGTGATGCACGATTATTGATTTTTGCAAGTTTAAAACTTTAGTACTTGGTCAACAATAGTAGGAGTAGGAATAACAGCAATAGCATTAGTAGTGGTAATGTGTGTGTGTGTGCGTGTGTGATTTGGAATAGTAGTGGTAATGATGGAGATAATATTATTATATTATATAATATTATATAATTATTATATTATATTATATTATATTATATTATATTATATTATATTATATTATATTATAATTTATCACATAGTCTGTACACTTTGCCTGTAGTATATGCAGTCTAATATTATTGATATTATACCTGTGAACATATCACTTGATGTGATTCTGATTGGTCCAAATAAGCCCATGAAATTATTGTGCAGTATTCTCTTTACTGACAGGCTGCGATCGTGGGAAAACTTTTGTAACCCAACCTTCTGTAAAAGATTTTTATTGAACAGTTTTGGCCGCTATTTTTTTATTCGACTGGCGAAAGGGAATAGGGAAAAAATGGTCTCGTCTGTTTCAATATTGCCAATTTATCCCCACAGGGTTAGGTATGTCATGTATAACAAATCATAACATGAAAAATGGCAAAACACCCAAGACAAGAACAATAACAACAAGTAAAGCTACCACTATTGCTTAGATGATAACGAGGGTGGGGTGGGGATGGATGGGAGGTATATTTATAGCATGGAATCCACCCCATATACTTTTTTTTTTTGGGGGGGACCAGACAGATGCCCCCATTTCCAAAAAATAAAAGTATTTTATGTTTGTGTATTTCCCCCTCAGATGTGTTGTATGTTTTAATTAAAACAAAATTTTATATCAAAAATGTAGTTTTTAGAATTTTTGATGGAGTATTTTTGTTTCCTTAGTGTTATCTAAAGAGTTGTTCATCCGAGCCTGGTTTCCCTTACCTTGCTCGAAGTTCCTTCCCTTGAAATTTTGTGACCTTTGCTATAGGTCGCCTAGGTCTCAGTGTTTGCTATATGTAGTGGTGTTATATTGTGTGTATGCTATATTTTCTGTATGTTTGAGACAGCAAGTATAAATCAGATATCTTTCCCAGTTGTATTTCTTCCTAATTTAGATTCAAGATCCGTTATGATATATTATATTTTATCTTTCAATTTGTTTTATGGTTTTCGAATTTTGACGATGGAACAGTGTACTATTTAGATTTGTTATTAAAAAAATTCCTATTGTATTATTCGAGTGATCATAGGTGTCGTTCCTCGTAATAGTTTTTAAAGATGTTGATGGGTAGGTTACGCTCGATCCAAGGTCCACACTTCTTTTATTCTCTATGTGTTTCTCTGGGTCGAGTTAGGCCTCCTTTATTTAGTTTATCTGATTATTCTTTATTGAAAGATCCAAAATTGTTTAATGAGACCATATTTTTTGTATAGTGGTCAGCCATACAGTGCGGGAGCTGTATGGCTTTTAAGATACAGAAGAAGTTAGTAGGGTTTTAAACTATGTGTTATACAGTATGTATTTGTGTCTCTTTTGTCTGTTTATCTTCTACACGGGGTGTTTTCAAAGACTCTTTCATGGGCCTGTCCACTTCGCGTAGCGCCGTGTGACTTACCCCCATGATGTCATCGCCTTTTACTTCCCCCATATAGTTTCCCTGTATCCATTATTATATGTCATTAGAATTTTCTTTCAGCAAAAAATAAATAAATAAAAAAAAAATTAATTTTTTTTTTAAAATTAATTATTTTTTTTTAAATGACAATATTTGATATATAATTTGACATTTTATTTGAAATATGGCTGTTGTGGGGTGAGAGGATGGAGAATGGGTATGGCATCGGCTCGCATTTGTGCTACTCGACCCTTCGGTCTGTAATACCGATTCCTCCCTCCACCTCTCTCCCCCAGTTCCAACATAAAAGTACAAGCTTGGTTTAAATGTGAACTTACTGAAGTAAATAAACTCACCTTCGTTCGCAGAAGAATGTAGACATAACCCGGTCTCCCCAACTGACAGAATTTTATCCAACCACAACATATTTACGCGGTAATTATGTGATGCAAGTCCGACTAAAAAAGAGATTTGTTTACGTCTTATGTACAATCTAATGTTCTAATCAAATAATGCAAATATCCGGTCACAAATACATTACATCAAATATGTGTATTTCTACATCCAGTAATCTGTTTTTCACAAAAATATCGCAACAATGTAATGTTTAGTTGTGATGTGCCAACTCAAACCGGTACTGTGCACCATATCAAACAATGTGACATCACACGCAGTGGACATTTTGTGTTGACAAATGTTCTGTCTTTTATAAAATGTTCTGTTTATTTGGATGGACGCTTATTCTTAGACTTATAGTTATAATATACTTTTACTATTTCAACTTTGTTTGGGATTATTTTTTACGCACAACATATGAAAGGTACGGCGTCTGTCAGAATGACGAAATTATTCGTTCTTCTTTCGATCTAAATAATTTCTACTGAAATAAAACTATGTGATAGAAATAATCTCAAACGGGTAATGATTTAATATTACATTTATGAAACTCGTTAAATAAAGTCCAACTTTTGCTCGCCAAGGCTGGACATATTCAACTCGCCG